>OZ010580.1:97788776-97844508 GCA_963932145.1 Acanthosepion lycidas
ACAAAATGGCTATTTTTGTAGTGATTTTATAACATATTTATGTTATAATTTTTTAATAAATAATTATATTAGCTCAACTCTGTACTGAGCACTCTTTTAAGAATAGTATTTTTTGGTTATTGGAATTTATTCTGTATACACTAATCCTATACTTGGATATATATATATATATATATATATATATATATATATATATATATATATATATATATGGGAGAGATTAAATGTTTTTGGTTATAATATGAATTTTTTGTTTTATTTAATTTTATAGAATCTATATTATACTTTATTTTCCATTTTTTGGGGGAGGGGTATAATTTTTTATTTACTTATTTAATTTTTTTCAAATACATATTATACTTTATTATCCATGTAGAAAATGCAGTATAATATATATTTTTAAAAAATTAAATGATCAATAAAAAATCCACATTGTAACCCACAAAATTTGGGACTTCTCTTTTCTCTTTAAGATTATATATATATATATATATATATATACATTTTTTGCTCTATTTTTCTAATGAGTCCACTTTTAAATTGAATGTTACGAACAACGGAATTGTACTATTCGTTCTTATTTTACATATATATATATATATATATATATATATATATATATATATATATATATATATATATATATATAATAATTAACATGTGTAGATGTGGCATGTTACTGGCAAGAAACTGCAATTTTTTCCTATAATTATGTAGGTATGTACATTTATATTTGGACTATAATTTTACCTTTGTAGTTTCATGTAATTTGTATGTATGTGTGTTTTTATTTTTTTCTCATATTTTACTTGTTTTTTTTAAACCACATTCCTCATAAATAATATGGCCTTCTCACCATTATGATAATCCAACATATATATATATATAAATTTTAAGGTCAGTCACATTTTAACACGTTAAGATTGTGTTGTGCATGTAACTCAGAGTCGTGCTACTGGTGAGGGGAAAAAATTATATATATATATATATATATATATATATATATATATATATATATATATATATATATATATATATATATATATATAAAATGAGAGTGAGATAGACTGATTTCTTTTTTATGCTTTATCAACCCTTTGTGGGTTATTTAAAGTTGACATATATTTTTGAGTGTAGGAGATTGCTTACAGTACCTGGTGCTCCCAAGTGGTCCCTTTTCTAAGTACTGACCAAGTCTGAAACTACTTAACTTTGGTGATATATATATATATATATATATATATATATATATATATATATATATATTGTAATAAACCAAAAAATTCCAAATGACATCAGTCTTATTCAACCCTGGTATACAGACTATGTTCATGTCGAAATTAGAAATTTAACAGTGACAATGTTCGAAAAATTGATACACAATTTATCCATTTCTATGTTTCCATCTGACGAAAGGTGTGAGCCAGTGGTCAGGGGGAGGTATTAGTCTTAAAGGGAAACTTTACCTTATCTATATAAATTTATTTAATAAAACTCTCTTTTCATTCCTCCCTTAGTTTCAAATTAACACTTCATTCTTCATATAACCCCAATTTAATGTCATAAGATGTTGAATTTTATAAAACCTATTCCCTTTAAAGTTAATACCTTCCACCCTCCTCTGGTCACTGGCTCATGCTTTTAGTCTAACTGAAACATTGAAATGGATAAATTCTGTATCAGTTTTTTGACTGCTGTCACAGTTAAATTTCTAATTCTGATGCAAATTCAGTCTGTATACTGGGGTTGAATAAGGCTGATGAAGTTTTCCCCTTGTGAAATAGGTCTATTCCCCATATAAGGTCATTTTGGATTTTTTTTATGTACCAATTTATTTGCTGTGTAAATTTTCCTTCATTTATTTTGAACTCAGCTAATAGTCAAATTCTCTTCTGACTTCTTGCTTTCCAGTCAACTTTGATCTTCAAAAAATTAAATGCAATGTCAATCATTATGTTCTATCTTCTTAAAGTCCTATTTATATTTATTGAGCTCTTTTTGTGGATCAGTTTTAATATTTTATATTACTAGGATCCATTTGGATTATATACCAATGGATTTATTACCTTTACTATATATATATATATATATATATATATATGTATATATATATATAGAGAGAGAGAGAAAGAAAGATGTTGGGGTTGATTAAAACCTTTATTGTCTAATATGAAAAACCAACTAGTTTACATAACAGATATCCTTCAATTTCCTTCATTGTCAATGCACTTAATTCAGTGATGAACATTAATCCCATTAAGAACCACCCAGTTAAAATTTCAGATAAAATTTCAGTTAATAGCTACCATTCAAACTCTGTACCTATTGATAGATGCATACGGTGTGTGTTTAGATACGTTTGTGGTGTGCATATATAAGTGTGTGTATGTTTTTTTCTATGGTTACATGACTATATGGGGAAGAAAATGGAATTCTGGGAATATTTGATGAGTAAAGAATGAAAATTGTTTTGGTGTATCTATTTATCTTGAATAAACATGTCCTTCTCAAAACAATATTACTAATGCATGATTGAAATTTCTTTTAGGAAAAAAAAAGAGAACACCATTTCTGCAGGCTGACTTCCATTTTCTGTGCATTAAACTTTCATGTTGTCCACATCGTGCACACATGTTTATGCATTTGTCAATAGCCTTAAGCAGTTATGCATACCTGTTTTTTTCATACGAGCAATGAAAATACATTTACAGCAATTATTCATGCATAATACCCACCCTTAAATTTGGGTTATGAAATTCTGGAAAAAGTATCCTTTATCTATTTTACCTTTTGACTTCTTCGAATTTTCAGCAACTAAATTTACCATTTGTTCTAAGAAGAAATATTTTAGTTTCTCCACACTTCAAGGCCCACATTAGGTGATATATTAGCACCATAAGAGAATGGAATGAATTTGAAATATACTAAAAATCTGTGGTTCATATAACATCAGGACAACCTTTAGAAGTGGTTCAACACTTTGCAGACACCTCTTCTGAGTAAGAACCACCCCAGAGAGAAGAACATGACTAAGGAATATCTGTCTATATCTCTGAGATGAGGTATTATGATTACTTGCATTATTTACATTATTCGGACTGTTATCCTTATCTTCACAACATTTTGGCCATTGTACACTCCGGCCTTCTTCAGGTGATTGGAATTTCAAACTGAACCTTTTATTTCATCCCCTGGGGTAGATTGTTCTAGTTCCACGTGCCACGCCTCTTCGTTTTTTTTTTTTTTCCGTTTAACTCAACTATCCAAGTTTTTGTTCACCAGACCCTCCTTTCTCATTACATGTCCCAGAAATTTCATCTGCCTCTTCCTTATGTTAAGCATAAGTTTAGTGCATTTACTGTAAATAAACAGATACAAGTTCAAAGACTTATCCCTTGGAAAAATTAATGATATTTGTAAATAAATCCAGTTGATTTATCTTGCACTAGAAGAGCGGAGACTTTCCTGCAAAACTTGGAGTCAGAAGATTAGCCTTTATAGTTTTTATTTCCTTATGTTATTGAATCGCTTTTTCTATCTGCAGTAGAATGTGCCATCCAAATAACTGAAGAATTTCTATTCGCAAATAATAACGAAAAGGAATCTGTAGAGCCATGAATCCTACATCCTGAAAGGAAATTACATTTTTAAAAAACTCGCATTAAATAGAGTAAAACCTGCCAACCCTACTCTATATACAGCGTCATTCTCTTTGGATGAAAACCAAGTTAATGGCAAATCATTTCACTTGTTCTATGATGTAAAATATTTACTTTTCATCAGCAGTTGCAAATATTTCAAAAACAGAACTTTTTATATATGATATAGTTATTTTTTCAGTTACTGATTGAATAGAATTTTATTATAAACAATTGTCTTGTAAATGGAATTTTTAAAGCATTCTGAATGTAAAAATAAAGAAAAAAGTGTGCAAGACAATAAGAAACACTACCTGCCAAAAGTTTTGTTGAAATTGGTTGAAAAATGTAGGAAATCCGATCACATATATAAACAAATACACACACACACAACCAACCAACCTGGGATTTATAATAAGGATAACTCGATATTAATAAGTATAACTTGATATGAGTTGTCCCCCTTTCATTAATGCCTCTTAATCGTGTTTTCAAATTGATTTTGTGCAAAAACAATTGTATTTTTTCAATTTTTGGCGCTGTCAGAACCACCGCAAGGTAATTTTACGTAGTCCTGTGAAGTTTTGTTGAAATCGGTTGAAAAATGTAGGAAATCTGATCCAATATATAAACGTACAGACACACACACACACACAATCTGCGTTTTATAAGTAAGATTTTACAGCATATTATTCACATCCTTCCACAGTAAACTGCATTCTCTAGTCTGGGTTGAATTCCGAATCATAGAGAACACAATGGGAAACTATTCTGCTATCTTTCCTAATTCATGTATATTAAAGAAATGGAACCTGTGGAGAACCATGATCATCTTCATCTTAAACTGACAAGCTATTAGGTTGGTGCAAAAATAATGACGTAATAATGTCGTTTTTTGACGTTAAAAAATACGTCAAAAAACGACATTATTACGTCATTATTTTTGCACTAACCTAATATTAAAATTTTTTAAAATAATCAAGAAGACAGTTGAAGATATAATTCAGCGGTTCTCTTCTATGTGCTGTGTCCTTTAAGGATGCAGGCAATCAGGACTCTCCACAACTTCCTAACCTTTGTTGTTATTAGCAAAACAGATGTTCAACTTTTTTCTTCTATATGCCATGTTTCTTCAAGATATAGATGGCCATAATTTTTAGTAACTTTTATTTTTTAACCAGCTCTCCAACATGCATAGCTTATGGCCATATCATGTTGAAACATTGTATCCCAAACAATCATTGACATTAAGTAATATCAAGCCTGGTCAGTACCTAGATGAGTGACTGCTTAGAAATACCAGGTGTTGTAAGATTGGATGTATGGATGGTGTAATGGATAATGGCTCAGAATTGTTAACTGGAGAGTGAAGTTCCAATTTCAGTTGGGTTTGTTACATTCACTTATGTGCAAATACTCTTGGTTAAGGTATGAATCTACTGCTTCTCCCCCAGCTATGGGTTAATTAGTAAGACTTGTATCACTAAATCATTATTATCTCCTCCACAAAATTTCCTACAACCTCAACATTTTCCACTTTCCACTAACACGTTACCATCTCAAACCAATCCTGGGTAGGGCAATAAATTACATCTAACAGCAAAGCCTCTGATTGGCAGATTAGATATTTAGAGGAGTGTGCAATCACTGGCTTTAAATAACCTGCAAAGGGTTGATAAGCCATAGAAAATGAATTCTGCCCCTGTCTCTTTTGCCTCCGATATGTCTTATGAGTGCCAAATTCTCCAAGCCCTCCTTCCTTGTTGTGTCCAAGAAATACATACATTATTGAAAGAAAATGAAGCAAAAAGTCATTTTCTGAAATAAATCTAAAATTTATATCATCAAATAACATTTTCCAACAGTTTGTCCAAAGTTTTGTCCAGTTTATTTTTTATGAAAAATGCCTCAGTTTTTATCTGTATCCAGCTGGCTTTACGCTTTTCTGTCGCTAACTCTCAAAGGTGGATTAAAGTAGATTTATTTGCATAAGCCTTAATCTCTGGTATGACCAAACTGTGATAATTCAAGCCAATGTCCTTTCTATGAAAACAATGAGGAAATTAACAAGAATTAATTGAACTGATCTTATCAATGTTTTTATCAAACATTGAGTATGGTTTTCTAAATTCACAAAATGTTTGTCTGAGATTAAATATTAGAATGGGTTTAGTTCAGATGATTCAAATTTTTCTCTTAATTTGACATCCAGATAATTGAAGTACTGTAATGAATTCAAACCACACTGGTGTTCCATACAAAAGTTTTAAATCATTTCACCACAGACTAGGCAGGAGTGCCATTAGTATGCAGGTGGTTACAGAGAATGAAAGTGAGAGAAAAGACTGTATATTAAAATTACAATATCTTAATTATGATAATGTTAATAGTAGCAGATAGGTTTGCCTATCATTCAGTTCTCGGTCTTTTGAACAGGATAAGAGGTTTGTTTCCTTTTTAGATTTGGCTTTCCAGTTCCTTCTAAAGGCTTGTCATTCTCTTTCGTTCCCAGTAGCTGCTTGTGTCTTAATGGCATTATCTCCTTGGGTAAGAGACATAATTTTGGATCTTAAAATAAGATGAAAGAAATACTTGATATGGTTGACAATGCTTCATCTAATAATAATATTCAATTATTACTACTAATACTACTACTAGTGGAAATAAAGCAATTTGAAATTAAGATGAAAGAAATATGAGTCAAAAGGAATAATGGTTAACAAAACTTCATCTATTAATAAAATTCCAGATAATATTACTATTACTAAAACTACTACTGGAAATGAATTAAAGATGAAAGACGTACTAAGTCAGAAATGAATAATGGTTGACGATACTTCCTCTTCATTTTTTTAAAAATCATTTCACCCCAAGCAAGGCGGGAATGCCACTAGTATGCAGATGGGTTACAGAGAGTGAAAGTGAGAGAAAAGACTGGGTATAAGAGGGATTGAGGAATGGATAAAAGATGAACGGGGTTCAAAACATTAGATGGTGACTGTAGAATATTGGTTAATTTGCTAGTGGTCTGCCACACAAGTAGACTGGTGTAGTCACTTGAATTTGAGTCCAGCCCTGAGTCCTTTCATGGAGAGCTATATAGGGGAATAGAGTCCACACATGCAAATGTGGACTAACCCAACTTCTGCATTAGCTACTCTCCTATAAATGAGGTAGATTCACTGGCTTGCCTTTAAAAGGAGATACAAGAAAGCAGCCATGTTAGCAGGTAAGTCATTTGACTTCTACATCTCCCTCCTCTCCCCATTGTGGAAACATAGCGGCAATTGGGGAGGAATCAGTTCCTTATTGCCTTGCCGATTGTATGGGAGTAGTCAGGATAGTGCCCTGGGGATCCTGGTTCTTGATGGCGGTGGCTGAGTGCAATTTCCATTTTGTGCACATCTCATTAGAAAATCAAAGGTGTGATAAAATGCCTCTTTGATGTTGGTGTCGTAGAGCATGGTATCATCAACCAAATTGATTTTCCTGGCAGTGTCTTTTATAACTTCATTGTATCTATGGGTGTATGCATGAATGGACTCTATTCACCCATATATCTCTCTATTAAATGACTTAGGGCTGGATTCAACTTCAAGTTACAACACCAGTCTACTTGTGTGACAGACCACTTGCAAGCCAACCAATATTTTACAGTGACTAACTTTGCTTTTAAACTTTTGAAGATTGTTGTTTTTTGGTGAAGCAAGTAAATGGAAGGGAGTTCCACTGTTGGGAAGTGTGAGAAAAGAAACTGTTGGAGTAGAAGTGGCAGTTAAATTTAACTATTTCAACAGTAAAAGGGTGGGACCTAGATGCCAATCTAGTAGCATGCTTAAATTCATATAGTCGTGGAATTAGTGAAAAAAGATTATCAGAGCAGTTGCCATGAAAATATTTGTAGAAAGAAGGTAAAGTGAGATGCTCTCCTAGAGTCAAGCATCATGGCGGGCAGGAAAGTTTCTTTATGGGGATTAAATGAGAGCAGTTTACTTTTGAAGGCATCAAAATTTATGAAGTTAATCACTGGAGATCCTTTTCAAGAGCAGTAACCAAGTTAACTTTGTCAGCTCTGATGGATTTGTTATTGAGAGAAAAGTAAATGGTAGTGTCATCTGCATAAATGCCTACTTGGGAAGTGATGGCATCAGGAAGATCATTGATGAAGATCAGAAACAGCATAGGACCCAGATTAGTTTTGCAGAGATTTAGGATGTCCAGAGACTTTTCAAAAGAAGAATAATAATTCCACTCTACACAAGTTGGTATGAATGTCACCAATGTTGGGGAAAGAAAGGTTAAGGGGTTTAGATGTTTTTAGTTAAGCTGGTTTAGGTTTATATCTTTGGTTGCATATAGTCATGGTGTGTTATATTGGTTAGGAAAGGCCTAGGTTAGTATTAGTTGGTGCAAAAATAATGTCGGTTTTTGGCGTTAAAAAATACGTCAAAAACCGACATTATTTTTGCACCAACCTAATAGTAGCAGTCGGTCATCTAATGTAATATATACAGGAAAGTAACTAGCGCAGACTGCAACATTGTATGGACTCATGGAATTGCCCACCAGAGGTGCATTCAGGGACACCCTTCCATGCATGACATGGTACTGCAAGAACCCCGATATTATGCAACAGTTGATCAGAGAAGCCTCTCAAGATGCTATGAAAGATTTTGAGCTCCGAACTACCACTTGAGAACAGCAACGAAAAAACTACCAACCAGTTACCCTCAGTATGAAGAGACATTGTTACCATCCATACATACCACAAACAATTCATGACTACACCACTATTAAGGCCTGAGAAAAGAAAGGAACTAGGAGCCCTTTCCTCAAAAGGAAACAAGGGATGAGCCTCTGCTCCTGTTCAAGAAAAGGGGAGAAGTATGGACCAGGTGATAAGAGAGCCTGTCTACTCCTATTAGAAAAAAAATATATATAAATAAAAAGAAAGGACAGTAAGATATATAATCCAGTGTTCTTATAGATATTTTTATTTTTACAAAATAGTGCTCAATGTAAATTTACAGAGCATTAATATTATAAATTAATTGATTATAATTATTAATTGTAATTACAAAATTGAATTTGAAGCTTTTAGCTTCCATTTTTGAAACATGGTTAGAACTGTGTAGCAAAAAAAACATATTTTAAATCAATTAATTTATAATATATATATATATATATATATATATATATATATATATATATTGTGTAGCCACATGAGCCAAAAGGCAAAAATAAATTAACTTCATTCTTAGATTACTCTGTTTTTTAAAGCATTGTGCATTTGTTTTTCTCTGTTTTTTATGTGTTTTACATTAAAACATAAATGTTTTATACCTGCTGAAAAATGAAAATAATTTTTCGGTGAGTTATGAAATATATATATATATATATATATATATATATATATATATATATATATATATATATATATGTGTGTGTGTGTGCATGTGTGTGTGTGTACAAGATGAAAATAATCTTAGCATACATATTTCTACTTCATTATAGATTAACAGACTAATTATTAATTTTCATTGATTTTATAAATATTTAAATGCTTACGAACATCAAGGGAATGTCACATATATAAGTGAAAGGTAAAATATACATAATAAAAAAAAGGAAATGTTGCCCTCATAAAACTTGCAATAATTTTTTAAATTGTAAATCTCCTGTCATTAAAACCATCTTAAAACATATTTATTTCTGTTTTTGTTTCATATTTGAACGATTTTAAATACAGAGGGCGAAAAGCTCAGGATACAATTTAAATTCACATCAGGAAATAAAATCAGTGAATGACAATATATGATGCCATGGAAGTTGTAACATTTTGTGCAAAATGCCAGGTAATAAAATTTTATGAAATATAAATTATGCTTCACCATTTTGAAGCATAAATATTCAATAAGCTCTTTTCTTGGGTACCCATTCACACCTTTTTTACAAACATTAGTTGATAGCAGAAATATTATCATAACCATAATAGGTATATTTTACTAGGATTATTTTGCTTTAATTCCTTCCTGACCATAGACAATCCCTTTCTTCCTGATTTTCAATGCATTTCTGTAGTTGAATTTTCAACAATTTATTTCCTTTGTACATATAACGGACTTTATAATTAGTAATGTTTGCATTCATTCCTGAACACTGACAATACCTTTCTTCCTGATTTTCAATGCATTCCTATAGTAGAATCATTGGCAATGCATTACCAGTATACATATAATAGACCTATTATTCATGGAAACCAGCTGGATCTGCTTCAGACAATGTCAGATATTCCCATAATGTGGTCAGCCTGGTGCACTTGATCAGATGTCATTTGACATGGCACCCACCAAGCAGAAGCCTTTGTCATACCAAATCCATTAAGCAGAATATTCTCAATTCTCTCACAGGATATGCTAACACCATTGTCTATTTGATTTACCATCAATCACCTGTCATCCTTCACTATGTGGTGAACAGAATCAATTTTTCAATGGTAGCAATTGCAGGATTTCCAAAACTTAGATCATCTTCAAGACTCTCCCTTCTTCTTCCTAAATTCAGCTGCCCTTTTTTGAAATGTTGTAGATAAAACTGAATATTAATCCCCCAATGTAACAACCATATCAGCATATCAATTACTTGATAACACCACAATACCAAATTTTGTCCATTTTTAAGAGAAGTCACTACTAGTTACATTTGAAGTTTTCTTTGAACAATCAGATATCAGTTTACATGGAGAGAAACCATGTAATTATTAATAAAAAGAGTTGAAATGAATGCCTGCAAGATTTCATAGCTCTAGCTTAACTCCTTCATAGTCAGCCTATGAACATTTCAGCCCACCCACGGACTGGGAAAGAAACAATGTAGTTATTGATAAGAAGAGTTGAAATGAATGCCTGCAAGATTTCGCATCACTCTTTCCTTGTCAGACTATAAACTTTTCAGCCCACCCTCATATTTTATTAATATTCAAGACTAAAGAAGTTTGTTTTGTGACCAGTAAGTGGTACAAGGTGCAGTGTATGAGGATATGTAGGAAAGATTACGGTTAACTCTAAATTTGTAATGGTTGTGAAAGCATCCTCTTGGGAGTCAATACCACAGAGTAGTGGTTGGTGGGAATAAGCTGTTAGAATTGAAATTAATTCCCATGAATAAGGTTGGTTCCCTACTGTATACATAGCATGGCAGGTTCTAGCTGTGAAGGTTAGAGCATTAGAACATACTGTATGCTACCTGGAAACCTAATCATGTATTCAATCCTCATTGGTGTCCCAAGTTTAGTAAAGATATGTATGATTATTCAGGAAAATAATGTCTATTTTATTCAATATTAAATATTAAAATAACCAAATAACCTTATACTTGAGGATAGGTCGCACTTTTTACCAAAATTTCAATACGACAAAGAGGTGCAACATATCCACCTAATATCACAGAGAATCTGAAGTAGACTGTGGTGTATCAGTATTCCAGGCAAGAACCCTGGCCGTGAGCATAAGTGAGGGTAAGGGAGAAAATTAATTTTTCCTGACATTTCAATTTGACATTAATCGCCTCTTCCAATCGTATCATATCACACATCAAATAAAAGAGCTTGATGTGTACTGCTTATATATATTACGCCTTTAAACACCTTGAGGAATATAGGACCACAAGATATCATTGCAGTTTCTGGAACAAGCCAGTTTTTTGAGGAGCTTGTTAGCCTACTGTACAACCCCAACTAGGAGGATCAGGTTTTGAATTCAGAGTTGTCCTTCTCCTAGGCCAGTTGACATCCAAGGCTATGGAACCCAGTCTGTCCTGCTATTTACCCATTACTGAGGTGAGAAGAAGAGGATTCATACCTTTCCCAAGGGTATTAGCATGTAAGTGAATGTAATGGGTTTGAGTGGAATTTGAACTCAGCTCTTCATTTCTTCAATCCAAGCTGCTATCCATTATGCCACCATGCCTCTTGTACTGCTCATACTTACCATTTATTATCTGATTTACGACAAATGACAATCATTTTCTAGTGATTTTAAGACTGAAGCGTTTACCAGTATCCACATTTTCATATGAACAAAGCAATATATAAGCAAAGATTTGCAAGAAAGATAAATATTTGAAAATATTTAATAGATATTAGTTATATTTACATTAAAAAAGGGTCATGTAACTCCCCAGATTATACTGTGAGTCAAAAACAAATACTCACTTTGACAACACCAAACTAAGAGTGCGACCTATCTACTGGTGCAACCTATAAGTGAGTATATGTAGTGCATGAATGTTGTTTTCAAATAAAACTGACATTTTTAGTTTTAGCTGTCATTATTTTTAATTGAATTCCCACCAGAAGCCTGGATAAAAATCAGCCTAGATTTAAATGAGGAAAGGCGGTTTCTGAACATTTTGCACTTTGCCTTTTTACTTCTTCCAGAACTTTGCCAATATCTACAATACACTTGGCAGAAATGATTCCTGGTGTATTTGCTGGTCACCTGCCAAAGACATAATTTCAGGAAAAAGTACAAAAAAACCCCCAAAAAAACAAATCAAGCTTTTCTGACCTGTGCACAATAACAAATAAAGGACAGTTCCCATGAAAAATACCAGAAAAATTTGAGAAAACCATAGGTAAAGATTGTCAATGACAGAAGGTCCAATCACAAGTCTTGGGTTGAAACACCCAATTGAAAAAAATATTGGTTATACACACACACACACACACACACACACACACATATATATATATATATATGAAATGTGTATGTATATAAATATAGATATATATGTATATATATATATACAATTTAATTTATTATATATATTTTTTATATATTATGTATGTGTGGTACTTATTGGAAAGCACTCAATATCAGTGATAGAGCTAACATATTTAGTTGGATTGATATGAGTTTGTAACCCTGGGTTTCACGCTTTTGTGATCGTCAGACAAACTGATTAGTTTTTAAATTTGGGATTTATATGGGGTTGCATATAATGGTGTTTTGATGGAAGTGGGAGGAAAAATTGTCATTGTGACACCACTCATACTTATGCAAACATACATACATGCCCATACACTCATTGATGTATGCAGATACACACACACACACGCACACTCACCCAGTGGAGCTCACACAAACATAAACATATGTGAACTGTATGGGACTTGATATATATACATATATATGTGCTGTTGTGTACATATGTATTCATTTGGTTGCTGTATTCAATATTGGATTGTGTAGCAAATATTTTTTTGATTGTTGCACTATCAACGCACATATGCGCAGACCATTTTTCTATTTTTGTTTGCTGAATAATATTTTCTCACACAACACATATATACGTATGATGGGGTCTGTATAAGACTATGATAGGTAAAAATTGCTATTATTTTTTAAGGCTGTTTTATTATTTTAAAGCCGGTTAAATGGTAGAAATTCCAATTTGTAATACTTATTATTATTTATGCGGTGGTATTAATTTTGCTGGGGGAAAGAGAAGTAATTATAATTGTGGGCTGATACATTAATGGTAATTGTGGACTAATATGGCAATAGTAATTGTGATGTTGTAGGGGGAGCAGGTGATGATAATAACAACTGTAGTAGCAAATATTAGGTTGGTGCAAAAATAATGTCGTTTTTTGACATTAAATATACGTCAAAAAACGATATTATTTTTGCACGAACCTAATAGTTATTGTAATGTGGTAGAAGTGAGTAGTAATCATGGTTTAATGATAATAAGAATAATACCAAATATTATGATGGTAGTTTGAGCTAGCAAATAATTGATGGTGTTATGGTGTCAGCGGTTTCTCTTTTATAGGGATAATAGTGGTTTATGTGGTGGTGTTTGTTGGTTGTTTTCTTTTTTTTATCCATTTGGTATAAATTCTGATAATAGGTATTTATTTTCATGCCCATATTTGGAAATTATTTCTGATCTTATGTTTAGTAAATTATTTTGTTGGGTATGAGAAATTATTGCTACCTTTTCGTGCAAGCAAAGTAGGCATTTTTTGTAATGTTGCTGTAGGAAGATGCTTTTTTTAAATATTTTCCAGCTTATTCCTGGTGTAATATTTCTGTCTTTTAGATGCCATATGTATGTGGATAGTTTGAGTATTTTCTGTTGAAGAATGAAAGATTGTGGTTGTTTTTTCTGTTCTTGAATGGTCCCTCAGTGGCACCGATGTAGTACATTGTGCTGTTGTTTGCATTTACCTTGGCTTTATATATTATATTCGTTTGTTGGCAATTTCCCTGGATTGGACATGTTTTTTTATTTCTGCAGTTGCATTAAGGTTCCTTGGTTGCATTATTGTATGTTGTTATATTTTTGTTGTGGCTTTTTATTATTTGTGTTATATTTTTTGTGCAGCTGTAACTGATTTTAACGTTATTTTCATTGAATATTTTTACTAATTGGTTTGTTTCAGGGAAGTGCTTTTCTATTAAGTTTAGGAATGTCCTACCTATGTTTGTTTTGAAATAGAACAAAAATAGAAAAACAATCTGTGCGTTTGTGTGTTGAAAGTACAGCAATCAAAAAAATATTTGCTACACAATCCAACATTGAATAAAGCAACCAAAAGTGTACGTATGTACACAACAACATATATATATATATATATATATATGTATGTATATGTACCAAGTCCCATACAGTTCACATATACTTATGTTTGTGTGAACTTCGCTGGATGAGTGTGCACGTGTGTGTATCTGCTTACATCAATTAGTGTACAGGTATGTATGTATGTTTGCGTAAGTATGAGTGGCGTCCCGACAATAATTTTTGCTTCCACTTCCATAAGAACACCTACATACACAACCCTATATAAATCCAAAATTTAAAAATTAATCAGTTTGTCTGACGATCACAAAAGCATGAAACCCAGGGTCACAAACTCACATCAATCCAAGTATATATATATATATATATATATATATATATATATATATATATATAATAATCAAACAAATCCTTTTTCCTCATGTGGGAAATAGGCTAATTATATTGCTCTGTATAAATAAAATTCCTTGAGCTCTTTTTTGGGGATCAGTTTAATATTTTTTATATTACTAGGATTTACTTGGATTATACACCAACAAATTTTTGTATCTTACTCTGTGTGTGTATATATATATATGTATATATATATATATATATTGGGAGAGAGGGTGTCACCGAAAATGGAATCACTCTTTAAATGATAATAAAAGCAGTGCTTATTGATTTGCAAACAAGATTAATGGTTAAAATTAAGAGATATTAATGTTTATTGACTTACACAGTTTAAATTAAATATTAATTCAATTAAATGCATTGGATTTGAAAAAGTAAAATTCAAGAGGTTATAGGAAGTCAGTAAATGAGTATATATCTTGGGACAGCCTGTGTATGTGTGTTTCTATATATATATATATATATATATATATATATATATATATATATATATATATATATATATATATATCCTGAGTATAAAATCTGAGTTGTAATGCCAGTAAAGGATAATATGTATATTCATTAATATATACTTAATAGATCTGCTATATTACATCGAGCACTATTTTATTAACACCACCACTATATGTACGATATATCATATTCACACCATATATATATATATATATATATTTCCCATATATATTTCCCATATTACCCATTGACACATTTTCTTTACCATCACGTGATCTATTTATTCAAAATGGGATCGCCTGTGTTTAATCTCTGGTGATCTGTGTTCAAACTCCAGTGTCAGCAGCAACACTTTATTCCTATATAACAAATGGCTTTGAGTGAGTGAAGCATGTAGGTCACAGTGAGGACCATCCTTCTCATTCTTAAATAGCTTCATCAGATCAAGACTTTCATATGGATGTCATGCATGGTGCCAAACTCATTTAGAAATATCTAAACTGTCGACTGTATAGAATCACTTTCTTAGATCAATGATTAAAATGGCTTTGAGTGAATGAAGCATGTAGGTCTCAGTGAGGACCATCCTTCTCATTCTTAAATAGCTTCATCAGATCAAGACTTTCATATGGATGTCATGCATGGTGCCAAACTCATTCAGAAATATCTAAACTGTCAGCTGTATAGAATCACTTTCTTAGATCAATGATTAAAATGGCTTTGAGTGAATGAAGCATGTAGGTCTCAGTGAGGACCATCCTTCTCATTCTTAAATAGCTTCATCAGATCAAGACTTTCATATGGATGTCATACACGGTGCCAATCTCATTGAGAAAACTTTAAGCTGTCACCTTTATATTAGGTTGGTGCAAAAATAATGACGTAATAATGTCGTTTTTTGACGTTATTACGTCAAAAAACGACATTATTACGTCATTATTTTTGCACCAACCTAATACAATCACTTTCTAAACTCAATGAATAAAATGGCATTGAGCGAGTGAAACCCTCCTTGAGTTAGCAAGATTTGAACCTTGTGAGCTGGACCAACAGAATCACAGAAAACAACTGTACCAAATAACAGAAACGACATCATATCACAACAATTAAAATGAATAGCACATGTAACTGAAAGAGAAAATAATGAGATAATCAAAATGTTGATGTTCCACACTACTTCAAAGAAAAAGTTAGGAAGGAAACTCCCATCAGCACTGAAAATCTGATAACAGGTATTTTCCTGAAAAATTGTTTGAAGAGAAAATTTTTTATAAATTTCAAGTGACAGCAAACTGGCTGATCTGTCAATGAATACCAAATATTTTCTTATTAGGAAACGGCTATTATTACCATAATCATTATTTTGAGTTGTAATTCTAATTTAGTAACATTTCACCATGTACAGTGCAGTACGAAAGTCTTGTCACTCCCTTACCTCTCTTCGAAACTTGTAGGAGCTCGTGTCAGCCATCTGAAATAGATAACTGTATAGGGATGACACGACTTTCGAACCACTCTGTACATTTCATTCTGGGACAGTTCATTCAAACATTGGTGTTTAGACGTTAGTAGAATAGTGGTAATCTTACCACTGAGGTATAGAATATAGAATTATTTTTAGAGGATTATTATTAAGTACACCTCTTGTGGCAAGAAATATGATATATATTTAGTCATTCGGAAAAAACTGCCAATTTTCCTAAGTGATTCCACTCTGTTTTCTTTTTCCTTTTTCTTGAACTTTTGTTACTGACTGCCTTTTCAAATTTTGTTTATACCTTTCCAACTTAAAAAAAATATCTTCCAACAAGGCTTTACCGAAAAGTTCTTAGTCTTGCACACTTACCAAAATTTGAGCAAACATCAAAATTGTTTATTTTTTTGTTTGTTTGTTTTTAATTTTTTTGAAAGGTTTCTTGGTCAGGCTGAACACTTTTCAGGATTTCTTCATATATAGGATTTTTCTTGCTGGATTGTTGAGAAAATTACATTCTTGATCAAACAAATAAAAAACATTATATATATATATATATATATATATATATATATAGTCATTTTCTTTCTCCTGATTTATCAATGCCAAAACTCAAGCCCCGATCGTATAGATTCTACTGTCACAGATAATGCTGACGGCTAAGTGTTGAGATTAAAGAGAGAAATCTTAGTAGATCAGGCTATCATCTTCCTAATCTTATAGCCAAGATAGTTCAACAAGCAAGAAGATGCTCTGATATGATCTGAACCCATATGAAAGCTAATCTAACATTCAGTCAGCCATTTTAACCAACCCCAATTTGAATGCTAATCTCCAATTTCTTTCACATGGCATTGAGAACTTTTAAGGAATGATAAGAAGTTTTATTATTTAAAAATCATTTTCTCAAGAGAAAAAAAAAATGGAATTTAATTTTTTTTTTTTAATAAAAGTTCAAATGTTTCCTTCTGTGTTTCCTTAAAACAATTTTTAGAACCATGATACCAAGTTGCATCAAAAGATATATCATAAGTAAATGCAAGTTTTTTTTCAGAGGGCAGCATGTGTTGTTTGATACGTTCATGGTGAGTGCACATATCCAAAAATACTTGAAAAATGAATATACATGAAACACACTTCTAAATATTAATGTTTAATAGTAACTAAAGTTTTAATATTCACTTGAGATCTGTCTATATTTCTGAGAGGAGGTATTATGTACACTATTTACATCATTCGGACTATTGTCCTCATTTTTGTCACCATATTACAACGTTTCGGCCATTTTACGCTCTGGCTTTTTTCAGGTGGTTGGAATGTCAAACTGAACCCTTTATTTTGCTCACTGCGATAGACCGTTCTAGTTCCACGTGCCATGTTTAATATATGTCAGCTATCAGTTATCTCCTGTTAATTTCCCTCTGAAAGTTCTCCACTGCCTTAACAGGGAATTGAACTCACACTCATTGGGTCCTGTCACTGGATCTAACCAACGCCTTTATCTACTGTGCCATGTGTCCTTAAGGCCGTGGAGAACTTTCAAGCATGTCACAGTCTACCCCAGTGAGCAAAATAAGAAGAATGATATGAAATAATGAAGAAGACTGTTGTAATAAATATGGCAACAAAGATGAGGACAATAGTCCAAATAATGTAAATAGTGTACATAATACCTCATCTCAGAAATATAGACAGATACTGAAAGGCCGAAATGTAATAAATATGGTGACAAAGATGAGGACAATAGTCCGAATAATGTAAATAGTTTACATAATACCTCATCTCAGTGGGAGCGGGAGAGGACATACAATATTTTATGACAACTCCTGTGACTGTTTCTAATTTGAACATTCTGTCTTTGGCATGTCATGCAGAATACAAGCCCTTTTTCTCAGTAAGTAACTTTCTTTTTCGCCACATTTCCTGTCATAGAATACACATGACATGCTATCGCTTGGTTTGACGAGGTAATTCGCCATTTTCTTCGTTACAGTGGAACTGTAGTGAATTGTCATTTTCTTTTGTGGAACATTAACTGAAATTGAAAAATGAAAAACAAATTAGACAAAAATTGAATAATGCACAAAAAAATATTTTTCTGGACCACATTGAAACTCACCATGAGCTAGATGCGGTCCACGGGCCCTTGTTTGCCAACCCCAGCTATAAAACAATGGTTAACAAGCTAATTTGCTGTGACCGTAAATATTGTTCTGATAACAGCTTCGTTTTATAGCATGAATTCTTCTTTTATTTATATTTTGGCACTGGAGATCTTCCATGCTGACTCTAGACCTCCCCAGCAGTTTGCCTTAATTCTTTAATGTTTACTGTTATTAACAAAATATGACAAGCATTTAGATTTACTCAACAACAATTTGACAATCCTTGACTAAATTTGTAAGGTTGATACAGTGAATGACTCCACATGAAATGATTAGGATGGTGGTTATTATTTTGTGGCTTTTGGAATCTTAGATATGACAAGGAATGGTTTGGTATTCCCATGGAACTATAATCAGACTTGAGTCTGAGGAACTGGAGATATGAAAACAGTAGAAC
This sequence comes from Acanthosepion lycidas, assembly GCA_963932145.1. Classification (NCBI taxonomy): domain Eukaryota; kingdom Metazoa; phylum Mollusca; class Cephalopoda; order Sepiida; family Sepiidae; genus Acanthosepion; species Acanthosepion lycidas. The sequence goes on from OZ010580.1 coordinate 97,807,887, forward strand.
GAAATTATCATTTTCAGAGGAGAGTTCATATTTTAAGCTTTGTTTTAATTGTGTATTTTTCAAAATTCTTTTAAAATTTTAGTCTCAGTATTTTTTTCAAAAATGTATTGTTGGCAATATTTTTCCAAAAAATGTATTGCTGGTATTATTTTTTTCAAAAATGTATTGCTGATAATTTTTTTTTTTTTTAAAAATGTATTACTGGTAATAATTTTTCTTTTTCAAAAATGTATTGCTGGTAATAATTTTTTACGCAAATGTATTGCTGGTAATAATTTTTTACGCAAATGTATTGCTGGTATTAAAACCTATTTTTACACTTTAAATTTGAAATTGGTTAGCTGAGTTCCAATTCCAGTCAAGTTCATTATAATCACTTATGCACAATACCCGTCAAATGAACCTTTAAATTATGCATCTTCTTGTTTTTAGCTGTTTGTACAACTGTTTAAGATATTGAAAGAGAAAATGGATTTGTTTTTTTTATATCCACCCTTTGCAGGTTATTCAAAGCCAGAAAATATTTTTAGATTATAAAAATTTTATTTTTTGAGATAATAATGAGCCTACTAATTAATCCATAGCTGGAGGGAAAAGAAGTGGATTCATGCCTTAACCAAGGGTATTTGTGCATAAGTGAATATATTGAACCCAACTAGGACTCGGCTCTCCAGTTAAAAATTCCAAGCCATTATCCATTACAGAACCTGGTATTCCAAAACAGTCACCCATAAATATATTGACCAGGCTCTACATTGCTTAACTTCAGTGATCATATGGGAACTGGTGTTTCAATGAGATGTGGTTGTAAACTATTAAGTGAAAGCAATTTTTAAAATATTAAAGACATGATTGAGTTGTTTTACTCAATTCATTCCTATACACGCAATAAATCTATTCATCAGGACACTGTCAGTCTTACCAATAGTTAGTTTTCTAGGTTGATGATTTTACAAGTAGATAAGTGTAAGACCAGTTTAGCTATCCTGGCCAGAAGTGAGAGGGAACAATTCTTGGAGTATCAATTTGATTTTTATCAGTCAAAACATGATTTTTTTTTTTTTTTCAGTAGAAAAAATTCCAGCATTTATTTTCAATCAGCAAATATTTGGCATCCAATCTTGTTCAGTTGTAATTCATCAAATAATGTTTCCTTACCTGCTATCCGATTACAATCCCAGGTACAGCAATTTGGCACTAGTGCCCAAATATTCCACTTGACCGTTTAAACGGACTCTGTTATGCCTTTCTGAAAATATTTTGAATGATAACACACCCAATTGAGTGTCTTGGTGCCAATCCAAAATTCAAAAAGAAAGAAATAGCTGTGCTTCTTATACTCCTCTTTTCTTTGCTGCAGACTTTGTAAATGTGGTTTTAATTTGGTAGACAGTTTAGCATAATGTGGAATTGATTGTTTAATATTGGTATGGAGTCTGTAAAGCATATAGTGGCAAAATTCTTGGAAAATAAGGAAAGCTCTCAAATAAAAAACAAAGCTGAGGATGCTTGTAATTATGATCTGACATGTCTTGAATCCTTGGGTGGAAATTCGTAAAATTATCAAGTATTTTTTTTAAGGCCACAATGTTTTAAAAATGTTGTTGAGTTGTCAGTAGACTTTCATTATTTAAATACTCAGTCCATTCAGAATGTAGAGAATCGTGGCTCTCCACCATATTTTTAAAAACTGTAAACTGCCATGACTTATTGGGAAAGATAATGAAATGGTTTCTCATTGTCTGCTCCAGAGTTTAGAGTTCTTAGTTTTTCTTGTAGCATCAGGATATATGCAATCATGGCTCTCCACAGATTCCATTTCTTTATTATCTGTAAATTACCATAACTTCTTGGAAAAGACTGTGGATTGATTTCCATTGCCTTCTCCATAGTTTTGAATTCAGAATTGTACTTGTTGGTTTCAATATCAGGGAATGACTACTAAAATTCACCCCTCTGCAGAAATATAGACAAATCCTACAGATGCATGCTGGGATTTCTTCCTAGCCAATAAAAATGAACAATTCTCAGTTTAACCCAATTTTTTTTTATTTTTTGCCTTGGAGTCAGAATGCTATAACTATTTGACTGTATCCCTTTTGAGTGTGAATACTATTTCTATTTTGTGAATATTTTAATTTGTTACTGACTTCTACACCCTTGTGCAAATTAATTGTACAGGAAGATGTGAAGGGCCATGATCACCTACACCCTTGTGCAAATTAATTGAAATAAAACAAATAATCCTGTTATTATTTACTTTTTTCATATTTTTCCAATGAAACATAACCCAGTGCACATGTTAGTACTTTGCATGTTCATTCCACAAAGTCATTCCTTGCAGATTGACCACAGATTCTCAACTGGATTTAAATCAGGAGAGTTTCCGAGCCAGTCTATAGTACTTTGATTTGCTCACTTGTAAGGCTTGCCAGTGTGTTCATGTAGCATTACAATTTTCATACACTTCCTTAGAGTAATGTCCATTGCAGACAATGATTGTAGGACAACTAATAGACAGTAGAGACAATAGTGTCTGGGTGTGATAAACATCTGATGCAATCACGGATGGTGCAGTATTTTTCAAGGCCAAACAAATTTCATCATACACCCCAAAAATAGATTCATATTACTGTACACCACTGCAAATGACCTAATCTGAGGACAAAGTAGAAATTGATTACACCCTGTCACTACAGTGGGTCTAAAACTGACCATATGATGAAAGAAAGGAAACTAAAGTGGTTGTTTCAATTAATTTTCACAAGTGTGTAGTTGCTTTAATTTGTCTTGTATTATTTTTTCCTATTTTTTCTTCCTCTTTTAATTGCTATAAAGAATTTTGTCTCTTTCACTTCCACTTGAGTGAAAGATTTCTTCAAAATCATTAAAAGAAACATCAATTGCAATATGAACTCAGTTGAGAATCAAGGAGACAACATGCTCATAAGTTTGACTATAAATAATAACTCCAGAAATGTAACTTTTTACGTACTCCTTTATTTGGGTGATCAGTCTACAGCAATGAGCAAACAATGTGGGTCAGAAATAATAATAATAATAGCCAAGATAATAGTAAAACTTGAACTCATATCATCTTTACATCAGGGAAGCATCGTCAGCATATCTTAAAATCTGGAAATACAAGAAACGTGACAATTGGCAGACGTCCAAATGTAATCTTATAAATCAAGCCCCTGATTTTTTTCAGTCTTGCAAAGTCCTATGTTTGTTATTGTTACTCAGAGCAACAAAATACAGGAAATTGTGGATAGCCATGATTTTTAGGCTATCAATGATACTGCATTGCCTTGGCAAAATCCCTTTCCATCCCTAATTTCTTTGAGAGATCTGTGAATGTTGTAAAATTAGCAGAATTGTCACAATTAAAATATGAGGACAATTAAAGTTTTTTATTTTTTTTAAATTTTGCATCATCTTCCATGAACTTTTCCTGTCCTTTTTAGCTCTTAGTAAAGGTTTTCTTTTTGATATTTCTCTGAATCCCTGTTCACCTTTTCCATTCTCTGCTAAAACACGTTATAATATTATCATTTATGATCTTTGTTAGATTTTAAGACTATACTATAAAAGATAGCATAGATTGGATTGGTCTTTAATCTAATACTGTGATCTAAATGCTATGGTGGTTGCCATTTTCGTGGTTGCCATTTTCAGGGAAAATATTTTTTTTAATCAATCCACCCTATGCAAGGCAGTGAAGCCATAAGAAATTACTGAGTGTGAAATAGTAATAAAAAAAACATTATTAATGGGTGATAACAATAGAAGTGTAATCAAGAAGACAGTAGATAACAATTTAAATTCAGTGATTGACATTGTATTTAAGATCAAAGTTGGCTGTAAAGTATGAAGCTGGAAGAGAGTTCTAGAAGCGAGAAATGTGAGAAAATAAACATTATAGAACTAGCCATTTCAACTATAATTACCAAGTAAGTATTTATAGAACAGGCACAGAAAAGCTAGATTACAGCTGGAGGAAAGTGACTGAAGCTGAGGTGCCAGGTCAGGACCAATAATATTGCTGATTCTTATGACTTTATAACAACATCATTATCATGTCCATGACTGGGTGTGGTCATAGTCACTGCACAACTGGGCACTAATGAATAACCAGATTAGTGCTTACTGTATTGTAAGCTCTCCCGTCCCAGAAGTTAGAATAGCTGGGATATGTAGCAAGCTGGAATGTTCTATTCTGTCACTTAGGCAATCCCATTCTCTGAGTGCTGGTTGGCTGTTGGTTCTAGTGGGGATATTGCGATAGATAAATATCTATCATTCCCCATTGTAGAAGTCCAATGACTTATCTAATAACATGCTGCCTTCTTGTCTTCTGGTAAAGGCAAGCCAGCTAATTTTACCTCATTTATAGGAGAGTACCTAATGCAGCAGGTGGTTTGGTCCATTTTGCTGGAATGAACCTGCCCAACACATTTGCATGAGTGGTCTCTATTCACCCATATATCTCTCCATTAAATAACTCAGGGCTAGTTTAACTTGGTAGCTACACCAGTCTACTTGTGTGTCAGACCACTTGCAAGCTAACCAATATTCTAATTACAGCTCACCATTGTCTACCAACTGGACACTAGTTTGGAACCTTCTTGTGAAAGTGAGTATCACACTGATTCTACAGACACCAAACCAGTTCCCTCCACAATATCTGGGTTGAAAGCCAGACATATTCATTCAGACATAGTGTGTTTTGGGCAATAGACAATAGAAACCATTGTTTGGAAATCTTCACTCTTGCCGTTGACTTCAGTCCAGGAAACCCTCCACCAAACAATGCCATATCTGCGCCACACTTGCTGCAGCCATAGCTGTGAAGTCCTGTCTACCCCCATTGTGTCAAATGGCTGTTGACATCTACAAGAATGTTCATCTGCCCTTTCACAGGTTTCTTTATCCTGCTGTCTATCTAACTACCCGCTGCACACCAAAAAAAGCCTGATCAGGGAACTGATTTAGTCACTGATGACTTAACCATGCAGCAGATAGTAGTGAGTTATATGGCACCAGTAACAACTACAAAGGAACCGGGTATAAATTTGATTAACTAAATATAAACAAAACAATTACTTCTTTTTAAAGATCACAAAAGTTCATACTCAAAAAACAAATTGTTTTCCAAAATCTGACCCAGGTACACCCTGACACTGGGTAGTACCACCTGTTAGGGTCCCAGCTATGGGCAAATAGTGGACCACCAAACAAAAACGAAACACTGTGAAAGTATAAATATACATTTTTATAGTAAAAATATCAACAATACTTTTTATATAAAAAAAAATTACCAGCAATATATTTTGTAACGAGAAAGCGCAGAAACGTCCTCGAACTGCGTGTGTGTGTTGTCGCCGGGCACACCTTGGAGTACCATAATGGACTCGACTGAGGACTATAAGAAGAAGATGCACGAGTCGTTTGGCGACTTTTCTTGGGCGACAACAGCCGTTGTGGTCAGTCGTCTGTCGGCAGCAGTTGTGGGTGCCGTTTTGTACGTTTGCTGTCGAAAAGTTGTGTCGAAAAGTTGTTCGTTTTTGGTTCGCAAGAAGGCGTTCGTTTTTGGTTCGCAAGAAGGTGTTCATTTTTGGTTCGCAAGAAGGCGTTCATCTTTTGTGTCACAAGAAGTTGTTTGTTTTTTTTTGTTTTTTTTTTCCCGTTTTCTCGCACATATTTTATAGTAGAATTACCAACAATACATTTTATAACAAAATGACTAACAATACATTTAATAGTAGAATTATCAACAATATATTTTATAGCAAAATGACTGACAATACATTTTATAGTAAAATCACTAACAGTACATTTTATAGTAGAATTACCAATGATACATTTTATAGCAAAATGACCAACAATATATTTCATAGTAGAAGTACCAACAATACATTTAATAGTAGAATTACCAAAAATGTATTTTATTGCAAAATGACCAACAATATATTTTATCAGGAGCTGAAGGCATGCAATTGCATTTAAATTATATTTAGTTGAAGCTATCTAATTATGTTCAAAATATTTAGATTTCAGAATTTAATAATCCATAGAGGTGTTGATATGCCACTAAACAATCAATCAATCAACCAACCAACATCTGACTTCTAAAACCTGGATATGCTAATTAGTCATCTCCATTAAATAAGGTCTTTTAAGTTGAGTAGGATATAAGACTCATGCTGTCAGATGTAAATAATAAAATGCATTTATTTATATTTACCTAATATTGGGATAGAAACATATATACGCATCCACAGGCAGACAACTAACTTGATTTTTAAACTGATTATGCTAATTAGTTAGCTGCATTAAGCAAGGACTGCTAAGTTGGGCAGGATATAAGATACATGTTTATGTAGATAAAAATGAAGTAACTGCATTTATTTGGCATCATTTATGAAATATCTGGAAACATACATGAACAGACAACAAAGTTTACATATATTTAAATAATTTTTGGACCCCAGATGACACACTGGTCTCTTAAGCCTTGATTGGCAGCAAGTCTAGGAGAAGAAAAATTTATATGGAATTTGTTAGTGTCAGAACACATGGTTATCTAAGGGAAGACAAACTCTGAAAGAAAACCAATCCTTCCCCTAGGGAGGTGAGGTTGGTCCTGTGGCCAATTACTTCCACCCTGTGGAACAGTTCAATTATAGAAATCTTGCCCAAAAATCTAAGGTACCACATAGCACTAGGCAGATAGTAAATTAATTTTCAAGGTTTTGAGTGGGTATATAAACGTTGAGCTCTATATATAAAGTGAAGAGTTTTTAATAAGCGTTAATTTTTAATTTTCTCTACTAGGCATATAGAAAAGAAAGAATGTTTGCAGAAGATGAAGGAATTCAAAGAGGTTTCAAATTTCTGAAATAGCAGTAGAGATTTGGCAATATCATGTGAAACATTTTGATATCATTCATTTTATTGCATAAGAGTACGTGTCGTTGTCAACACTGTGGTTCAACACTAGATCGAGTAACACAAGTGATTCCATTATTAAGTAGATCACGTGATCATAAAGGAAGTGAATAAATAGGAAGTAGCGTGATGACTATACGATCACTGTTCACTCTTCTTGTCTATCCACTATTGCTATACATTCATTCTCTCTACTACTATACAGATTAGGATTCTCTTCTGATCATTATACTATTTGGCGATTACTACTTGAACAAGTATTACTAGTGCAGATATTATTGGAAAGCATTACTACTAGTACCAGCATCTCCAAAGTCTCAAATATAATGAGCATTTTTGGAAGTGATAACAAGCTTTCACTTGACATGGCAAAAGTGACATGTGAAGCTGTCCAACATCACAAAAGTGGCAACAAGGATTCCCAACACAACAAAACATTTTGATAATGCTCATTTTGATATTGTTCATTTTGATAACGTTCATTTTGATATTGTTCATTTTGATACTGTTCATTTTGATAACGTCCATTTTGATATTGTTCATTTTGATAACACTCATTTTGATATTGTTCATTTTGATAATGTTCATTTTGATATTGTTCATTTTGATATTGTTCATTTTGATAATGCTCATTTTGATATTGTTCATTTTGATAACGTTCATTTTGATATTGTTCATTTTGATAACACTCATTTTGATATTGTTCATTTTGATAACGTTCATTTTGATATTGTTCATTTTGATAACGTCCATTTTGATATTGTTCATTTTGATAACACTCATTTTGATATTGTTCATTTTGATAATGTTCATTTTGATATTCTTCATTTTGATATTCTTCATTTTGATAATGCTCATTTTGATATTGTTCATTTTGATAACACTCATTTTGATATTGTTCATTTTGATAATGTTCATTTTGATATTCTTCATTTTGATATTCTTCATTTTGATATTCTTCATTTTGATAACGCTCATTTTGATATTGTTCATTTTGATATTATTCATTTTGATATTGTTCATTTTGATAATGTTCATTTTGATATTGTTCATGTTGTAGATTCAAAACAGTGGATAATAAATGAGTAAGTAATATAAATGTTAAGAAATTGTCTATATTTTCCATCATTAACTTTATCCAAATAAATAATTAATTTTTGTTTCTTCAATCGTTTCGCCACCAAGCAGTAAACTTACTAAGACACAAGGGGTTACTGAATGTGATAGAATATGAGAAAAAGAAAACGTTATTATGTGGCAGCAATATTCAATGCATAAATAAATGGTAGACTTATGAATGTGTAAAATAGATTCTGGCAAGAAAAATTGTCTAGCCAACTTTCCTAAGAGCACATCTAGCAACAGCAGAAAATATTAGCCTGAGAAGTTAAAAGGAATGTAGAAGTCAAATGAGTGACCTGTCAATATGGCAGCCTTCTTGTATCTCCTTGGAAAGGCAAGCCAACTAATCTACCGCATTAATAAAGCATCTAATGAAGCAGGTGGGTAGGTCCACTTTGCTGAAATGAACCTGCCCAACACATTTGCATGAGTGGACTCTATTCACCCATATATCTCTCCATGAAATGACTCAGGACAGTTCAACTTGACTACACCAGTTTACTTGTGTGTCAGAACACTTGCAAGTCAACCAATATCCTACATAGAAATCACTCTCCTGAAGGTTAGTATCAGCCATGTAAGGCAAAAAATTTTCTCAGATGTTTAAAAGAGAACTGTTTTGGAGGCATTAAAATGAACAAGCCATTTCTTGCCTCATTTAACAACACATTGTAGGTCATTTTCTAGATCAGCTGTCAATCTGATTTTATTGAACTGATCAGACTTATAATAAAACAAAATGTAAATATAACGACTCCAAATTTAAAAAAAAATGAATCTCTAAATACAGTCACATAGTGATGGAGCATCATAAAGACAGCCATAACACTGACTCATTTGAAGCTCTGATGTCTTCACCACCAGCAGGAGTTACTCAGATTACAGATTACACAACCTTGAAGATGCAGTCGATGAAGCAATGTTCGCAATTACTGAACTTATGTCCAATGGGCAGGAAGTGCCCAGTCTTCACATTCCAGTCTTGATAAAATCTAAAACTGTCCATGACATTGTAGGTGAAAAATTATTTTCCACACTACAATGCCTTTCTCACAAATAAAATATTGTAAGCCTTTTGCTACTCAGGTTTTGAATTCAGAGTTGTCCTTCTAGACTGGTTGCTTGCAAAAGCTAAAGTAACTGGTTTGTCCTGCTGTTTAATCCATAACTGGGGGAGAAGAGATGGATTCATACATTTCTCAAAGGTATTTGTTTGAAAGTGAATGAAATGAACTCGAACTGAATTTGAACTCAGTTCGCCTATTCCTTGTTTTGAGCCAGTAACATTACACCAACTGTACATATATAAAAATTGCCATTGCAACCTAAGTCAAAAATTACTTACAAAAGTATAATTTTGAAACAAACACAAAAAGCATATATTTTAAGCAAAAAATATTTCTTTTTTCAACGTGATTCTCTTTCTTATCAGTGCATTTCCCCATGCCTCTCCATTGGTTACATATATCGAACATTATACAGTGAAACTTTCAGATCAAAATTCAGCTGATAACTGTGTCAGGCTACAGACTTATTAATACACCTTTTTAAATGAATAAATAAAAAAATATATCCACAATCTATGAAAATTATTTCTCTTTTAATTTCCAAATAGTGAAAAAAGATCTATCCACCTCAGAAGAGTTGCTCACTATTGATATCTGCCACAAATGCTTCAAGAACTTCTCTCGCATTTCCTCTTTTTCTTCCTTTTTTTGCTAACATGAATGTCTGTTCTGTTTTTCCATCAGTGACTTCAATCTGCAAATGTAGATGCTATAAAGATGGATGAAAATTGATAGCTGGAGCTAATGTTTTTCCAAATAAAAAGAGATATCACTGTAATGGGGAAACAGAAAAGTCAGCGTACAGGCTGTCGGCCTCACAAACTGGGCAGTTGATTGGTAGGCAGGTAGTGGCTGAAACAGAAATTGGTCCTTAATGGCTAGGAGTTGTGGATAAGGTTTGAGGATTTTCCCCCAAGAAAATTCTGCCATTCTTCCCACAACATGTTTGATCTATTGGCAGGAAAGAAACAGTTAAATAAAGAGAATCTGTGAATGATATCCTCCCATTTCAGACTAAATCATTTGCCTTTAACTGGAATGTGGAGAAGGAAAAAGCAGAATGGATAATAAATAGCATTCTGCAACATATGCAACTCTTTGAGATTATCACCAATTCGCAGGAGAAAAACCTTTTCTGGTATGGTAATGAAATGGCTATTCCGTGAAGCATGTTATGAAGTGATGTTTCTTTCTTGGTTTTGCGAGGTTTTTGAAATCTTAAGGAATTTTGCTTCAGCAAGGTAAAAATACCAATTCCTTTTGAAAAAGGATGGGTAATGAGTTCCACAATCTCCAAGTCAGAACCCTTGCAACTTTTTCTTATCAACATGGTGGCTTCTTCATTTTGCATAGTATTATATACTGTACCTATGTATACTAATGTGTATGTCCCAATCCTCATAAATACATTGGACACTATTGTAAGTGGGGGTAATATGCTGTCTAAGAAGTCCACCACTAGCAGTGGTTTACCTACTTTACGCCACTGGCAAGTATTGTATTTTGTTGATGTTATAATGATTATCATTTCATTTACAACCTTCATTTTGGTTATTCCTCATTCAGTAACCCTTTCTAGCTTACAACACTATCTAAATCTTTTCATTATCTATCTAAGTCTGTTCATTATCTATCCATCTATCTATCTATCTATTTCAGTGTGTCCATTATCTATCTATCTATATAAGTCTGTTCATTATCTATCAGTTATGTACCGTACCTATGAGCACTAATAGGTATGTCCCAGTCTTCATAAATATGTTGGACACTGTTGTAAGGATTGGGGGTAAATATGCTGCCTAAGTAGTCCACCATTAGCAGTGGTTTACCTACTTCATGCTGCTGGCAAGTATTGTATTTTGTTGATATTATAAAGATTACCATTTCATTTCCAACCTCTGTTTTGGTTATTCCTCCTTCAGTAACTCTTCCTGGGTTACAACACATAGACATGGAGGTTTTTTTTCCATTTGCATTGAAAAGCCTGGCCATTTTTTCATGCAAATTCCATTGAATCAAACTTTTGTTCAAGACAAGAAAAACCAAGATTAATCGTCAACACCAAAAACACAGACTCATATTCTCATACTCATGCCTTTGAACCATAAAATTCCTTTTAGACATATACCCAAATCTATTTTGTTCCAGCTGAATGGAAACTCACATTCATTTCAAACTCTAGGCTCTAGAGTAGAGTTTCCCAACCAAGGTTTCCTGGAACCCTAAGGTTCCACAAAAGGTCCACAAGGGTTCTGTGAGAACAGGTGAAACAAGCTAATGAACTTTTGACTTTTTATTTAATTTCATATATGTAATATTACTAAACACACAATATATTCTTTGTTATTGTAATATTATAATATAGACATCATCCTATCTAATCTATTATATTATTTTAAAATATAACAATCATTGGGAATATAATACTGATGAAGTATTATGAATGAACAGTATGAATTTTATTTAGTATTACCGAAAGATGTGACAAAGAAGTATTAATTTTTCCTCAAACTAGTTATTCAAAAATATATACTATGATATTTACCACATGAAATATGATGAAAATAAAATGAGAAAGATATGGTATATACTTTTGTTATTGCGCAAAGGTTCCTTGAGATATATAATTTATTTTAAGGGTTACGCAAGGGTAAAAAGGTTGAGAAACACTGCTCTAGAGAATGAAAAGAATTTGAGTTCACATAGTGAAATAGTCTAGAGTCTAAACCAGTGGTTCTCAATTTTTTTTCTCTGGACTGCATTTTTGGTATTAAAATTATCTTGCATCTCACCAAATTTTATGTGATGAAAGGTACATCTAAAAATAAAATAAAAAAAACAGAGATAAGGTTAAAGGGAGATAACTGTGGATCAGAACATTATCTCTCCCCCAATTTGCAGAGTCTAGTTACTCTATTCTTAATACTTGATATATTGCAAAAATATCACAATGATAAAATCTGTCAATAATTATTTTAACTATTTCTACTGAGACTCATGCATAATAATAAGTAATCCATAATAATATTTTAAAATTTTAAATATGTATTTTTGGCATATAGATTTTTTAAAACCGTTTCTAAATCTTTGATATTCTTTCAATCATTCCACAGTCACCTGCTAGCACCTTCTGCGACACCTATGAGTCATGCTGCTCTATTAGGGAAACACTGATTTAAACTATTAACAGCATAAATTTTGAATTTTGATTTTTACTTTTATCCTTGAAGATGACCAATAATAGTCAAAAGTACTTGTAACATTACAATGTCAGCTAGTTCCTTTATGAATTTCCATTGGACATCAAACGTCTTATTCAACACCAGCAGAAAGTAGTTAAAAGGCTTAAAAGTCATTTTTTTATCCACTATTTCCTAAACAAAAGATTGCTGCCTAATGGTTATATTACCGTTTCCTTATAAGGAAATATTTGATAGTCATTGGCCACACGTTTAGACTTGTCATCATCTTTCTCTTAAAACAATTTCTCAGGAAAATAGGTTTATAAAATCCACTCACTGTTAATGCACAATACACATATTTTGGAGATGAACTTTTGATTCCAAACTTCCTTCATGAAACTTTCTAAACCCAGGCAGAGGGTACACTATTTTCAAAACTTCAGCCTCAATCTCAAGGGTGCTTTATTACTCATTAGCATTTTTATAGCTTCCTCATCACATGATTTGTTATTGTTTATATGATAGACATTGTAATGCTCAGATGTTTATTGGTGTATGTTCGAATTCCATGGGCATCTTCAGCTTATTGTGATCAGGGTTGAAATGTGTTATATTTAAATATATACAGGGTGCATCAAAAATATTTTTACAAACATTAGAGGTGGGTTCCTCACATCAAAACAAGAACAAAAGTTCATATAAACATATTACAGAATCAAAAATATGACACTCACCCTCACAAGTATGTTGCCAACTAGCATCCAGCTGGCAGACAAAAAGAAAGCAGGCTGTAACTCAATATAGACAACATTGTGGACATTTATTCAGCATTGTATCCACACCAAAGTCAACAGCCAATCAGGACCTAGAGAATAGGCTTGCCCAGTAACAGAATGGAACATCCCAGTCTGTTATATAAACCACTCACCAACTGGCTCAAAGACAAGTGGTCAGAGAGCAGACTCAACAAAATCCTACAAAATCAGTCATGAATTTTTAGTTTTAATGTAACATCCATTCAGGGTGTAGGTGATAATGGACCTTGACAGCTTCCTTTTCTCTGATATCTGTGAATTATTATGATTAACCCTTCTCAATAATCAACCCACTATAATCTACTCTATGTATACTCTGCCATAATATATAACATCATTGCAAGTAATGCAGGAAGTCACACAAACTGTGAGACTTTGAGAGCTGATATTCAAACCCTGCTATTGTTGAAGCCTATTTGTTTAACAAAATCATTTGTTTTATTTATTTATGCTATTTGCATTTGGATTAGTGTTCACATCTTTGTTGATATCACAATGTTTCAGTTGTTGTGCCCTTTGGCTGCCATAAAGTGTATAACGATCTGGGTAACCTACAGGGAATACCAAGCTGAATCCTTTATTTAAAATACAAGAGTAGATTGTTCTATCCACTATCCATGTCTAGCAAGTGAAGTGGATGTGCTTTCCTTAAATAGTGTAAAAAGAGTTTTGCCTATTGTCAAGTCCTTTTTGGACAAGCAGTAAAGTGAAGTGGATATGCTTTCCTTAAATAGTGCAAAAAGAGTTTTGCTTATGGTCAAGTCCTTCGTGGACATACAGTATGGCATGTTGGATCATTCATATATAAATAAAACTTTGTATTTGGATAACAATCCCACTTTTATACATGTTTCATTAAACACATCTGACAAGGTACTGTGGCTAAGCTTTTTATTTAATTTTCTTGTGTCCATATAAGTTTTAATTCAAAAGCAAACCAACAAATTGTTTACGAAAAAGTTATATGAATAAAAATTGCTCGATGCTGAAGAATCAAAAATATGACACTCACCCATGCAAGAAAGTTCTAAACTAACATCCAATTGGCAGACAAAAGAAAGCACTACAGACAATCAATACAGACAGCATTCACAGCATAATGATGGATATTTATTGACCACGGTATCCACATCAAAGTCAGCAGACAATCAGAACCTAGAGAATAGATTTGCCCAAGTAGTAGAATATAACATCCAGTCTATTATATAAACCATTCACCAACTGGCCCAAATACAAGTTGCCAGAGCAGATTCAACTTGCAATACGGTCAAGTACTGCCTGTTTGTCCAACTAAATCCTACACATATCTTGGAAAATCCTTTATTTTGGGGTTATTAAGCTATACATTTGTGTCTCGTCTGTTTTTAATGTTTAATGTGCGTAGTAGTGAAGTTAACTAAGAAGTGTTCTGTTTAACAATATTCATCTTTCGAGCAGGCAGATATGATTTTATTACATATGGCCACACAAATAGTAATGGACATGAGATTGCACTGACTGGAGATTACATTTCCAGTAGCCAACCTTTGCTGTTATTTATCATCACGTTACTAAGACAGGATCCATGGTATCACAAACTATGGATCAAGGAAGACTGAGATCTGCTTGTATGCCTAACCATCAAGAACACATTCTATATACAGGCTGTCAGAGATGAGCCAGGTATCAGCACATGTCAAGTGGCCCTAGCATGTCCTTGTTTTGGTGTGAGGAGTCCACCCCATGTTTATAAAAGTATTTTTGATACACCCTATATATACACAATAGTTCAAAAGTTTGAAGCCACTACCAGAATTAGCATAGGATGAAGCTGACAGAAAAGTGAAAAAAAAAAAGAAGGAAAACGAGCTCTGATAGTCATTGAAAATAGAATGGAATCAATTATCAAATTTATACTTTCAGAAACTTTTGCAACGAATGCCAAAAATTTGTGCTGCAGTAATCAAGGTTAAAGGAGGATATTTTGACAAGAGCAAAATGTAATCATAAAATGCTTTTTTTCTTTTTGTCATAATAAAATTTCTAATAAAAAATCATGTCACTCTTTTGTTATGGTATGTAGAAATAACAGTAAAGAACAAGAGAGAACGACAAGACATGTTAAGCTTACAAGGGAGGAAATGCTCTGTCCTGAAAACAAAGCAACCTCTTTTATTCAAGGAAGTAACTGGCTATTCAGGGAAGGTAACTCATGTCATGACATCTTTTTTTTAACCATGTATAATAACTTTCTCTTATTTAAAGTACAAAACAAGTAATTTTGAGGCCAATTTAAAAAAGTATCAGGGGTAGCTTCAAACTTTTGGACTGTAGTTCATATATAATCATAGTGTGCGAAAAATAATTACTTTTTACTGGAATGTATACAGAAACAAATGTAATTTAAATATTATTTATCCAAAATATAATTACCTTCATTTTCAACTTGAATTTTTAATACCATATTTAAAAATATGACCAGCCTCCAAAAATGTCTTCAAAGTATTTTTATCTTTTTTATTTCTGAATGTTCTCTCGTTGCTAAATTGGGTGAATATGGAGGAAGTGAAAGATGATCCCATCTTAAAGATTTAATTTTTTTTATTGGGTTTCTGATTATGTTCTTGCAAAATGTCATGCTGGACATTTTCACTTCTTTTTCTGTTTAACAAAGCATGATACTTTCAAAATAATGCTTCATTTACTCAATCAAGTTGTTCGCAATAAACATCTGCAGTAATAGTTTGAGTAGCACATAACAGGCAACAGATTTCATATTTCACCAGACACAAGTAAGGACTTCTGTAGAAGAAATTCCAGTTTTAGTGTTGAGACTGATTTCTAATTTTGTGATAAAAATTGTCCTTTTTTTTTCTGTTGATATGCAAAACCCATTTTTCATCACCTGTTTCAAAAAATGAAAGACTGGCATTCCTCGTTAAAAAATTGCTAAAGATGGTAACATTGTGTTCAGTTCTCAAGCAAATGCACATGAGGAACTCAAATTCCCTCTTTACAAATCTTCCAAATGGATCTATGAAATCCACTATAAATGATATGCCGTCAAACAGAAAAGATGATACATTAATTCTAGTTCTAGAAGTTTTCAACCATTGAGTGATGAAATACCAGGTGTAACAGAAAAATTGTCCAAATCATTTAACAGTATGGGATAATTGTCCATCCCACAAAATGTTTAATATCTAAAACAAAACCACTCAACTGATTTTCTTTTCACCAGGTTTTTAGATAAGACGTTTAGCCATCTTGACACTGTTTGTCATAATAATCACTGAAAAACCCTTTGAGTTATTCAGCTAAAAAGAGAACAGGTTAAAATCATTTTGTGTCAACCCCACTATGTCTTCCCAATTGAGCAATGGTGAGAGGAAAAAGATCATTCAAGCCTTCAGTAATGGTACCAACATTCATACTCTGATTTCCATCTCCAAAGTCCATTCAAGAACCATTAAGAGAACGGGGAATAAGTTTAAAAAAGTGGGAACACTAGAGAAGGAAAACTGGATTAGTAGATTGCAACAAGAAGTGATATCATCATTTCAATTTAGAGCTAAATGCATTCTTATTGTTTAGAGTCCAATAGTGTTATAAAAACATTGCAGAGTTCCAGTAAGATATCTTTAATAATTTCTAAGATACAACGGTTCAATGCTAACAATTGGACATTTTTGCTGTTACAAGGGTATTTTCATGAGACTACCAAGCTAGAACTATAACAAAAATATAGGGTGTCCATAAAGTCTCTTTACAGTTTAAAAAAATACATTATAAAGGCAAGTGATGTGGCACTACAATTAGATGATCTTCAACTAACCATTATTTTCTAGCAAGATGGTGCAAGACCATATTGGAGACTGCATGTTCGTAGGTTCCTCAATCAAACATTTCCAAACTGGCAGATTTGAAGGGATGACCCAATTCCTAGACCGCCTCGTTTACCAGATATCTCTCCCCAAGATAGCAAGAGGGATCATCATTAAAACTTAGAGGTAAATACATTATTATTGTTTAAAGTAGAATCCAATAGTGTTATAAAAACCTCAGAAAATTCCAGTAAAATACCTTTAGTCATTTCTAAGATACAATGGTTCAAAGCTTAATCAAACAATTGGACATTTTTTTCCTGTTACACTGGTATATGTTGGTGATCTTTCTACAGGATATTTTTGCAACACTAGCAAGCTAAAACTATAGCACAAATACAGGGTGTCCATAAAGTCTCTTTACAGTTTAATAAATACATCACAAAGGCAACTGATGTGGCACCCCAACTAGATGACCTTCAACCAACCATCATTTTCCAGCAAGATAGTACAAAACCATATTGAGGATTGCATGTTCGTGGGTTCCTAAATCAAACATTTCCAGACTGGTGGATTCGAAGGGATCGCCCAATTCCCAGGCCACCTAGTTTACCAGATACCTCTCCCCAAGATAGCAAAGGGATCATCATTTCAACTTAGATCTAAATACATTATTATTGTTTAAAGTAGAGATCAATAGTTATAAAATAGTTATAAAAACCTCAAAGAATTCCAGTAAGATATCTTTAATCATTTCTAAGATACAATGGTTCAAAGCTTAATCTAACAATTGGACAATTTGGCTGTTGCACGATATGGACCATTTTTCTGTTACACCTGGTATGTAATTACTTTCTGAACACATTAATAAATATTAGAACTAAAGTTTGTATCAGTTCCAATAACTGATATTTGAACATACCAATTTAATTTCACACATGACTTAAATTTATGACATGCATATTGTGAAAGTTGACATTTCAACACATCTTTCTTTATGATTTGTCTGTTTATGGTGAATTTTAAATGTTCCTTACCATTCAATCTTCTCTCTGACTTGATTGGTTGATTTGCAATTCATAACAGTGAAAGTCATATTTACTTTCTGAGCATGCTATTAATATGTACATAATACATATAGATATATATTAGAATGGATTTTTTTTTATTAATCTGACAGATTTTTACCATTTTAAACATTATTTTAAGTAGATACTCATATCCTAGTAGGTGCCCTGTTTATTTATTAAACAGTATATTTATTTATTTTTGTCTACTGGCCTGAATATTCGAGAAATCTTAAAGAGAAATTTATGTTCTCTGACAGAGGGAGCTACAGTTAAGTTTGGCACCTTCAAACCAAAATAATCTACAGAGAACATTTAGTCAGGCTAGGCTAAATTTTGTGACTTTAAACAAAATTTCTAGCATCATAGATCAATGTCGAATTTTTTCATATCTGCAGTTTCATATTCAAAGAGAATTTTAGAATTGATTTTTTTATTAATCCTACAGCTTTTCTTATCAATTTAAATGTTATTTTTACTGGATACTCTTATTTGAGTAGACACTGTGTTTATATATTAAATAATACATTTGTTTATTTTCATCTACTGGCCTGAATGTTTAAGAAATAGATTTATCCACTAAAAATAAGGTTTAAAGTGATAAAAATATATATACACTACAGTTCAAAAATTTGAGGAAACCCCTGGTAAATGCTATGAGTATCCACTAAAAATAACATTTAAGTGATAAAATATGTACGATTAATTAATAAAAAAAATATTACTTCTTTAAAAAATTTGCACATACATATATATATATAAAATAATAATCCAAAATAGATATGCATAAAAAACTAATAAAAAGTTGACAATAAAATAAATAATAGCCATTCTTATCTGAGTCAACTTCTGATAAGTAGCATGAACTTATATTGCATCTAATTCAATAATATATATATATATATATATATATATATATATATATATATATATATATATAGCCTATAAACATAAAAAAGTCTTAAAATAATTGTTGGGCTTTGTCCATTTCATAATGTGTGACATCATTTGTTTACATTTAGATACGCATCAAGCAGATATGAATGTACATGAGAAAATCATGGAGAATTGTAGTTTAAAAACAGTAAAATCGACCTTGCTAACTGAAACACTCCTGGCTAAATTGGCAAAAAGCATGTCAGGCTATATGACAGTTCTGTATAGGATACAGGTTCAATTCCTGTTGGAGGATGCATATTTTCTATAAAAATTTCTCAGACATTCAGGCCGGTAAATGTCATTAATGTCAGCCTGGGAGATTCCATTCTGGTACTCAGGCAAGTCTATTCTGTGAGTCTTAATTGGCTGCTGATTCCAGTGTGGATACTGTGCTTAATAAATACCCATCAGTATACCATAAATCTCTGGGAAATGTATTAAGTTACAACCCACTTTATTTTTGTCTGCCAATTGGATGCTGGTTGGGAACCTCTTTGCCAGGTAAGCCTTACATTCCTGATTGTTCACCAAACATGCTTAAATGAAGATATGCTGCTTAAATACACACACATTTACATATATAGTTGGAGGGTGGATAAATGAAATGGTCAGATATAAGTAAATAATCATTGCATTTATACATGAGTGCTCGATGTGGTTATACGGAGCAAAGTTATATATTAATATATAATGTACCTAAATTTTGATGTGTGATTATAGTTTTACTGGGTAGTTCCCAGCTCATCAGGCACAAGACCTATGTTGTTGGAAGTATGTATATATCAACAACACAACGATCCAACACCATGAAAATAACAAATACTGGAAGATATTTATATTAAAAAACTAAAACCAGCACTGAACAGAATCAACTATAAATACTCCATTAATGTTCTGAAATGCCTGTAAAGGAACAGTTTTTTCATGCTTTGATGTGTGTGTGACCATGACATTATAACATTAGAAAAAGAAATTCCATAATGGATAATTTTTTCACATTCTAAGGAATGCTCAGCACATTGTCAACCATTTTGCATTTAAATGCATCATGAAAAAATTACGGTAATGGAAAACAATAAACAACTTTATAGAAATACTTGTGCTAATGAACAACATATAGTTTTGTACGACTTGCATCCCTGAAGATGATCTTGGAAGAAGATCGAAAGTACTTGGGAAATGAAAATATAAAAAAAGAAATTTAAACAGCTATAGCACATTTCTCTCATCCTTTTGACATCAATACACAGAAGGTTATTTGTGAGTATGAAAGGATTTTATTAAAAATTAGCAGACATAATATCTGTAATTTATTCAATCAGATATATATATATATATATATATATATATATATATATATATATATATATTAAGACATTTTTTATGTTTATACATTCTTTTTATAGATACAAATATTTAAGTAAATGCTCTGTTTATAATAAACAGTAGTAAACAAAATTTACCAGCCTGAATGTCCGAGAAATTTTCACAGGAAATATTTATCCTTCAACAGGATTTGAACCTTTATCCTATACATATATATGCCACCAAAATATCATGTAGGTATCAGTGTCTTAACAGTTAACAGCATTGGGTATGGAATTGGTACACTGAGTTTAAACTCCAGTGAGGGAGAATCAACATTCATTTTGTACGAATACACTTGGAAAAGGCATGAATCCACTTCTCCATGACAACTAGGAAAGTTGGGCCCTTTAGACTCTTAAAG
This sequence comes from Acanthosepion lycidas, assembly GCA_963932145.1. Taxonomy (NCBI): domain Eukaryota; kingdom Metazoa; phylum Mollusca; class Cephalopoda; order Sepiida; family Sepiidae; genus Acanthosepion; species Acanthosepion lycidas. The sequence goes on from OZ010580.1 coordinate 97,828,562, forward strand.
GCAGTCCATCTTAAGTGTTTGACAATATGTCGAGTCAGGGATTACTCCTTTCTGCTGGTATATAGTATGTAACCTAATACAAGCCATCGAATATTATTTGGAGAGGATACTCATTACTAGGTAACCCGCACTGCCCCAGGAAATCCAATAAGCAGAAATTGCTGACCATAGTAAACCAATTTTTCATGGGAAGCATTGTATATAGGGCAGTGATTAGCAAGCCAGTCTTGTGTGCCATTATTTCCTTATAGATAAAGAGGAAATGTAGTGCAGTAGAAATGTGGTTCTGCAGAAGGATGCTGAGAATACCATGGATGAAACATGCAAGTTTTCAGGAAAATAGCAACAAAACTGATACCTGTGCTTAGGATCAGAAAAAAAAGGACAAGTTGGGACATTTGCAAAACATAATGAGAAAAGAGTGCTTGGAGAATCTAACATTCAGGAGATATTGAAAACAATATGGACAACGAGAAACATAAATTAACCAACCTAATGATCTTGTGTAAATAAATAGCAGAGCAGGGACAGGAGGGGATAGTAAGAAGGCACACATTGCTAAGAGCTACAAACGATACAAAGTCATGGGAAACCATGATTGCTCACACCCCGTAAGGACATGGCACATAAAAGATGCAAGCTTATCTCCCAAGAGGAACCCTACATTTGTCATTTAAACATGTAAAATACCTCATAAATCTACCAAGGGGTTTATGTTTAACAAACAAATCCTACAGTCTACAGTCAACTTCTTAATGCAGATATTTAAGCGCCTCACTATGATATAATGGTTAACAAGTCTGTTCGATTTTTACTATGTACCCTAGACTCATGGCCTTTTGCCAGACCATGCTAAACTTTATAAATACCTGGGTGCATGAACATGAAAGATAAGAATCGCAATTGTTTTAATATTTTTATAGTACTTCTTTTTTTATGTGTCATGCTCGTTCAGTACATGGATGATCATGGGTCTCCACAACTTCCTGTTCTTAGACTCTTTACCATCCCTCTTTTTTCCTGCTCCGCTATTAGTAAGTTACTGCTATTTCTCTCTTCCTCTCTTGTCTTCATTATATACTTTGATCATTATATTTGCCATGTCCTCTTTTCTAATTATACGTAGATAACCACCTGATATTTGGGAAAGATATTAGAATCCGGAACCTATATTGTCAGCAAACTGTCTGCATACAAGTAGAGAGGATTTGAAGTCCTACAAGGATTCATTATTGGTAGCCACGCTCTTAGTGACATAAGATATGCAGATAACACAGCCTTGATAGCAGACATAGAAAGGAAACTACAAGAATTCTTACAGAAGGTAATGAAGGAAAGCAAAAAGAATGGACTAAACATCAATTTAAAAAAAATATTGCCTAGTTGTTAGCAAAAGGGACAGCCTAACAGGCAAATTACAAATTGGGGATAGAAAAATCAAACAAGTACAACAATTTAAATATCTGGGAAGTGTTTTAACAAAGGATGAAAAGTGTGACACTGATATCTGAAGGTGAAAAAGATGCCTTCCAAAAGCTAAGCAAAGTATTAAGAAACAGGAAATTTGATTAGAAACAAAGAAAAATGTGCTGAACTGTTACATAATATCAGTCCTCCTATATGGCAGTGAATGCTGGGCAATCTTCTTGCAGTTGAAGAAGAGACTTGAAGCAACAGAAATCAGGTTCTACAGAATGATGCTGAGAATACCATGGACCAAACATGTGAGCAATGGCAAAGTTTTAGAGAATATGGAAACAAAAAAGAAAATTATACTTAACATCAGAAAGAGATTGTTGAAATTTCTAGGGCATATAATGAGGAAAGTGGGCTCGGAAAATTTGATACTCACAGGACAGTTTGAAGGCAAGAGGGATAGAGGAAAACAATGCATAACCTACCTAGCGAGATTGATTAAATGGCTGGCAGAATAAAGTTTAGGAGAGATAGCAAAAAGACAAAATATATTAAGAGCAACAAAGGACAGGAAATTGTGGAGAGCCATGATCGCCAACATCCTGATGGGACATGGTACATTGAATGTTTTCTTAGGAGTGTCTCACTCTATAGGTTAACTAAATCTAATGAGAAAACATAATAGTAAGTTTATTAGGCTCTCCTATAATGATGGACATGTGCCATACACTGCTAAACATTATAAATACATGGGTGAGAATAAAAGATTATGATCTCAATAGTAAGTATAGTCCTTACTATCTCTCCTATAATGATGGCCTTGTGCCATATAATGCTAAACTTTATACATATGTCAGTGCTATACCATTGCTATAACAACAGTGACAGTATTGAAAATAGGGGGATAGCTGTTTCCTTGTAGGAAAGAATTTGTCATTCATTGACTAACAATAACACTGTGTTATGACTGATCGTAATTGATAAAACATTTCTATTCAAACAATTTGTCCAGGAAATATGTTTCAAGAGTTTAGTTTCTGTTATTGTACTTCCATTGAGTGATTATTATGTGGATATAAAGTGGAGGGTCAATTCCATAATAATGTCAATATATAAAGTAATCCCTCACTTTGTGTCCACGGTAGTTTCTATACATATATATTCCAAAAGTAAATAAATCTAAAAGATATGCCTGTATAGCTAATTAGTATTTCATTGATTGATTTGTTTTCTATGGCTTATCAACTCTTTGCAGGTTATTTAAAGCCATAAAATATTTTTAGATTGTAAGGAGTTTTGTTTTTGGAGTGATAAAAGTCTTACTAATTGACCAATGTGAGAAGATTTAAAAATAAAAAATCAGAAAATAGGTTTCTCAAGTCCAGTAACTGTTATTTTCACTATTGCCCGAATTAATAATGAAAAAGAAAGAAAAAAATGCAAATCAGATTCAATTACAAAGAAAAAATATTTATTTCTAACCAGCTAAATAAGGGTTCTTGCAAAAATTCGTCCCTTTTTGCTGAGAATAAGATAACCTATTCTCTGAGTAACACAATGTAAAAAAACATAACAGAAAACAAACTTAAAAATTACAATGCACCAAAAACCAAAAAAAAAGAATAGTGCCCCCCTGCTGTGTCAATGATAACAATAAAAGGTGAGGAAGAGCCATAGCTCTACAGTACACTTTCAGTCCTTTCACGGTTCAAAAGATTTTATCTTTTTTCTTTTCTCTCTTGTGTAGACAAGGTTCTCTTCTTGGTGACCAAACTCCCTTCTTTCTTTACTTATTTTCCTCCCTGGAAATTACGCCTTTCTTTTACAGCTGCTAGAAGTTGAAAATTTACTTAAACACGCGCTAAAACACTTTTTGAAAATGCACATGTTTGCTCCTTCTTCTGAAACGGCTTTAGCTCCGAACTCCTCATATGAACTTCTTTTCCACCTTTCTTTTCTGGGGCTTCTTTGAGAGGACTTCTCAAAACTTTCTCTGAAGGGGAAACTTGACCTCAGCAAATTTGTTACCCATACGTCATTCTCTTATGAGCAAACGCTGCTTGCCTTTTCAGCAGGGAGAGAGAAATGAACCTCCAGTTTCTAAGCGGTCTCATTTTGCAAAGTTGGCATGGTCCAGTCCCAGTTCTCCCTTCCCTTTCAAAGGTGGGAAATTCACCTTTTAATCGTCCAATCGCAGTCCATTAAAAAAAAATATCAGCAGGTTCTTAGGGTTAGTAACACAGCGAGTGTCTTTTGTTCTCCATTGACCTAAACATTTTCAAATTGGTTCCACAGAGCATTGGGAAGAAGCTGTTTGAGTGGAACTTCTCACCAATGGAATATCTTGATTATATCATTATTTACTTTGTAATATGTGATATCCATTTTAGTTGTTGCTGCTGCTGCTGCTGGTATTCCTCAAGTGATGTGGTTCCTGTTATTTGGTACCATTCTTTGTTTGTGATTCTGTAGTACCAGTCAACAATATTCAAAGAAGAATAAGCTTTGCCAAGACTTTCAGGCTTTACTCACTCAAAGCCTTTTTCCACCATTGATCTTAGGAAACGGTTGTATACAGCTGACAGATATTTCTGAACAACATTCCTGATATTTTTAGATTGGAAGGAGTTTTGTTTTTGGAGATAATAATAATTCAGTGATAAAAGTCATACTAATTAACCAAGTTACTGCGAGAAGATTTGAATTCATACCTTTCCCAAAGGTATTTGCACATGTGAATATAATGAGGTCAATTGGAATTAGAACACAGCTCTGCAATTAACAATTCTGAGCCATTATCCATTAACCCATCTGCACATCCAAACTTACAACACTTAATATTCCCAAGTGGTCACCCATCTTGGTGGTCACCCATCTTGATGCTGACCAGTTTTGACATTGTTTAATTTAGGTGATCGTACAGAAATTGGTGTTTCAACATGATGTGGCTGTAACATAATTCTGTCATCATTTTCTCTTTAAGCTACATGTGCTATTTATTTCAGTTATTAATGCTGTTGGAAGTCTTCAAGTGAGGTGTTTTTTTATTTGGTAAAATGATTTATGATTCTATAGAACTACTCTCTCAGAGTTAATGAAGGGAAAAGGTCAGTCCTTACTGGTTCTCCTATGGTGACGCTCATGTGCAACGTAAAACTAATCTTCCTAAATATTTGGTACTTCACTTTCATGCAATAGACTTGGCTGAAGCATGGTGGTGACATGAAAAGCAAAATTAGGAAAAATCCATTAGTCTGAACAACACTTAGTATTGTCAACATTGTCATCGCATATACAATTGAGTAAATCTTTTTAGCTATCAGATACAGCATCCTGGGTATGATGATAAGCTACATCCGCATCTTGGGCATGATCATAAATTACATCTGTGTCCTGGGTATGACGATAAACTACATCCACGTCCTGGGTAAGACGATAAAGGCCTGTGAAAATGTGTTTTTGAAAAAATAATGTTGCCAGCTGTACATTTTTGAAAAAATAATATTACCAGCTATATGTTTTTGAAAGAATAGTGTTGCTGGCTATACGTTTTTGAAAAAAATAATATTGCCAGCTTTACGTTTTTGAAAAAAATAATATTGCCAGCTATACGTTTTTGAAAAAAATAATATTACTAGCTATACGTTTTTGAAAAAAATAATATTGCCAGCTATACGCTATTGAAAAAATAATATTACCAGCTATACATTTTTGATAAAAAATATTAACAGAAATAGATTTTTGATAAAAGAAAAATATTACCAGGAAAAAAACAAACAGTTGTCAGCATTGAATGACCCATTGAGATTGATATGCTGTAAAACAAAACAAAACAAACCAAACCAAACCATCAGATACACTGTTTCTGATCAATTGTATAATTTAGTGAATGAAGGAGTTTTTTCTTAACCTGGACAGATGCAATAGACAGACTTTTAAATGGAAATACTGTTCTGCAATTTATAAATTGATAACACAACTGCAGGTTCAATTCCTGATCAATCTAGCAAAGTATATTTTATTTTTTGTTATTTGTTTGTTTGGTCTACCATAAAACTTATTCATCAATTTAAACCAAGTGAGATGGATCAGCTATCAAATAAGCCAGCAAAAGTACATGGGAGGGGGATGGTGGTATGGGAGAGGACAACTGACAGAAATAAGACAATATAGATAAGTACTCAAATATCTTTGTATGTATCATGTGTTCTTCAATTTACCTTTCTTGTCTTTTGTATTCTTTAATGGTGTTTGTATTTCTCTCGTCATGATGGCTTTCACTTGTGGTTTGTTGTTTTTCTTCTTTTGTCTTTTTGTCTTTTTGGCCCTTGTTTGGCTGAATAAACAAAGAATGATTGTAAAGAGGGAAGAAAAAAAAAAAACATCACCGGAGAAGGGAATTAAGTAGCATTCCAATCTTTAGATTGACAGACAGTCTTCAGTTTTGTTTTTGTCCTGATGAAAATCTTTCTTCATCAGTCTGTCCTTAAAATGAAACAGGAATTATAGTTTTTTTCTATCATTTTGCACAAATTTTGAATTGACAGGACATCACACACACCACACACACACACACACACATATATATATATATATATATATGTGTGTGTGTGTATATATAAGCATCCATACTCACACATATGTGTGCGTGTGTGTGAGTATGGATGTCTATGCATATGTTCGTGTGTATATATAATATATATATATATATATATATATATATATATATATATATATATAGTATATATGTATATATATATATATATATATATATATATATATATATATATATATATATATATATATATAGTATATATGTATATATATATATGTATATATATATATATATATATATATATATATATATATATATATATATACACACACACACAATATATGCATAGCCAACCATACACTGTGTCTATGCATATGTTGTGTGTGTGTATATATATATATATATATATATATACACAATATTTACATAGGCTTCCATCCATATATATATATATATATATATATATATATATATATATATATATATATATATATATATATATATCTTTAAAAATCAGGAGGTCAGTTATTTTATTTTTATTTTTGTTTTTTTCACATATGTATTGAGCACTTTTTAATACTATTCTTTCCTGGTCTGATTCAACTCTGGCCATTAAACTTTTGATGTAATGGAATAACCTGTCACTCCTATGAGTGAATACACTCTAGGTAGTAACTACCTATAAGCAGCTGTAATTCAACAGACTACAGAGACTAACTGGGATCTGTTGAGTACACCTCAGATTTACACAAGAACTACTGGCCTTCCAATAGTAACACTCACTACCGTATTGACTTTCGACGATCTTGCGCATAACTGTTACCTTTATTCTTACTGTACTGTTTTTTTACAATAAACCTTTACTTATTTTGTCCACGCTGTTTTTCAAAGATATATTCCTATTAGCCTGGAATATAACATCTTATATATATATATATATATATATATATATATATATATATATATATATGTATATATGTGTGTATATACATACATATATATTGAGACTTTTCTCATACAGTACTGGTCATGTCTTGAGAAAATTCTGATGACAGGATACCCAAGGTCCTAATGTACAGCCAGTTAGATCAGGGCTACAGGAATGTAGGATGACCATGGCTAAGATACAATGACAACTTGTCCACTGTCAATATACCTCATAACACCCTCAAGCACTTAGCCTTAGAGTGGGTAGAATGGAGATCAACGAGTTTTAGTGGACTCAGTAGTTTTCAATCAGCTTGTCTGAATTGTCTTCAAGAAGCAAGAGCAAGATCTAAAAAGTCAGCCAATCTAATAGTGATCTCATCCCACAATCCTTATTGTTGCTCCCTATGCGGCCTCCTTTGTACATCACTAAGATTATCGCACAAAATTTCATAACTGAATAACCGACAGGAAAGTCCATTTCATATATATATATATATGTACTGCCCATTTATCACCAAGGAGCTACTGATGGCTGCAATAACTCTGGCTAACAATTACTTCCCCATATGCAACCAGGACATTAATATCATAAATAAGGCTCAAACCCATTCTATTCCATGAAGGTTGCCTGTGCACTAATCAGATCAACCCAGATTTTTGCATTGCTGTTGGTACATTTGACTCAGTGGAGGCTTATGAAATAGTTGGAATTTTGCTACTTTGGAGACTAAGGTCCATTGTCTATATGAAATACACCAGACTCAATAGAGACAATGGTATAATCCCCCCGCATAAAGCAGGTGCACAAAAAGTGAAGAAGCCTGATTAAATTCTTTAAAGAACATGTTCTGAGACATCACTACCACCACCATCACCACTAATGCTAAAGTGATCAACTTCCTGGATGTAATCTTAGACCTGTCTAATGGACTTATATAATAAAGCCCTATACAACCATAAATATATTAATAAACAATCTAACCAGCATCCTAGAATTCTAAACAATTTGCATAAATCAGTCCAGTTTAGGCTTTCCACCAACTTTATTAATAAGGAGTATAAAAGTAAATATATAGAAGCCTTAGAACAAAGTAACCATAAAGTAAACCCAGAGTACTAACAAATTAACAAAAATGATATTAACAAACCAAAACACTGTAAGCACAATATCATATGTTTTAACCCAGCCTTTAGAAGCAATGTCAAAACTTAAATTGGAAAATTATTCCTGAATTTAATCCATAAGCATTTTAGCCATTCCCCAATGCTAAAAAATATTTTCAATAAAAACATTAAAGTTAGCTATAATTGTGTTAAAAACATTGACCAATATATATCCCAGCACAACAATATTATACTAAACAAGCACTTAACCAACCTACAAGATAAATATAACCCCACAGTTAAAGAATGCAACTGTCCAAAAAAGAAGATCTGCCCGCTGAATGGTAAGTGCATGACTAAAAGTATAATTTATAGAGCCAGCATCAAACATGAGGGCGAAGTCAAATTCTATTTTGGTTCAACTGAAAACTATTGGAAATCACATTTCTACCATCACCAAATGACTTTAAGCAGTTTTAAATATAGTAACAGCACTGCTCTTTCTAAATTTTTCTAGAAAATAAAAAGTGTCAATAGAAGTCCAGCAATTACCTGGGATTATGTAACAAAAGCTAAACATTTCAGCAGGAAGGGCAATAAATGTAATTTCTGTCTTTTAGAAAAATTAGTCATTCTAAAATATATAGATAACCCTAAAGAAATGAGTTAATTACCTCATGCATACCTAGAAACAAATACCTGCTCAAGAACGTTGACCTAGATTAATATAGTTTTTTCTCATTCAGACGCCGTGTATATTATTGTTAATGTTACTATTATTATTATATTATTAGTATTAATATTAATATTGTTATTATTATATCATTAGTGCTATCGTATTATTAATATTACTAATGCCTATCACTAATATTACTGTTACCTATTATTATTATTATTGCTATTACTTATTATTAATATGGTTATTATATTATTAAAATTATTACTATCATTATTATTTTTAACACTGCCTACCTATTGTTTTTATTATTATTTTATCACTGCTTACTAATTGTTTTTATTATTGATATATCCTTTCAACTGGTCTACCCCAGGCAAAAAAAGATTTATCCTCCTTGATGCATAACATATTTAACTACCAGAAGTTATTTATATCTTAAATTGGAATTAGAATTTTAATTTTAAGGGTAAATTTGAACTTAAATTTAAATTATAGAACAATTAAAAATTTAATATTAATAATAATTTACCCAAATAAGACCACAAAACACAGAAATTTTAACCCGATAACAACCAGTTCTTTTATTCTTGATGATCGCATAGAGCAGGAAACTCTGAGATGTACTATTGGCATGAAGTATTATGTATATATATATTAATATATACTTAATAGCTCTGTTATTAGGCATTGAACACTGTTTTATTTACACCGTGTGCTTGGAACATGAACGCCTGTCGAAAATAATCATACAGCATACAGGTCCAACGCCCAAAGAAAAAAAAACCCAATATGTTTAAGCAAAATAACTAAATAAAGTGCTCAATACAGTAAGTAGAGCAGACCTAGTTAACCCTAGAGAGCCAGACAAACCTACCAAGGTTTCACCTAAGCGGATTGTCAGGGAAAGAAATTTGTCTTGATTTCCAATGCATTTCTATAACAGAATCATTAGACTGGGGCTCTTATTTTTGTACTGCTGATGAGGTTTGAAATGTTACTGCATTGTGGCCCACCTCAGACATGTAAGATTTGTCCCTGACTATCCACTTAGGTGAAACCTTGATAGGTTTGTCTGGCTCTCTAGGTTTCACTATATATATATATATATTCAAACTTAAGACAATCAAGAGATAATAAATAAAAAAAATGAGGATATTAGTCTGAATATAAATGATTATGACTCCTCAACCTGGAAATTCAATCAGAAAATGATCAGGGGATAACAACAAAGATGAGGATATCAGTTTGAATGTAAATAATGTAAATAATGATAATTCCTCATCCCAGTAATTCAGGGAGGTGACCTGGTGATAATAACACAAAATATATGGATATTAGTCTGAATATAAATAATGATGACCCCTCATCCCAGAAATTCAAGCAGAAGGCAATAAGGGGATAACAGCAACAAAGATGAGAATATTAGTTCAAATGTAAATCTTGTCAATAATGATAATTTCTCATCCAAAGGAATGAGAAGACTTTAGTGAGGAGAAAGGGCAATAAAAGAACAGAGTTCCGGAAAACAAAAGATGGTGATAATGCTACTAAGACGCAAGGGGTTACTTGGAGTGAAAAAGAATGAGAAGACTTTAATGAGGAGACAGGACAATAAAAGAACAGAGTTTAGGAAGACAGAAGATGGCGATAATGCCTCTAAGATGCAAGAGGTTACTTGGAGTGAAAGCGAATGAAAAGATATTAGTGAGAAGAATGGACAATAAAAGAGCAGAGTTTAGGAACACAGAAGATGTCAGATGACATTACATTTAAAATTTTGAAGATTGTAGGTGACAGGGAAGAAAAATATTAGAAGTGAGCTCTAAATATGAGAAGTGTGAGAATAGAATCTATTGGGATAGAACTTAACAGTTAAATCTAGCTATTTCAATGACAAAATTAAACCTGCTTGTACGTTTAAATTCATATGGACGAGGTACCAAAGAAGAGAGGTCATTGTTGTACTCCTGCTGAGGTTTAAAATATTTCTATCTTGTAGTCCTCATCAGATATGTAAGATTCTGTAGATTGATACAGTTCTGCTATTAGATCGATGCATTCAGTGGATTTGGAGCTTGGAATGCAGTTTCTAATAGAAGTGTGAAAAAAGAAACTATTAGATTTGTTTGTTTGTCTGTTTGGGTTTTATGGGATATCAACCACTGTGGATTATTTAATGCCAAATCCAGTTTATATGAATTTTAAATGCCTATTTTTTATGGAATAAAAAATGTATAGCTGGCAACATTATTGTTTCAAAAAAACGTATAGCTGGCAACATTACTTCTTTACAAAAAAACGTATAGCTGGCAACATTACTTCTTTACAAAAAAATGCATAGCTGGCAACATTACTCTTTTACAAAAAGCTTAGAGTTGGCAACATTATTGTTTCAAAAACTTAGAGCTGGCAACATTATTGTTTCAAAAACATAGAGCTGGCAACATTATTGTTTCAAAAACATAGAGCTGGCAACATTATTTTTCTGAAAACATTATCTGAGACCTTGCTGTTGGATGCAGTTTATCGCCGTACCCAGGACGTGGATGTAGTTTATCGTCATACCCAGGACGTGGATGTAGTTTACCATCATACCCAGGACGTGGATGTAGTTTACCATCATACCCAGGACGTAGAAACTATTAGAATAGAACTTACTGTTGTATCTATTTCAACAGTAAAAGGATGAGACCTTTCTACCAATCTAGTAGTATGGTTAAATTCATTTAGTTGAGGAGGAAATATATTAGTAAAGCTTAATTTAATTCCTGATCCTGATATGTGGTGTCGTATAACTTGAAGTTACTAATTTTTGTACTGATTCTTTCAATCATGTTATTTTCCAGTGTTATTCACTATTACCTTGATTTTATTCCACAAATCTTGGCCTTCCCCTACTTTTCCTCTACACAATCAGTTATAACTGATTTCATCGTCTTCCCATTAGATTATGGCTTTTTGATATTCCTCAAGTCTTTGCTTTTAGAGAGTAGCTTATTTCGACTTTGTAAAAAATTTGATTGATTAATTCATTTTTTACAATTTATAAATTAATAGGATTCAGGAAGACAGATGACGACAACTCATGTTGCATTTAAATTTTTGAAGATAGAAGATGGCAGGGAAGCAAGAAACCAGAAGAGTGTTCACATTGTTGTACTCCCGCTGAGCTGTTTCCATAGTGTGGTCCTTGCTGCCAATCTAGTAGTATGCTTAAATTCATCTAGTTGGGGAGGAAATATAACCCTATTCTATCAGTAAAACTTGATTTAAATCCTGATCCCTGACAATTTGTCTTTATTTCCAATGCATTTCTATAACAGAATCATTAGACTGGGGCTCTTATTTTCGTATTGCTGATGAGGTTTGAAATGTTACTGCATTGTGGCCCACCTCAGACATATAAGATTCTGTAGATCAATGCAGTTTCTCTATTATATTGATGCATTCAGTAAATTTGGAGCTTGGAAGGCAGTTTCTAATGGAAGTGTGAGAAAAGAAACTATTAGAATAAAGCTTATGGTTTCATCTAACTATTTAACCAGTAAAACAATAACACCAAGTTGCTAATTTAGTAGAACACTTAAATTCATGCTATCAAGATAACAAAAAGGAAAGGTCATTGATAAATATTTCAAGAAAAGATAGAGGGAAAATTGTGACTGACATAGAATTTAAATCTTTGATGGTTATAGGTGGCAAGGAAACAAGAAATTGGAAGAGAGTTCCACAAGTGAGAAGTTCTATTCACTTAAGTGCAAATATCTGTGTGAAAGATACGGATCCATCTCCTCACTCAGCTATGGTTTACACCAGACGTCGGCAATCTACAGCATATGTGCCACGCATGACATACCAAGCAATTTCCAATGGCACGCAGCTGCAAATGACATCACAAAGTCCAAACCAATAACTATTACAATGTTTCAATTTTAATATATACTAAAGTATATATAATATATATTGCTATATAAGATATATTGTAGAACAGGTATATTGATCTTGACTTGTATAAAAATACGTATGCTGTTGGCACACTGAGTGATTTTAAAACCCTAAGTCAGCACATAGCAAAAGTTGCCGACCCTTGCTCTAACACACACAACATAAAACAAAAAAACAATCCCTGAAATATGGTATCTAATGGAATGTATTTCTTTCAAAGAATCTTCATACCTTCGACAATATAAATGTGCATCATTAAATGTTTCTTGCACTTTGGGACGATCTTTTCATGTAACATAGACCAGAAGTCATCAACCTACAACACACAGGTTACTGAACCTTGGTTTAATTTTTCATTATGCCTCTTAATTCCTTGGCAAACATAGGGCTGCAACAACATGTCTCCAATAGATGCAGTTCTGGACAATCCTCTTCAGCTCGGCCCATGTTGTGCCAGCTGCCTTCCCTGGGGATTTTCAGATATGCGTCATATGCATGACTTTGGAGAACTCTTCTTCAGTGATGTCGTTGTTTGAAGATATTGTTAAGGTTTCTGCAACAAGCTAGTTTTTAAGTGAGTGAGCCTACTGTACAACCCCCAACTTGAAGGAACAGGGTGTGTCTTTTGCCTAGCTCCTACTCCACAGACCTGCTGAGCTTGGTTGGACCTGTTAAGGTCCAAAGCCCCCACCCACGTAACTCTGGGGGTTGTTGAAGCACATAAGATGTCCTACCACATCAAGGGAACAAACCATCAGGATGGGACCCCTGGTTTACACAGTATGAAAAATCTAGGAAAAGGATTATTATTGTTAATGCAATATTCAGTAACCAAAAAGTTGTTCTTACAATCCAATGTATGTTTTGTCTTTAATTAGACATCATAGAATTGATCATAAAAACAAATCAACTGACTGATCTTCATTCATACTATACACCTCATTCATCATAACTATTTGAAGCATAAATCTCTACTATGAGGAGCTCTTGAGCCTTGTTTCAAGTGAACTTTAGTTTGTCTGAATGAGCATTTTGGACCTAGGAGAATTTGTATTTGTTTGTACTCGATTAGTGACTTTTATCCTGACCTTGTGTCAAACTTATTAGCCATGTCTTAAAATAGGTTTGTGGTTGTGGGGTTTAAGAAATATGAGTGAACATATCTTTAAACCAAACTTGATAATTTTTTTTAATTAAAAATATAAGAAAATTATAAAGAACCACTTGAATATTTGCCACTAATCCTTGCAATGAACTGATAAAGCAAAATTCTTTGGCTTGATTCCAACTTTCAGGATTATGAGGACAGAATCACTTAGCGTTTGAAATCCCTACTTCTTAGAATCAAGATGCTGAAGATTTTGGTGACAAAATCTTCGTTTCATTCCCTGATGTTATCCTCTTAGAATAAAAACAGTACAGCTTAGACATCTTCTAATTTGGCTGTACTAGATCTAATCAAAGTTCAACATGGGCCAAATTCTTATAAAAAGGGGGATAAGGATTAGGGCTCATCTGGTAAAGACTTTTAAATCTTCCTTTGTCTTAATGAAGAATTTTTTTTTTTTTTTAAATGTAAAATTTTCCCCAACTGGTTTCAGGTTTCAGATATATCTTTCCAGATTATCTATTTTTTTTTTGTTGCATATCTCAAATTTCAAATTCCATTAATGATAAGCGATAAAAATGAAGAAAGTGAAAACTTTGTTAAAATTTAAGCATAACTGATTTTCTTAAAATGAAGGATTTCTCTAGATGAGGAATTTTCATAATTCTAATTTTATTGTTGCATTCCATCATAACAGAATGGCTGAATACATTCTTCATTATTTTATTAGTTTCACCTCATCTTAATATTGTTGCTTTTTTATCCAAAGTAAGTTCCACTTGAATGGCTTCTTCCTGTGAACCACTGCCCTGTGGAATTGACACCTAGCAGGATGTTTCCCCAATCACTATAATCTAAACCTGTTCAAGTGTAGACTTAACTGTTATCTTCCTTTCCTAACCAAATAAACTACCCCTTAACATAACCCTCTAAATAGAGTGGCCCCCACCCAGGATGAATCTTACTTTAAAAAACACTCTGGCTCAATTCACTCTTCATTATTACTATTATTTTATTACTAGTTTTATTCCATCTTATTATTGTTGCTTTTTATCCCAACACTCTGGCTCTATACACTCTTCATTATTACTATTATTTTATTAGCAGTTTTATTCCACCTTATTTTTATTGCTTTTTATTCAAACACTCTGGCTCTATACACTCTTCATTATTACTATTATTTTATTGGTAGTGTTATTCCATCTTAATATTATTGTTTTGTTTTTTTATATCAACACATTTATAATATTATAACTTATAACATATATCTGCTCATTTTCCTTTAGAAAATTGAGCAGACATATGTTTTGGGAAAGTCTGAATGAGTCAGTGTTCTTTAAAGGCAAAATAGAAAATTATTGTGATGTAGCTGAATGGTAAAAATACAGGATCAGATAACAATTTCTCCTTCAAATCCTGCAGAAGGCACATTCTCTTTATTAATTTTTCTCAAGTGTGCAGGCCAGTAGATGAAATAAATACTGTATAAAATAAACAGAATGCCTACCCAAATATGGGTATCCACTAAAATAATGATGGTTGCTATATATATATATATATATATATAAATATATATATATATACAGGTCAGTGCCTATAAACCTCAGTAGTTGGGGTTCAAAACTTCTATTCACAGTTTAGATCAAAAGTGAGCCGCGATGTCAGGATTGCTAGCTTCGACCACCAAAACAAAGCTTGTCAAGTTCATGGAGTTATCCACGAAAATGGGTAACATGGTGGCTAAGCATGCAAAATTCATATTCAATAGCAAGAATTGAATATTGGCAGTTTTGAAAAACATTTCTAGTTTCACAGAACATGTTAAAAGTTGCCTTGTTAAGATCAGGATCCTTAGCAGTTTTGACTCTTTTCCTCTTTATACCTCTTTCATCTAAAAACTTCATAACTTTTCTTCATTTTTAGGATGAAGGTTGTAAGCTGCATATTTCACACTCAAAATGTCCGTGAAGTGCTAATCCAAACCACTACACAATTGTGAGTGTGAAATGCCAAAGCCTAAACAATAGTAAATGTCTAGGAAAATACAGATATAATGAAGGTATTAAAACTCAATTTAATGAATTTATTAAAATAAAAGATTATACAGAAAAATATCAGACTTTAAAAAGTGTCACAATCAAGTCTGAATTTGTTTCAAATTGGGATCCACTGATAATTATGATTCTAATCTGAACATGACCAAAAAAATT
>OZ010580.1:97844708-97972208 GCA_963932145.1 Acanthosepion lycidas
ATTGATGACAGGAGCAGGTTTTGGTGCAACTGGAAGCTTCTAGTCCTGAACCTGGTCGTTGGTGACAAATTTAAGTCATCACAACCATCACCATAAAGGAAGTGATCAGCAAAGAAGATATTAAATTCTTGGACATGAGATAAAGCCAAAATATGACAATAATATACCCCAGGGTGCGATGGGTAAATTATCTTCATTTTTTATTTTTAATTTCATGCATGTGGATTGTTGTTTTTGATTTTGTTGACTGCACAGTATAGTAGGGTCAGTTGGGCACCATCTGTGAGAAAAAGAGTACCATGATGCAATTCACTCTGCCATAAATTTAGAAACAACATGCTGTACTGCTTGGTTTCACACCAAAAGCTCCAATATGAACATTTCTGAGTGCTTCTATGTCAATCTGAGGACAGTGAAGAGGATTCAGAAAGAGTTGGATGAGTCTAATGAGGATTATGAAGGTATGGCAGCTTGGAAAATTCACTCCCTTAAAGAACTTATCTTAAAATATTAATGTATGCAAACCTATAGTTTCTATTGGACAATACAAACAATTCCCGTTGAAACAATCTCTATCATTATCTACTTTTTCATGTAACAGGATGGCTATTATCTATGCTATGTAATTCTGCAAGAACAAACAACCTTATTCTACATTCTATAGCTTATCTATATCATTTCAGTTTGTAACTAATGTAGAATATTGGTTAAGTTGCAAGTCGACTGACACACAGGTAGACTGGTGTAGTTGTTTCAAGTTGGAGAACAGCTTCGGGTGATTTAATGGAGGGATATATGGGTGAATAGAGTCCACTGATAAAAATGTGTTGGGCAGGTCCATTCTAGTAAAGTGGACTAACCCACCTGCTGTATTAGGTACTCTCCTACAAATGAGGTAGATTAGCTGGGTTGCCTTTACAAGGAGACATATGGAGGCAGCCATGTTAGAAGGTAAGTCATTTGACTTCTATATCTCCCTCCACTCCCCATTGCGAGAGCATAGTGGCTATTGGGGAGGAATCACTTCCTTATTGCTTGGCCGATTGTATGGGAGTAGTCGGGATAGCACCCTGGAGATCCTGGTTCTTGTTGGCAGTGACTAAGTACGGCCCTGGGATGCCAAGTCACTTCGCAAAGTAATGCTGCCATTTTCTGATTCTTTGGCAGATTGATGTGGCCTACATATATATCCAATAATATAATAATTGGTTCAGGGGATACAGGCAAGGCACTTGGGATAGGGGTTTTGATTATAGGCATTTCAAGTTTCCTCCGGAATCTACGGTTCTGCAGGGTTATTCTACCTGATTCTGCAACTCTAATCTTATATTGACGGTTGGGAAGCGTCTCTACTATTCGCCCAGCTATGTCCCATCAATGGCTATTTGGGTTTTGAATAGAGACTGTGTCACCCTCACGAAGTGGGGATAGGGCATGTGCAGTACGATTGTAACTCTCGGCGAGGCCTGTGCTGCATTTGGATAATGTCTTTCACATTTTTGGGCTGCAGCTATCTGCTCAGGGTGTGGTTTATATAAGTGTGGGTGTGATGGGATAAAATCCCAAAGATGTCCGTAAAGCAGGAGTTTCACTGATGATAAGCCAATGCCTTGGATAGTGAAGATCCTTAAGGTGGTTGGATGTCAACTTTCATTTCTTTCTGGTTGTTTCTGTAGACAAACTGGTGCCGACACCTACTCTTAAATAACTGTTTCACTTTCAGTTTTATTATTTTTTAGTGGCAGCATATTTGACTCAGACCTTCTTGGGGTCAGCTGGTAGATAAAATAAGTATCTCAATTTTGAATAGCTAAACCAAACATGGGAATATTAGAGTTAGAAAGGGTTTTCAAGGAGTTTTAGAAATCATACACTTTAGATGTGGTTATTTCACATGGGATGATTGAACGACCCCACTGGCTGGTTAAAAACGTACACATTGACATGATTAATAAAGTAGTAAAGTTAAAATCCCTTTTGTTGAAGTTCTCATCTTACCTTCATACAAACCAACTAGCGATCACCAGGCCAGAAGATGACAGAAAGAAGAAAGCAACATACGAATGAATCAAGACTGTTGCACCATGACTATCCCCAGTGCAAAGGGGTATACAACACTACCAATCTCTGGAATATGCCAGTGATGAGTCTCTGATGATATTTTTATGGGCTTAGCAACCCAGAAATGAATTAAATAAATTGTTTTAAGTAAAAACACAAAACAAGAATCTTCCCATGACAAATCAACACCTGAAACCTGGCAATAGAAGTAAGATAAAGAAAAGCATCCCTGAATATATATATATATATATATATATATATATATATATATATATAGTTGTATCAATCCAACTAAAAATATACCTGAATATATATATATATATATATATATATATATATATATATATAGTTGGATCAATTCAACTAAATATGTTAGCTCTATTACTGATATTGAGCGCTTTCCACTAAGTACTGTGCATATATAATATATAAATAATGTATACACTACAGAAATGCATATATATATATATATATATATATATATATATATATATATATATATATATATATATGCATTTCTGTAGTTCACTGCTACCAAGAAGCATAAAATCTTTTTTTCTCCTGATGATGGCCATGTTGGTCGAAACTAGTCGAGGAATCTAAGTGAAATAATAAGATGAAGATTTTTAATTTTTTAATATTTTTTTATAATATTTTTTTATTGTTCAAAATACATACATATACATATATATATATATATATATATATATATATATATATATATATATATATATATTTATATACATAAACATTTCACACATATATATATATACGCAGGGTGTTTCAAAAAGAATACGCCAAAATCATCACATGATGTGTCAATAACGAAAAAAATCACAAACCTCTAATATGAATACATGTGTTGTATACACATTCAAGTTTCATTTCATGTTTTGTAAATGCTCAATGTGGCCACCACTGGCAGCGCGGACAACATCAAGCCGATATGAGAATTCCCCCCAAACGCGCCTCAGCATGTCACGGTCCACCGTGTTGATTTTGCAGCTGTTATTCGATCTTTCAAATCATCGATACTTGCTGGAAGTGCTCGAACATAAACTTGGTCTTTAACATACCCCCACAAGAAAAAGTCACACACAGTGATGTCCGGCGATGTGGCAGGCCAAGCAAGGTCTTTAGCACCTCTCCTCCCAATCCATCGCTGAGGCACGTTTTCATTCAGATAAGCACTAACCCCGAGATGCCAATGGGATGGTGCTCCATCTTGCTGAAAAATGAAGTCATTAGAATCTGCCTGCATTGTGACAATGGCATTTGTTTTTGCGTGCTTGAGTTCGCGAAAACAAATGCCATTGTCGCAAAAACAAATGCCTTATGCTGAGGAGTTGCGATTTTGATTGATCTTCCCACAATTCAGCTGCACCGGAAGTTATACTAACGACAGTGGTGAAACTGACATCCAATCAAACTTTGATAACTACTCTATCAAATAACCACTGATTGAGTCCACTACAATGCTATAGACCTGAAAAAACAGCGTAATGATTTTGGCGTATTCTTTTTGAAACACCCTATATATATATATATATATATATATATATATATATATATATATATATATATATATATATCTTTGCATTTATTGTTTATCCCCATCAATATGTAGATATTGATGGCCTTGTGCCACACTAAGTCTAATAAATATCATGTGTTTTATTATATTTTATTGAATATTTTGTTGGCAGATGTCTTTATGATGATGAGTTTGTATTTCTTCCTTTTTGATTAAATGATTGTAGATCAGGGAACAATACATCAATATAAATTAGTCCAGGGTATGATAATAAACTACATATGGAAGCAAGACCTCTAATCAGTAGATCGAAGGTTTTGAGAAGTCTGGAACCACCATTTAATTGCAGTTGTCCCCAGATCTACTCAGAAGTAGTAGCACCTAATAGGGTCCCAGCCCTGGACAAATAGTAACCCTGAAGCCCCAAATAAAAACATATAGGTATAAAAATACATTTTTATAGTAAATTAACCAATAATATTTTTTATAGCTAAATGACCAACAATGCATTTTAGCTGTATTTAAAGGCATGCAATTGTGTTCAAAATATTTAGATTTCAGCATTAAATAAACCATAGCTGTGCTTATATACCACTAAACGAAATAAAAAAAAAACAATGATCTTCACTCATATTGTTTCTTTTGTTTTTTTTATGATATTTTTTTGCCACCTCAAAAGGTAGCAAACAATTGCAGGGGTGGGGGCACTCAAGGATTAATAGCTAAAACAACAAAAATAAGGATACTCGTCAAAATAATTTGGTTAAAGCATTTGTCATAAAAATAACGAGGAGGATACTAGTTCGAATTATTTGGTTAAATTTTTGTCATAAAAACCAAATAGATGAGGTTGTTGGTTGCCCGATTTATTTTCTATGGTTTATCAACCCTTTGTAGGTTATTTAAAGTCAGAAAATATTTTTAGATTGTAAGAATCATTTTTTATTGGGGAGATAATGATGTTTTAGTGATAGAAGTCTTACTAATTAACTCATAGCTGGGGAAGAAAAGATTGATTCATAACTTTCTGAAGCATATTTGTGCCTAAGTGAATACAGCAAACCCAACAGGAATTGAAACCCAGCTCTCCAAATTAAGAGTTTTGAGACAGTATCTGTTGCACCACCTGCACATCAAAGCTTACAGCACCTGGTATTCACAAGCAGTCACCTGTCTAAGTACTGACCAAGATCAAGGTTGCTTAACTTATAAAAATTAGTATATTAGATCAAATTATTTGGGGAATAATATATATTCAATACCTTACTGTTCACATATATATTGACAGATGAATAGATGCACTGAGAAAAAGAAAGAGAGTGAATTTGCATGAGAGGAAAGAACACACACACACATATATATATATATATATATATATATATATATATATATATATATATATGTTTATAAGTCTACTTGGCATATCATCTGTCACTAGAAAAGACAGAAGCAGGAACTGAAGAATTCTGATTATCATGTCATATAATTATTCTTATGTAGATAATGAACTAATCAGTTCTCATTGAAGGCCTCGGTGTCTGTGCACAATTCTGATGTGAGTGCGGTTGGGGCATGATGGTGGAGAAAGAACCTTCCTCTCAGTGCATCAGTTTCAGGCAGCGTTCACAACTTACTGTTGTCAAGTGTCAACCAGATTAACAAAGACCTCTTATTCACTTCATGATCCAATCGCTAAGGTAGAAATCAATGTTGTTGCTGGGTAGGGGGCTGTAGAAGAAACATGCCCCCATATCCACGATGAGGTAAATCGGAAAACCACCCAACCTCCTTCTAAACACTCCTCGCACCCAAATAACCAAACCAGTTCCTTGCCACAGCACGTGTATATGGCAGATGACCTCTGCAGGGAGAACTACCTGTTTCTTACAGAACGTCACAGCTGCCAGTTCTGTCTCTGACCTTTCGATGTGGATGAGCTGGGTGATGGAATCGGGTTGTCCAGTCGTCCGCAGTTGTATGGTAGGTCACTTTGGTGTGTGCCATTGTCCTTGGGAGGTCAGGGGTCATTCCTGTTATGCGAGGTTGATCAGGTTGATGAAAGGTCTCATTCTTCGAGTCATAGAGCAAGATGCACCAATCAAAATACTTCATGCGTTGGGAGAGGAATAATACTACCTTGTCCTGCAAGAAGAACTGCCAGGAACGGAGACAATTCCAAGTGATGGATGGTCTAATTGCCAGATTTGGAATTATCCAATCGGAATTTCCAAGAAAGTAAATGTCCATATCTTGCTTGCTTCCATTCTCTCCCAGGGCAAATGACCACATTTGAAAGTTAAAATTTTGATTTATATGTTTTTGTGTTTTGGTTAGAAGCTTTCAGCTTTACACAAAAAATTAAAAGAATTTTGTCTTAATGCAAAATCTCTATTTAACAAGAAATAAAATATATTTGCTCAGCATTACCATGATTGAAACATTTTATTTTTCTTGAATGAATTGTAAAGTACAATATAATAATTCCATCATTTTTCATATCCATTAAATTCTATGTGCACCTCTCTCTGTCTTTTTTACAAGTACTTTCATAGTAACTGCTCCAATGAGCTGCTTTCACTGGTTCCTAGACTTCATGAATTCAAGCGCCCTACGAGGCTGGCATCCCGCTCTCACCCTTACACTATAGAAACTTTTAAATGTAGCCGTCTCTTCTACTCCAATAGCTTCATACCTCGCATCTCTCGCCTGTGGAACACCCTTCCCTATTACTGTTTCCCTGAGAGCTATAATCTCCAACTATTCAAATGTAATGTCCATCGACATCTCCAGTTACCTTGATCTATCCACTATCCTTCACCTCATCCTTTCTTCTATCACTCCTATCTGCTCTCGCTCCAAATCTTCTGCAACCCCCTGCATCCTAGTGGCTTCACACTTTGCTCGGGGCGTAATGCTTAAAAAAAAAACAAAAAAAACTTCAGTTCGTGGCTGATCATGGCTTTCTAAACCTCTTGTCCTTTGTTGTTTATAGTTTGTCTTCTGATCTCTGTTCTGCCAAGCATTTGCACAAGGTCATTAGGAGGGGTATTTGCTACTTTCCTCTGTCTTTCTTGCCTTAAATATATCCTGTGAGTAACAATTTCTCCAAGCCATCTTTCTTCATTATGCATCCTAGAAATTCCAGTTCTATCTTTCTGACTCCAATAAAAGCATCTTTGTTGTTTCCATTCTCTTTAAAACTTCCTCATTACTCACATGTTCAATCCATGGCATTCTCAGCTTCTTTCTGTAGAACCTCATTTTTATTGCCTCAAGTCTCTTCATCTTTGAGGAGATTGTCCAGCATTCACTGTAGGAGGACGGATATTACATAATAATTTTGTACTCTTTGATTCTCGTGAAATTTTATCTACTTAGCTTTTGAAAGGCATCTTTTGCTATTCCAATGTGACCTGTCCTTAAATGGTTTTAACTATTCCTAAATACAAAGTTATTATTTATTACTAAAAGGGAGTTGTGTCATAAAAATTCAATTTTAAATTTGTTTCACAAAAAACTTTTTCATACAATTGAAAATAAGTCATGATAATCATCATTTAGATTTTTACCTTGACATGAAAACATTCCAAAGATTCAAATTATTTCACTCCAAGTAAGGCAATAAAGTCACTAAGATGCAAGTAGTTACTGAGTGTAAAGAATATGAGAAAAAGAAAAACATTATTAAGAAATTTTATTGTCCTCTTTCGTTGTTGCCTTGCTTGCCAAATCTGGGATTGAACTCATAAGTACTATGTCACAAACATTAATGCACCAACCTTTCATCCACTAGTCTGTTGTCCTATGGAACAATCCTGGCCATAAAACTTGCCTGCTGCTTATGCTGCTGAAAAATGACAGAGAGCATAATGGCTGAAAGACTGTGATAACAACAACAAAGATGAGGATATTTGTCTGAATGTAAACAATGTAAATTATAACTCCTCGTCCCAGAAATTCAGACAAAAACCAAACAGGTAATAATAACAAGGATGAGGATATTAGTCTGAATGTAAATAATGATAATTCCTCATCTCAGAAATTCAGACAGAAGGAAATCATGTGATAATAACAACAAAGATGAGGATATTAATCTGAATGTAAATAATGATAACTTCTCATCCCAGAAATTCAAACAGAAGGCAATCAGGTGATAATAACAACAACGATGAGGATATTAATCTGAATGTAAATAATGATAATTCCTCATCTCAGAAATTCAGGCAGAAGGCAATCAGGTGATAATAACAACAAAGATGAGGATATTAGTCTGAATATAAATAATGCAAATAATGATAACTCTTTATCCCAGAAATTCAGGCAGAAGGTGATCAGTTGATAATAACAACAAAGATGAGATTAGTCTGAATGTAAATAATTATATCATCTCATCCCAGAAATTCAGACTGAAGGCAATAAGATGATAATAACAAGGATGAGGATATTAGTCTGAATATAAATAATGCAAATAATGATAACTCTTTATCCCAGAAATTCAGGCAGAAGGTGATCAGTTGATAATAACAACAAAGATGAGATTAGTCTGAATGTAAATAATTATATCATCTCATCCCAGAAATTCAGACTGAAGGCAATAAGATGATAATAACAAGGATGAGGATATTAGTATGAATATAAATAATGATAACACCCCCTCCCAGAAAATCAGACTGGACTTTTGTTCCTCTATTGAATGATTTCAGAGTGTCATCAAAAACTAGTTCTTTCGGAAATGTGTTAAAATTTGAATGCTGACCAACATCTTTAACTAAGATTTATCTCTGTCTGGAAATAATAATGACTTTTAACAATCTATAGCTTCCATCATTTACCAGTTTCTCAAGTTGGTTTACTTTGTGCTATATTTGCCAACTCTCTGGACACTAATGTCCATCGCTTTCCAATGGTCAGATGCCAATGTCCAGACAGTGAAGTCCTAGATGTGAAAAGAAAAAAGAAAAAGAAAGCAAAAAACAAAACACTAGATATTTCTGATCGTCGAAGAGGCTCCTGAATGAACATAAAAGAAATGTCTTCCTCAATTCAATAACCCTTTTTTTATTATCTTTTAGGAATCTCGTCTTTCAATTTTTCTGCAAATTGAGGTAAGTGGCGGATAGATGAGATATCATTTCCTTTCTACATATATACATACAATTACATACACCCATGGGTATGTGGATATAAAATCATACACCCACACATACACAGAAATACACACACACATATGTACAAAAAACAAAATGAAAAAATGTTTGTATTTATATACAGATATATATGTGCTGAAGTTTTCATTTTATTTTCAGTCTCAACTTCTCAAAAAATCAGTGTTGGGAATTAATTTTACAATATAAATCACATGACCTTATAAAATTTCTGCCATATTTGAGCCTGGTGCTGCCCAGTCCTCACTGTGCAACTTTGACAGAGTTCACGGCCTTGTGGGTGATGAATGACTTTCCATTCTGTAACCTGTTGTATCCTTAAAGAAGGCTACAAACAGACAAAGATGGCCCTACGAGGCTGGCATCCTGCTCTCACCTTTTCACTGTTGAAACTACTAAATGTAGACATCTCTTCTACTCCAATAGCTTCATGTCTCGCACCTCTCACCTGTGGAACTCCCTTCTCTATTCCAGTTTCCCTGAGAGCTATAATCTCCAGCTATTCGAATGTAATGTCAATCAACATCTCCAGTTGCCTTGATCTATCCACAATCCTTCTCTTCATCCTTTCCTCTATCACTCCTATCTGATCTTGCTCTAAATTTTCTGTAACCCCTTGCATCCTAGTGGCTTCCCACCTTACTTGGGGTGAAACGCTTAAAATAAAAAAATAAAACACTTGAGTGCAAGGTACAGCAACATGCATGTAGATGAAAGAAAGAAGTTTATTGTAAAAGAGAATACACGACTGAAAGACAGGGAATCTGTTAGCAAACTAGTAATTCCTGAAGCAATTCTGCCAGGTATATCTTGTGCTTACTATATATATCTACCGATATAGGGAGTGTGGGATATTCCATTACAACACCTACCCCTGAGCTAATTTTTCCATGAAATTTTGCTCGGTGCCTCTTCTTTTTGGGGTCAGGACATAATTGTTTGATTTTTTTCCTCTTCCTAGTACTTTTCCATTTCACCAGCACAAAATAACTTTGTTAGCTTCTCACTACTCTCTCACTATTTTTATGGTAAATTTTCTAGAGAGCTGCCTTCCTTAGATCCACCAGTTCAGACCTTCACATCTAGTACCCTTCATGTCACATTCAAATCATCCTCATTCCCTTTGTATACCTATAATGAGGAGGAACTTCCACTCAGACAGCTTCTTCCTCAGAACTGTGACACTGTGGAACACTCTCGATAGGATGTCCCTGGCTACTACAATCTTAACCACTTCAAGTATAGTGGTCAATCATTATTTACTCTACATATCTTCATAATATACACCTCTATCTCCTCTCCTATACCCTTGCAACAATCTCATTCAGTAGCCGACTACCTTGAGTGGCTCTTGGGCCTTGTAAAATAGGAAAATGGGTTTATTAATTATGCAACCTGGTCTGACCTTGATAATGAGGTATGCAATTGTTATGGTGATAGTAAGCAGTACTTGACACCAATAAGCAAATATGCTGATGGTTAACATCACAACAGAATATTTCATGAGTAAGTCAGCAAGATCAGGCTTTTCATGCACTGCCTTTATTTTATTTTATTTGGTGTGAGAATTCTTTTGTCATTTTTACTTTTGATGACTTAAAAAGGAGTTTTTTTTATATGTCAGTAGATTTAATTGTATCAATAAAAAATTCAAAATTATGAACTGAAAAGGTACAGGGAGCCGGCCATTTTTTCCTGCATCTTTAACAATAGATTGTATGTAAGATTTCTATGTGAAATTAGGTGTGAGTTTAAGGCTCAATAGTCTCTCAAATCATTGAGCCTCCCTGAGGGGAACATCCATGACTGGAATGATGATAGCTATAGGTTGTTAGCATCTGCATATCTGCATATTCATTGGCAGATTATTAATGTAAATCAAAAAGTGGGTTGATCCATGAAGTGATGCCTGAAACAAGTGAGAGAAGCAAACATTAAATATCAAAAGAATTTACTATTGGTTTTATGTAAGTTAAATATCACTCCAGCACAAATAAAGGAGACAAAGTCTACTTGCATATTTCTATAACATTTGGTATAATAATTTGATTTTACGCTGAAAAATGAAATATCTCTCCAAGTTAACAATTTATGTTTCTCAAAAAAAAAAGAAATCTTAAAGAAGTTTGGATATCTGGTCATAAAATGCAGATTCCTCATTACGATAGAAATAACAAAATTGCTCAAAGCAATCATTTTCGCCGTAATAAAAAAAAAAACAGAAACAAAAGAGACAAAAAGGAAAACCCACAACTATTTATTTATGTGCTATGTCCCCTCATCATATATACGATCATACCTCTCCACAACTTCCTGTCCCTTGTAGCACTTAATAAATTTTGTCTTTCTGTTATTGCTCCTAAATTTTGTTCTGCCATCAAGCTCACTAAGTATGTAATGTGCTGTTTTCCACTATCTCTCTTGCCTTGTCTTGTGAGTATCAGATTTTTCAAGCCCTCTTTCCTCATTATGCGCTCTAGAAACCTTAACTGTCTCTTTAAATTTCTTTTTAGTTTCTATTTTACGCTGAAAAATGAAATAAACATAAACATAAATTGTTAGCTTGGAGAGATATTTCAGGCCCTGAATGTTATCTTTAACAATACATTGTATGTAAGATTTCCATGTGAAATTAGGTGTGAGTTTAAGGCCCAATAGTCTTTCAAGTCATGGAGCCTCCCTGAGGGGAACATCCATGACTGGTGGTAGTTCAGGGCCTGATAAGTAATGATGGAATATAACTAGTTTGGTTTACAAGGCATTGAATGTAACCAGCTAATTTTTCTCCCATTCGTCTGCAATTATTAACACATAGATCTGTACATTTTTAACTACTCAGTGGGGTTGATCTATCATCCCAAGCAAGTTTCCCCAAGACACAAAAATAACATGCCTACATTTTTGACAGGTAAGTTCTTAAGTCTGCCGAAAACACTTTCTAACTCTAACATTCCCATGTTCGGCTCAGCCAATCAAAACCAACTTCCTTTATTTTATCTACCAGCTGACCCCAAGGTCAGCCTCAGAAGGTCTGAGCCAAATACACTGCCACTAAAAAATAATAGTCTGAAACTATTATTTAACACTTGAAGTGGATGTTTAATAATCTTTTCTCTTCACTTTCCTTCATTATCTTCTGTAGAAGATTTTATAGTTTTCTTTCTGTGTCTGCTATCAACACTGTGGCATCTGAATATCTATCAGTACAAAAATAAAAACAGAATTAAAAAAAACAAAAAGGAAAACCAACAACTACTTCTTTATGTGCTATGTCCTTTCATGATATAGACGATCATAGCTCTCCACAACTTCCTGTCCTTTGTAGCTTTTAATAAATTTTGTCTCTTTGTAATTGCTCCTAAATCTTGTTCTGCCATCCATTTACTCATGTAAGAATGTAATGTGCCATTTTCCTCTCTCTCTCTTGCCTTGTCCTGTGAGTATCAGATTTTCCAAGCCCTCTTTCCTCATTATGTGCTCTAGAAACCTTAACTGTCTCTTTAAATTTCTTTTTAGATTCTATTTTCTCATTGCTCCCAAGTTCACTCCATGGTATCCTCAGCATCTATCTGCAGAACCACAGTTTTTTGTTTCTTCAAGTCTCTCCTTCATCTTTGAGCAGATTGCCCTGCAGTCACTGCTATACAGGAGCACAGATATCATGTAACAGTTTAGTGCTCTTTTCCTTGTTTCTAGCAAAGCTTTTCTATTTTTTAGTACTCTGCTTAGCTTTTGGAAAGCATCTTTGAAAATCCCAATATGCTTTTAGATTTCAGTATCACAGACTCTGTCTTCTGTTAAAAGACTTCCCAGATATTTAAATTTCAACACTTGTTTGATTTTGGTACCTCCAGTTTGCAATTTGCACTTTGCTAACAAACATGCATTCTGTCTTCTTATAATGGATGTTTAACGAACCTATTCTTCTTGCTTTTCTTAGCTACCTTCTGAAGGAGATTTTGTAGTTTTCTTTTTGTATCTGCTATCAACAGTGTTAGCATCTGCATATCTATCTTTACAAAAATGGAAAAATAATAATCAACTTGTAAAGAAGAGAATTAATCATTATGTAAACTACATAATTTGTATAATCATGTCATCACACCCTGGTCTGCAATTGCAGAAAAGACTTATACAAAGTTTAGAGATTTTGTTTGCATATAATATTAATCTGTTGTTGTATACTTTTTTAGCCATTGTGTTCTTATTTTCATCTTCGATTTTTACTTTGATGAGAGAAGTTTGATAAATCAGTTTAACTGTTTTTAATTATTATATTTCAATATTACCAATCTATGGAATATTTTTTTCTTACACCTCTTTTTTGTTATGAATGTCAGATTTATTGCTCTAATAAAGTTGAGAGTTTCTTCCACTATACCCTGTTTAATGTTATTGCTTTCCAACTATCATCTTAAAGTCCTTGAGACTATTTTCATTAAATCAAAACAAAAAGAAGGAATAGTTATTAAGACTGAATGTAATTTGTTTATAAATATATACCCATCTCAATATATTATTGATATGCATGTATGTATATTTTTCATGTTTCCTTTCTTGGTGTGCCCAATTATTTTATTTTCTTCAATTGAGCTTAGATAAGTGAAGAGCAATATCTGGTTTGCTGATTCGTTTTTTTTCTTTCTCATTTTTGTTTTGTTTTTTTCTCCTTTATTCATCTTGCTTCTATCTCCGCGTCAACCACTCTAGATATTTTTTTTCCTTTTCGTCTTTTTTAATTATGTCTGTCTTTTTTCCGTTTTTTTTTTTTTTAAATTGGTATAAGAAAGTTTTGTACCTCTAAAAAGATCACTTTCTCTGGTTTTTATCATCATAATTCCTCTTGTATCGATCATCGTCTTTTTCTTACATATCACTCCTTTTGGTCATCATCATTATAGCTTTCTTTCAATCTTCATCTTTCCCTCGTCATCATCATCATTATCATCTTCATCATCATTGCCCCTTTCTTTTAATCATCATCATTTCTCTTGTTTCAATCTACATCTTTTTTTTACATTTCTTTCCTTTTTATCATCATCATCATCATCATCCTTTCTTTTAATCTTTGTCTTTTTCTTACATGTCTCTCCTTTTTATCATCATCACTTTCATCATTCCTTTTTAATCATCATCATCATTTCTTTTGTTTCAATCTTCATCTTTTTCTTTCATTTCTTTCCCTTTTATTATCATCATCACCATCATCATTTCTCTTGAGCTTAAGCTGAGTTCCAATTCCAGTTGGGTTCTTTATATTAATTTATGCACAATTACCTTTGCAGAAATTATGACTCCACCTATTCTTCCTACAGCTATGGGTTAATTAGTATCACTATTATTGTCTCAAAAAGAAAATTTTCACAATCTAAAAATACTTTCTGGCTTTAAATAACCTGCAAAGAGTTGATATGCCATAATAAATTAAAACATATCTTTAAATATTGGTTGGAAAAATCTTACTAATTTATATTTTATATTTTATGAGAATTATCGTAAATTTATTTACTATATACATTGTGACTATAATTAACAATGTCACTTAATGCTCACCGGTATTCAGCCTAATGAGTTGGTCAGTCAACAAGCTTTATACTCTCTACTCATGTTCAATTATTATATGAGATTTGGTAACATTGTATTGGAATGGCTATGCAATCTTGGCTTGAAATGATTCATAAGGCTTTTAGTGAATATTCTATCAGTAAGACTTATATCACTGTATCATTATTATCTCAAAACAAAATTCTTACATTTTGAAACAGATACATTTTCTGGCTGTAAATAACCTGCAAAGTGTTGATAAGCCATAAAAAACAAGTCAATCAAGTATTTATTGCTTACATTTCTCTCCTTTTTTATTATCATCATTTTCCTTTTAATTTCAATCATCATCATTTTGTCCTTGTTTTCATAATGATTTTTCCATTTTTATTCACTCAGCATAATTTTCCCATTTTTTTAATGATAGTAATTCTCCTTTGTTTTCATCATCATCATCATCATCATCATCATCATCATCATCATCATCACTTTACTTTATACTTAATCAACGTCATTGGCCCTTTTTAAAATCAGCATCAGTTTTTTCTTTTTTTTTTTTTTTAATCGCATCATTTTTCTTACATCAATTTTAATTTTTCTATTTTTCATCATCCTCATTTTACCTTGTGATTATCGTCACATTTCTCATTCTTAATCAAAATAATCAGCCTTTCTTTTTTTTTTTTAGCAACTTCCCCCCAGCCTGCAGTATTTACCGTAATTATCATCATCCAAATCATCGTTAATTAGAGAGTTATCATTTATCTACTTACAAACTTTACCTAATTAAAATGTCTAGTACTTAATTGTTTTTTTGCCATTTATTTTTATTTCTTTCCCTAGACTCATTTCTTTCTGGCTGTATTGAAATGGACATTATTTCTCCACAGGAAATCCCAAATATTTCATCATTTTGCCTTCGGTAATTTTTGACAATTTTATTCTCCTATTCAGGCTAATTTTATTATTTTCTTGTTCTTCTGCAGACTAATTTTTATTTTTTGGGGACTTTTTCTTTTGTATTTTAGTTTGTTTCTTTTTACCATTCCATAGATTTTGCTACAGTTTTTCAAATATTAATTTGTCTTTCATGTTTCCTTTAAAAACAAACATTGCCCAGCATTAAGAAAGTCTTTCCTTCCCTTATATTTTCAAAAAACAAACAGACCAACAAAAATGAAAAACAAACTTCACAACTTAATAAGATTTTTAAAAAATGTCTAAAAGATTCCGAAGCCATTATAATTCTTTTGTCATTTTTCATGTTTCCTTGACGGTGCCTAGATTTGAAAGTTTATGACTTCGTTGTAATTAGCAATATTTCTGTGTAAATAAAACCTGAAGAAATTCAGCCCCTGCCTAGACATACATCCAAAGTATAATTAAATGATTTTGCATCTCTCTGTTTTTTGACACTAATGTTCTAAAGAAGGCCCAAGAGCTACTCAAGGTAGATTGTTACGGTGTTTTGTTTGTATAGTGATGTTCTAAGCATAACTCAGTGGCACATGATCAAAAGTATAGGGTATCCAGCAAGGATCAAATTCACTACAGTTGTAATTGATCTAGCGAGAAAGCTTGCTAACCATTAGATCATGTCAAAGTACCCAAAGGATTTTCTAAGTGTACCTTAGATATGGCACAAGGTCAAAAGTAAGGGACACCCAGTTTGAAATGAACTCAATATTCAGTCATAACTGATCTAGTGAGACAAACTTGCTATACTTTATACCACATCAATGTACCCAAATGACTTTCTAAGCATAACTTAGATGTGGAACAAGGCCAAAAGTATGGAGAAACCCAGTGAGAAACAAACTTACTATTCAGTCATAATTTATCTAGCAAAACAAGCTTTCTACCCATCCAGTTCTCAGTGTCATAGAACAATGAGTCAATTACAAGTTCAACCCTATGTTGGACATTATCATTGTTGGTCAACTGGTTGTTGCTTGCTGGCTGTTTCAATCCACACCAATCTGACCACACTTTGTTTTTTGACCTCCGAGCAGTGCAGATCAAATGTCATCAGTAATTCAGAGCACTGGCTCAAGCCATGGTGAAGCTGCATTAAGAAAGAAATAAAAATATTTTCACAGACAAAATAAAAATGGAAGATCTTTCCGGTTAGTTTTAAATTGGTTTATATAGTTCCTGATACAAAAGCCACCCTTCCCACTTAAATTTCTGTAGTGAAACTATGCTCTTCTAATTCCTCGAACAGGGTTCAAAGTTGGGAATTCTCCCAGTAACAGGTTACTTGGAGTTTTGGTAGCACCTTTCCGCTCTTCACTGATCATCTCATCTATCTCTAACTGCTTGAGTTGCCAACATAATCTACTTATATCAAGATCAGCCCAAGACTGTTGTGGCATCAACTGGTCTAGGGATTTGGTAATTTCCCAACTTTTGAATTTAGTTGCAGGTATTATCCCACCTTTATAACTCATACTTTCTCTTATTTATGCCTCACACCATTATTTCCAAATTGGTGGAGGTAAATTTCCCTTCTCTCTCCTTCTCTCTCAGTATTCCATCTGAGACCATTCTCATAAGGAGGTTTTGGCAATTCTGATTTTTAAACCAAGTGGGAAAAGGGGTGGTCTTATTTTAATCATTGATTTTCCACAACAAATATTATTTCCCAGTCTTTGGTCTGGTTTGTTCTAGTGCACCCCAACCAACCTGCTCCCACAACCTCCGGGTTATCATGCAGGCAAACCTTACAGGTTTGTTTCTCATTTCAATTTCCTTTTCTGGTGGCAGATTAAGTCTCATCTCCTGAGTTGTTTATATTTCCACAATTATATGTCAGATGCCTCTTTGGCCTGTGAATCTTAACTTCCATTTTTATTGATGGCCATAACTCAACTTTTCTCAATTCTATTTTTAATTCCATAGTTAGCGAATGACCAGTATATATCTCAGCGATTTCCTCCTGCACACCTGTCTTTCAATATCCTCTCTTCATCCACTGATATTCCTAGCTTATATTTTTACATTAACCCCTTCAATTCCACTAGTGTTACATAGTGTTGTAGAATATTGGTTAGCTTGCAAGTGGTCTGATACACAAGTAGACTGGTGTAGTTGCTTCAAGCTGAAAAGTAGCCCTGAGTCATTTAATGGAGAGATATATGGGTGAATAGAGTCCACTCACGCAAATGTGTTGGACAGGTCCATTCCAGCAAAGTGGGCAAACCCACCTGCTACATTAGGTACTCTTCTATAAATGAGGTAGATTTAGCTGGCTTGCATTTACAAGCAGATACAAGAAGGCAGCCATGTTAGTAGGTAAGTCATTTCACTTCTACAACCAGTTGACCAACAATGATTCCTCCCCAACAGCTGCTATGCTTCCACAATGGGGACAGGAGGGAGATGTAGAAGTCAAATGACTTACCTGCTAACATGGCTGCCTTCTTGTATCTGCTTTTAAATGCAAGTCAGCTAAATCTACCTCATTTATAGGAGAGTACAAATGCCATGTATCAGGGTAAGAAAAGGCAAGAATTGCAGTTCATGAGATTATGTTGGAAAGGTAACTGTTTGCCGTAGACATGAAGTAGTCAAACTAGTAGTGATCAGGAAAACATCCTAATAGGAGTTTGTTCCACAAAGCAGCAGTTCTTGGGAAGAAGCTGTCCAAGTGAAAAGTTCTCCTTATTAAATTATTTATTACTAGGATTCTTCATAATTCCTGTCTTTCTTGCTGAAATAAATATAAATTAACGTGCATACTCATAGAAATACATAAACAACAGTAAAATTTTACAATAAGGTTCACTGTGTACAAGGCCCAAGAGCCGCTCGAGGTAGCAGGTTACAGAGTAAGAGACTCCACTGTAAGCAAGGTGATAATACCTCCAATATATAAGGAGCCACCAGAAGTGAAAGAGGTTAAGAAGACTTTAGAAGGAAATAGAAACTAAATCCTAAACAGGAAGCAATGGATAAACCTCGACTCCAGCTCAAGAGATCTGATGTTAACAGTGAAAGTTAGTCATTTCTATGCAAGAAACAATCAACATTTGTTGACAGAACAGTCAATTTCACTGTTGGTTGAAATTTATAAAATATTGCTGAATCAGTGACACACAAGATAATAAAAATATCTCAAGAGTGATTGCCCTAGATATCTCGAAGGCCTTTGACAAGATGTGGCACAAGGGATTACTATAGAAAGGAGTATTATTTTAGAAGAAAATATAGAAAATCCAACAGCAAATCAGCAGCAAATATACAGTGCTGTTCGATAAAAGTTACTCACTTTACCCTTTAAATTTAGCTCAAATTTCATTTCATCAAAGAAGAGAACATTCTTCCAGTCACCTACAGTGAAATTTTCGTAATAATGAGCCCATTCAAGTCTCTTGGCTTTGTTGGCTTTGCTTATTAGTGGCTTAAACCTTTGTAACCATGTTCTAACGAACTGTAGAAGAGGCAAGACTAACACCTTGCTCTTTGCTTAGACTGGCTGCAATTTCTTGGCTAGTTATAGTCCTATTCTTCGCAACTTCTCACTTGATTACCCTGCCAGTTCTATCATCAATCTTTTTCTTTCGTCTCCTTGTTTCCTTTCTTGGAGCAGAAGTGGCATCATTTATGCCCCCTAAGCACTGGAGAGACAGTTGATTGCGAGAATATAGCAATTTCTGCAATTTCTCTCATAGACTTGCCTGCTTTTGAGAGGGCAATAATAGATGCCTTAAGTGGTTCTGATGCGTGTTTGTACCCTTTCATCTGGTTAGTGACTTGAGTGGCTATTTCAAGCTGTTTTTATACTCTATGAGGCTTTCTGGAATATTCTGGAATACTCTAGATTTAATTTAAGCTGTTCTAGAATTCTGTAGAATATTGTTCTGAGTGTATTGTAAAATAGTTTTCAATATTTAGTCAAAAGTTCTTTAAATTTACCAGTTTAATCATTAGAATGCGATATCTGAGTCACTTTTTTTGCACAGAGTTTTTTCCTGAATCTCATTTATATCCAAATTTATAATTTTAATTAGAATACCTTAGGGTGAATAAACTGTTTTCCTAGGTGGTTGGGAAGGGGTCTTTATATTAGTAAGATTAAAAATTATTTTAACCCCAAAAACAATAGACAAAAAATATTTTTAGTAAAAAAAAATCAGGTGAGTCACTTTTATCAAAGAGCACTGTAGAAAACCCAACAGTAAACCAATTTATATACACACATCTTCCAACTACCTGCCAACAAGGAGCAAGCAGACCCCACAATCAATTAACCATAGGTTATCTGATAATTCTTCTAATGGAACCACTTACATGACATACATGTAAAAAAAAATAAGCTAAAAATAATTGAAGCATTAATAATAAAAAAAGAAAAAGTCAACACTCAATAATATCAATTATGAATATGGCCATAACATGCTGACCATTTTTGGAAAATAAAAAATATTCTGATCCCTATAGATGCATATATACAATAATCTACATATTCAATTAAAAATTTAAAAAAAAAACATTAATGACTAACAGAAAAGGGCGCAGAAATATACAGCATTCAGACAATTTTACCCACTTTATGTCCAGAAAAGAAAACACTTATACACAAGAAAAATTGAATAAAATCTTAATCACAGTCACCTGCTAGTCATCTTTAATGAAGCTGGGGGTTTGATATGACTCTAAAAATTAGATTCATAGATTTAAAGAATTTCTCAGAATTTAGTTTTAATGGTCATCTCAATCTCAATTTCCTAATTTTCGCCAGTTTTTGATTCTAAATTAACTTCAGAATTTTACTATTTCAAGAATAAATCCAAGGAAATTTAATATCTTTTGTGTTAAATACCTTGAATGTAAAATTGAATGTAAAATTGAATGTAACATATATTCAAATCAGAATCCTAATTAATCACCACAAGCAAAATATGTAATTTTTTTACTGTATTCAATAAATAAAAACTATGTAAAAAAAATTGTTAAAAATTACAAGAATGCTTAATCAATCAATAAGATTTGTTAGATCATAATTAATCAAAAACAAAAAAAATAGATTAATGTATATATAACACCATAATATTGCTGGTCACAAATTATAAGAGAAAATATTTTAAATATCCGTTGTTTAATGAAAATCACACTAAAACTACAGTACTCCATCACATATTATATAATATGATACAGTATAATAGTTTTAGTGCAATTTTCAATAAACAATGACTATCTAAAATATTTTCTCTTATAATTTGTGACCAGCAATATTATGGTATTATATATACTTTTATCCATTTTTTGTTTTTATAATATAGCTAAATTGTTTTAATTTCCCTTTGAAGTAAATGGAGGTCTTATTTGATGGCACAATGATTTATTAATGTACTTGTGCCATGCAATTTGTCCATATACAATTTGTAAAGCTTCAGTAAATTATAAATTATATAAGCCTGTGCTATAAGGTTTTCACTGATCACCAGGAATGAAATTTCATTGCTACAATATTGAACCTAAACTTAATCTTCAAACTGATTTCCTCAAAAACCAGTAAGGATTTGTTTGATTATTTACTATGTTAAACCCCAACTTTCAAATTGAGTACAAAACCATGGTTCCAAAATCGACCTGCATGTATGTGCATGTGTAACACCCGCATTATCTTTGATTAAGGAAAATAATTTAAAATTCTATCAGACAAAATATTCATTTTCCTTGTGAAAGAAATGACACATAAAATTTGAAGAAAAATGTGTGTTCATTAAATTAAATTCTTGAAACAATCGTTACTTATTTTGGTTTCTTATATAATTTTTCATTCATTTTTCTGTTTTCTATTTATGGAGATGGAGGATTTATGGGCCAACATGGTCTATAAATTCCAAGAATATATTTTTAATGATGTTTGTTGTTTAAGAGACTCTAGCTTGATAGGTTCAATAAAATCAAATTGGCAGCTGGACTCAAAAATGACATACAATTTGTTGGGAATTGGGTCAAGAAGAGGCTTGTTAATTTCAAAGCCTCTAAATTGAAATTGTTCACTCTTAATCATTTTAAAGAAATTTTTTTTTTTGCCTTCCATCAATATGGCTGATGCTAACCTCCAGGGAAGCAATTTACATCATTTTCTTGGTCTGTCTTTGTATATTTTTCTATTATTCTGGATGTACTTAATGCTAAATTGATTTTTTGTCATATGTTTATCACAGAAATATTATACTGAAGAAATTCTTAAATTGGGATTGTCTTTGAAAGTAAGCTATGCTTAAATGTATATATAGGGATTTTCCAAGCATAGCTACAGAGTAAGCATCTGCTTAGCAAGGTAAAATTACTGTTTTAAACTACAAATTTCCCATGATTTCTCTTAAATGCTCATATCTGCTCAAAGCATATCTTAACGTAGACAAATAACATCATATATTATGAAATGGATTAAATCGGACAATTATTAATATTTAAGTAAAAGCTCTGTTTATGATAAATACTGTTTATTATGAACAGAGCATTTACTTAAATATTTTTATCTATAAAAATAACATATAAACAGAAAATATATTAAAATAATTCTCTGACTTAGTCCATTTCATTATATATATATATATATATATATATATATATATATATATATATATTAAAGTCCGCCAACTTGGCGGACTTCAATAAAGTAAAACCAGTGCTTGTTAAAAAATGTCCCGTTTATTTACGAGTGCCATATTTTGGTAGGGATAGCGAAATGTTGGCTAAGCAAATTTCATCGAGTTCTAATCAATGCTATTTTGCAGCGAATGTACGTGTTGTGTTGAAAACAAGATCTGTTCTTCCATCCATGAGTAAGGATGTTCTACCTTCTCATCATATTAATTCTGTAATTTATCAATTTAAATGTAGTTGCGGTGTCGACTACATAGGTAGAACTACACAACGCTTGGATGTTAGAATCAAGCAACACGTGCCTGCTAAAATTTATAATAAAAATTTTTCGATTGGTGATACCGTTCGAAATACATACGGGTCATCTATAGCGGATCATTTCATAAATAGTCCTGGTTGTGCGGTGGACTTCAGTGTGAATTGGTTTTCTGTGTTGTCCACTTCACACTCGTTGTTTCATCTGAAGGTGTTGGAGACGCTGTTTATCAAGTCTGGGCGACCTTCTCTTTGTAAACAGAGAGATTGTTTGCTTGGGCTTGCTCTTCTGGGTCTCTAGCATCTTCAGGTGTTACAACTGTCCCTTCCATTCATTCGCGTCACCCATATATTTTTTTTTTCTCCTGTTTCATAATTTTTCCCCCCTTTACAGCTCTGAAGAGAGGGGGCGAAACCGGTCGGCTGGTATTTTATTTTAATAACATCATGGTCCAATGTAAAAATATTCTTGTTTTTAATGCCGTAATAAAGTTTTGTACCACAAAAAATATTTTTAAATATATATATATATATTAAAAAGAAGAGTGAAACCACAAACGTTTTTGGTTGTAATGTGTATTTTTTAAAAAATATTATGCTATATTTTCCATAATTTTCCTACATGGTTTTCTGGTCTCGCGACCTTCATCAGGCAAAGTATAAAAATTTCCACATATTTAAAATAAATAATATTTTTCTCATGGTTTTTCAATGTTAAATGTTCTCGATATGGGGTATTCTTTTTTTAGCGTGTTAGTGACCCAAATGTCTTTCTTGAACTGGCAGTGAAAAGTTCTGTGTGAAGAGTTATAAAACAATTAAGATTGGTCCAAGAAATGATGAAGGAGTTATCGGCATTCTTATCTTTTAATCACTCCTGTATGTTCTTAGATCTATTTCCATTTTCTTGTGTTTTTGTCAGGATGTGTGTATATATGTATTGTATATTCCCTCTCCATACATACACACTGTTTTATTATGAGGAATTATAAATTGAGGTAAGATTTGTTGAATAATTTAGACAATTTTTGTTTTGCTTATTTTAAACAGGATCTGTTCATATTCTTTTATGAGCTTTCTGGTGTCATTATATATATATATATATATATATATATATATATATATATATTTTCTGTGTCAGAGGTAAAGTTTTATATACAACATTCATACAAATATGAATGTGAAATTTTTCACCTAGATGATTAATGTCGTATTCAGCACCTAAACTCCAGAGTTTTGTAGACAAACCATTTTTGTAATCATTTGGTCCACTCATCAGGACTTTTAAGGCATTGATTATTATTATATATATGCTAGAATTCAAACGTTTGAGGACACCCCTGGCAATTTTTAAAATTGGCCCCAAAAGTAATGGTTTTGTATTTTAAATATGAGAAAATTATTACACGTGGTTTAAAATGTGCTCATGTTTTTTTATTAGAAATTTTATTATGACAAAAAGAAAAAAAATATTTTATTATTTAATTTTGCTCTCATCAAAATATCCTCTTTTAGCCTTGGTTACTGCACACAGCTTTTTGGCATTCGTTGCAAAAGTTTCTCAAAATATAAGTTTCATAACTGATTCGATTATTTTTTCAATGACTCTGAGTACTCTTTCTTTTTTCACTCTTTTGTCAAGTTCATGCCATGCTAATTCTTGGGGTGCTTCATACTTTTGAATAGTAATGTTCACACACACACACACACATATATATGGGTGGTGGGGCTGCTAAGAAAGTTGGTTCACTGTGTCATGTGAGACAATTTTTCTCTCTGGAATTGATTACCATTCACCCATGCTTAGAATACTGCTGTCACATATGGTCTGGTGCCCCTACTTTGAGCTCCTTGACAAAATCCAAAGAAGAATCAGCAATATTATTGGTCCTGATCAGGCAGCTCAGCTTCAGTCACTTTCCTACCACTATAAAGTTGCCTCCCTTTTCTATAAATACATTCACAGTAATTGTTTGGATGAGCTTTTTTCTATAATAAGTCTAGACTTTTTGAATTTAGGCACAGTTGATAACCATAAATTCTATGTTAACAGATTCTTTACTCACACTTCTCATTTCTGCAACTCCCTTCTGGCTCCATGCTTGCCAGCCAACTTTAATCTACAAAAATTTAAACGCAATGTCAATTGCTATCTACTGTCCATCTGATTACTCTTTCTTCTTCCTGCTTATTATTACAGTTTCTGTTCCTAATTCTT
Organism: Acanthosepion lycidas; assembly: GCA_963932145.1. Classification (NCBI taxonomy): domain Eukaryota; kingdom Metazoa; phylum Mollusca; class Cephalopoda; order Sepiida; family Sepiidae; genus Acanthosepion; species Acanthosepion lycidas. Next base: position 97,869,109 of record OZ010580.1, read on the forward strand.
CCACACCCTGTAAACCCTTGGGTCTTAGTGGCTTTGCTGCCTTTCTTATAGAATTCCCTTCTGGCCCCATGCTTTCCAGCCAACTTTAATATTGAAAAATTTAAATGCAATGTCAATTGCTATCTACTATCCATCTGATTACTCTTTCCTCTTCCTACTCATTATTAAATTTTTTGTTCCTAATTCTGCCACATCCTGTAACCCCATTGTGTCTTAGTGGCTTTACTGCCTTTCTTATAGAACTCCCTTCCAGCTTCATGCTTTCCAGCCAACTTTAATATTCAAAAAATTAGATGCAATGTCAGTTGCTATCTACTGTTCACCCGATTACTCTTTCCTCTTCCTGCTCATTATTTTTTGTTCCTAATTCTGCCATATCCTATAACTTCTTGTGTCTTAGTGGCTTTATTGCCTTGCATGGATTGATTTCGATAAAGAAAATGTGTAAATGAATAAGAAAACTGGGTATGGGGTGGATAGTAAAAAGGCAAATAATGCTATAACCTACAAATAATAGGAAGTTTGGAGAGCCAAGATCAGCCACATCCTGAAAGAACATGGCATACAGATGTAGTTTTTTCTGAATTCCATTGATATGGCCCAATTTGAGTTGCCACCCATCAATATTATGATTGCAACAAATGCATTTATTTATACAATGTTTTGAAAGAAAAGGTGTGGTGTTCTGCTGTGCAATAATTCATGAGATCTGATGCAGCAAAGTTCACATCTAAAAAGACCCCAGCTGAGAAAAAAAATTTACACTCCTTTATTTTCTGATATTATTCTGTCTGATTACCACCTATTGTGGAGTTTACAAAACCCCTCTTGATGGATTAATTCGCAAAATATATAACCAGTTGGAAACTACTCTCTCTCAATATTCTCTTCCTGACAAAAAAGTCTTTTACAAAAACTGTATTATGAAGTCTGAGAATTATTTGAAGGAGGTTATTGGTCAGAATGGAAGCCATGTTGATGAAGAAATTCTACTGACTTAGGTCAATAGCAAGGTATGTGCTTGTTATCATCCTGTTGAATTGATGGTGCACGAAAGCACTACAAGAAAACAAGTCGGTGGTCACCTGAGGTAAATAGCTATTGACAGTGGTGTGAGAATTGAAAAGTTGACAACTGCTAAAAGGGCATTGGATAGTTAAGCCATATACATTAATGTCAATTATGAATAGAGGCTTTTCTTCCAAGTAGGAGCCAACAGATGAGCTACTGTGGCATAAATTGCAAACAGATTTAATCAATGAAAAGGAAAGAATAAGTCAGAACACACAGTATGCTTGTTGTTATCTTGGAGAAATGATGGTACGAGGGAGGACTAAAAGAAAATGAGACAGGGGTGACAGTGTAATGGGTTGGGCAGTGTTCTGCTGGAAAAAATTAAATCCTGGCATTTATGTGAAGTTTACTTTATCATATATCGCCTAACTAAGCAACACTGAAGACCAGATACAGTACTTCAAGGCAACAGTCTTCTATAATGGAAGGAAAATATGTTAGGTCTTGGGTCTTACAATTAAATCCAGTATGAAGAAAAATATACGGAAAAACAAACAAAAATCCTAATATGCAATTATGCTGTTTTAATGTTAATATAATGTCAACGCCGGACGTTTCGGTCTAGTCGACCATCTTCAGGACATATCCATAAAACATAATTAATATTAGACTATATTCAATTCAACATGAAAAGACGATGGACATACGAGTAAGACTAATCAAAACAGATGACTGAAATTTTTTTTCAAGATCAGCGTTCCGTTTCAATATCATCAAGTCGGTGTCACATGGGTGATGTTGTGAAAACGTATTCCTAAAATATAGTATTTTGAATGAAAATGTAATGAATTTTATTTTAATCTAAAATTTATATGTACATTTGTTGAGCATTAATCTTGCTAGAAAAGGGAAAATATTAAAGAAGCCAGGTCTAGTATTCACTGTGCGTGAGATAGATATTATGCCTGCCTCATAAATCCATCTAAGATTTTTATTATGAATATATTTTAAAATCTTCACAGAATCAAAATCGAAATTATGATAAGATTTAGTTGTGTGTACAACTAAAGCATTGTTTAAATTACCGAGGCGAATATCTCGTTTATGTTCAAAAACACGAGATTTTACGGACCTACATGTTTCACCCACATACTTTAAGTCACAGTTGTTGCATGAGATTTGGTAGATGCAAGCATCGGATGTAATATGTTGTTTGCTGGTGCTATTTAATAAACTACGGATAGTTCTAGTAGGTAATATTGTAGTTTTAATTTTTAACGCATTTAAATTATTGGAGATACGTTCGGTCAAATGGTCATTTGGTAGAAAGATGCAACCAAAAGAATTATCAGGGGCAGCTGAATTGAAACGGAATGCTGATCTTGAAAAATTTCAGTTGTCTGTTTTGATTAGTCTTACTTTTATGTCCATCGTCTTTTCATGTTGAATTAAATATAGTCTAATGTTAATTATGTTTTATGAATATGTCCTGAAGATGGTCTACTAGACCGAAACGTCCGATGTTGACATTATATTAACATTAAAACAGCATAATTGCATATTAGGATTTTTGTTTGTTTTTCCGTATATTTTTATTCATGTGCAGATATGTAGAAAAATAGGAAAGAATACATTAGGTAAATAATCCAGAGTTCTTTAGTATTTTTGTTTTTATTTTTAAAATACATAAGAGCCGAGATAGGGTGGGGGTATGCATTTCAGAGCCAATGATGGCATTCATGTGTGTGCATCGTCTGGTCAGTCATAGCGAAAGATAGCTTTTGGCACCATAATATGTTAAGTGTCTAGAGAATGGCACATGAATGCCATCGTTCGCTTTGAAATGGATGCCCCCACCCTATGTGGATAAAAATTATCTCATAGGCTCCTTACCCCAGCCGTTTCCATAGTAATTAATTTTGCGAATGAACATTCTTATAAAGATGCATAAATTTCAAGATTGGTTATTCCTAAATTTTCACTTGAGGATGAAACAGGGCTTGATACTTTAACTCATTTTAATTTTAATAATTATATTGAAGTTTTTGGCTCTCGTTTTTGAAACATGAGAACTCTTATGTAGCGAAGGAATTATCTTTTCTTAAAAATAATTTTAATATAAATATATATATATATATATATATATGTATCCAAATGAGAAAAAGAAAAAGAAAAAAAATCCACTGTTCATAGCTTTTACTTTAAAAAAATTCTCAATACAAAATAAAGCAATATATTACTATTATATTTTTATTATAACAGGTTATAATAAAAACATTTTGAAATCACTACACAAAAGCCACCCTGGGTATAACGATAAACTACATCTGCGTCCTGGGTATGATGATAAACTACGTCCAACAGCAAGGTCTCTGATTAGGAGGTTTTGAGGAGCACGGAACCACCTTTTAATTGCTGGTGTTCCCAGATACACCATGACCTGGGGTGGTAGCATCTGTTAGGGTCCCAGCTATGGGCAAATAGTTAACACCCAAACTTGTGTAGAAATAAGTTTTAATACCAGAAATATTTTTGAAGGAAAAATTATTATCAGCAATACTTTAAAAATATACCAGCAGTACAAACAGCTATACATTCTTTGGAAAACATATGACCAACTATAGATTTCTTCAAGGAAAAATATTCTCAGAAATAGATTTTTGAAGAAAAACATATTACCAGCAATAAAAATTTTGTTGATAATAAATAAGCCATTGAGGTTGATATGCCGTAAGCCAAACCAAATTAAACCAAACCAAAGCTACACAAAAGTTTTCATGTTTCAATACTATGATTATATTTCTTCAGGCAATAAATCATAGTATTGAAACAAGAAAGCTTTTGTAAAATGTTTTTATTATAATCTCTTATAATAAAAATATAATGTGTTTGTGTATAGGGTGCATCAAAAAAACTTTTACAAACTTTGTGTAACAGAGAATTGGTTCAGCCCAATAAGAGTCTTGGAGTTGGTTGTATGTGATGCTGTAAGCACCAGGAGTTATGTTCTCTTCCACAATGGGCTATTGAGAGAAGACCTTCTACATAGAGTAGGTGGTGCTGTCTATTTGCATATGAACGATATCAGGCAGGTATTAGCCTATAGTCATCATGGGTCTGGGACTGGGAGAGCTATATAACAACAGTTTTTTTTTAGTCAACGTGCAAACATGCAAAAACCAGACAATATGAAGACACTTTGGGGGTAGGTTCCTCACGCCAAAACAAAGACAAAACTTCATATAAACATATGTCCGCAAATGCTTTTTTTTGAGTTATTAAGTTTAAACGTACAATCCAAAATACTTTTATTAATTCTGGAGGCAGATGCCTGACACCAAAACAATGTAAAATGTCCATATAAATATGTGTCCAAAAAGAACACAGCAACTCATAACAAATGTTCAAAATGTCCTCCAATTGCTTGTACAATGCATGCACCCATAGGATCATCGACTGGCGGCCCCTTTCAAATACTCCTACACAGTGTTGAATGATTTTGCAGGTCCCCATTGAGGAAGCATCTCTGCATTATTAATGTCTGCTGTATAAACCAATAGTTTCAGGTGGCCCGATAGAAAAAAAATCCAAAGGAATGAGGTCAGGGGAACTTGTAGTCTATGGAACCAGTCATTCCCTACCTATCCACCTTTGATGATAAATGTCAGCCAATGCATCAAGAACAATGTGACTAAAATTTGTCTACGTTTAGATATGCTTTGAGCAGATATGAGCATTTAAGAGAAATCATGGGAAATTTGTAGTTTAAAAACAGTAATTTTACCTTGCTAAGCAGATGCTTACTCTGTAGCTATGCTTGGAAAATCTCTATATATACATTTAAACATAGCTTACTTTCAAAGACAATCCCAATTTAAGAATTCCTTCAGTATAATATTTCTGTGATAAACATATGACAAAAAATCAATTTAGCATTAAGTACATCCAGAATAATAGAAAAATATACAAAGACAGACCAAGAAAATGATGTAAATTGCTTCCCTGGAGGTTAGCATCAGCCATATTGATGGAAGGCAAAAAAAAATTTCTTTAAAATGATTAAGAGTGAACAATTTCAATTTAGAGGCTTTAAAATTAACAAGCCTCTTCTTGACCCAATTCCCAACAAATTGTATGTCATTTTTGAGTCCAGCTGCCAATTTGATTTTATTGAACCTATCAAGCTAGAGTCTCTTAAACAACAAACATCATTAAAAATATATTCTTGGAATTTATAGACCATGTTGGCCCATAAATCCTCCATCTCCATAAATAGAAAACAGAAAAATGAATGAAAAATTATATAAGAAACCAAAATAAGTAACGATTGTTTCAAGAATTTAATTTAATGAACACACATTTTTCTTCAAATTTTATGTGTCATTTCTTTCACAAGGAAAATGACTATTTTGTCTGATAGAATTTTAAATTATTTTCTTTTAGCTATCTGTATTTCAATTCCCAAGTAATGTAGGTAGCCACTTGGTAAAATGTTGTGACAAAGCTAACAAGAAAGAAAAAAATTAATATAAACAATTTGTGGAATAAGTTTAAAAACATATTGAGACAAGTAAGTATTTACAGCCAGAATTTTGGTACATTTTTATAAATAACCATCAAAGTTTCAAAATCTAAGAAGGATGAGAAAAATCATCTGTTCCCACACAATATCAGGTACCGAACTAGTCAAATCTTGTAATGACACCAACAAGAAGAAAAAGATACTGTGATGAGGTACATTTGATGATGAACTGTTCACTACAGTGGTGCTCAACCAGCCTTCATATGTAACATTACTGGGGATCCACACACAGAAAAAAAATAATAGTAAATTAGAGGTCCACAGTAATATTTTATTGGTCCATAGAGCAATTTCACTTCAGATCGGTTGTTACAACTGAGAATTAGGATTTCCACAGTAATCTACACCATATTAAAATAGTGAAAATAGAAAAACAACTCTAAAAGTAGCAGAAAACAAGATTGAGCGATGTAAGTGAGTATCCCTTTTTCTCCACCGGATGTCTTGATTTTAAAAATTGAATAAAAACCAACAAGGATATATAAAGGAAGGATTATATATATATATATATATATATATATATAGGAAAATTATATAATGATTATAATTTATTATATTGATAATAAATAATAATATTAATTTTAAATATTAATAAAATAAAATATTGATATAAATTGATTAATATAAAATGTCAAAAAAATAAAATATTAATAATTAACTTAATTTAATATATAAATTATTTAAGAATTATATATAAAGAAAGGATTAACAATATTAAACTCTTCAGCAGCAGGGGCAATTTCCAGCAAAATCATCCACTCTGAGGGCCTATATATATACTAGTGTACATAAATGTTCTATAGAATTAAGTTCTTAAATAGAAGTTTATTTTCGTTAAATTAGTTTTACTTCAAAATAAAGCATATACATTTACTCTTTCTATAATACAATTCATAACTTTATCTATTAGTAAAAAGTAAAATAAGCTTTTTATTCACTGAAACATTATCGAGGTCCACTAAAAAATTTAAGTGTAAAAGTCATCCATGGATGAAAAGATTATTCCAACATCCAGTGTAAAATATGTATCTGTGTTTATGGCTGTATCTTCGGTGGTAGTACATTTGCAGAAAAGACGCCAACCCTGTCTTACTCAGGTGAATTGGTATGGGGAACTGTACTAGTCCACAGTCTACATCCAACACTCACACATGGATACAAGTAGTCACATGGGCACTGCGATGACCATGCCCTGGTCAACTGCACTGGCCTGGTAGCTAAACTGCATTGAGGGTAGTCGGAAGAGTTTCCCAATCCAACCAGTGAGGAAGAATGCCTTCTCTCTAACCGACCTGCCAAAAGTGGCCATCAGCCAGTCAGCATCCTGGGATAGGAGTTGTGCCTCAGAAGTCAACAGATTTACCAGTGGGTGGAAGAACTTCTGAGATGATAGACTTTAACATCCCCAATGCAAAAGAAACTGGCAAGTCATTGCAGTATTTTGCCTTGAATGTCACCATGAACCACAATTACAATAGAAATTGTTGGCAGGATGACTACAGCAGTGAAAATTGTCTCGAATAAATGAATGAATTGATGAGTTTTTTCAAAGTTTTTCTACATTTTGATAACTTTTTAGCCATAAAAAAAATTTTTCCAATTCTTAGATGAGAAGTAATGACAAGACAATTTCCTATGAAATTTCATTTAGATTTTTTAATTAATATATTCTTCTTTTAGGAGCCATTTCCCTTCAAGACATAACAGATTGTGACTCTTCACAACTTCCTATCCTTTTTAGCTCATAGGTCACCATCTCTGCAACTCTTTGTTCTGCCAGTCATTTACACAATTTCTTTAGGTAGGTTACTCATTGCTTTTATCTGTCCCTCTTACATGTTCTGTGAGTGTCAAATTCTCTAAGCCCCCTTTCCTAATTTTTCTCCCAAAATTTAAAACAATCTCTTTCTGATTCTTACGATAAGCATCCTATTTTTCACTATTTACATTATTCGGACTATTGCCTCATCTTTAAGTAATGCCACAGAAAATGTTCATTGTGACCAGTGTAAATGTACAAAAAAGAAAAGTGTTAATACAATCAACACACAATTTTTATCCTGTGATTTTATATAGAAATATATCATGCAAGTTGTATTGAGACTTGACTGAAATAGGATTTGGGTTTCAATTAACCTTTATCACTTTGTATGTGACTTCATTTGCTGTACAAAAACTTTATCCTGCTGATGAAGGTGACACTGATCCCTGAACAATAGTGTGATTGAATTTCATAGTTGTGTTGTCATATCCTTCTATGGCAACAGAAAATACCTTCGAGGGAAATTAACAGTTAGGTTACTGCAATTGAGAAGCAGTAGAAATGGAAGTAATATTAATTACGTAGGGTGCTAAAGGTTAATTTTACACAGGAGAAAGACAGCATGTTCTTCATATGTTGAACTAATAATTCAAAAGCTTAGAAATATAAGTCATTTAAGTTCAAATCTTACTAAAAGCTTATGTTTTTATTTCCAATCTATGCTGCTTAACAGTGATCAAATAATGATTTGAGAGCAGCAATAAAAAAGCAACAGAAATAACACAAAAGGTGAGACAAAAATCAATAATTATAACAATGATTCATTTCACAAATTTGGTGATTATTATATAACATGAGTGTAATTAATAAGAAAGAAAGTATTGTGGCAGCAATTAATAGAAACAAAAAATAGCAGTGTTGTTGATTTCAGTGTTGGTTGTTAGTATGTCACCTTAGTGAAGCACATACTAGGTAACTAAAGAAAGGACCATTCACATTGACTCGATGATCCCGACTATGGTTGATTCCTTTTGTTGGTAAAACAATTGTGGCTAAACCAGTAATTAGTCAATGTCACAGAGATTGGTGGCCAAGAAGAAAAGATTTGTGTTCAAATTTTATTATTTATTCCTTTTTTTCTATCTATGATGCTTATTTAACAGACACAAAATAAAAATCTGTAAGTGAAAGCAACAGAAGTTAGATAAAATAATATTCATCTAAGGAATTCAGACAATTTAAGACAATTACATCTACTACTACTACTAGGTGTAAACAAGCAACAAAATAAAATGAAAGAAATACAAGTCAAAAATTAATAATAATGACAATGCTTCATCTAAGAAATTCAGACACCTTAAGACTATTACATCTACTACTACTAGGTTTAAATAAGCAACAAAGGAGAAAAACACATGGTTGCTTCTTTTATCCTTCAAGCAGGCTCAAAGAAAATTGCAGTTAAACATATGCATGTATTTTAATATATTTTACTGTTATATGTTATTTATATATACACAAATATTTAAGTAAATGCTCTGTTTATAATAAATAGTATTAAACAACATTTACCAGCCTGAACGTATTGCATGATGTCATTTGTTTACATTGAGATATGCTTCAAGCAGATATGAACATTCAAGGAAAATCATGGGAAATTTGTAGTTTAAAAGCAGTAAAAACGACCTTGCTAACCAGATTCTTCTTTGTAGCTAAATTGGTATAGCACATCAGAATATATGATGGTTCCATGTAGGAAACAGGTTCAATTCCTGTTGGAGGATGCATATTTTCTATGAAATTTCTTGGATGTTCAGGCCAGTAAATATTATTAATACTATTTATTATAAGCAAAGCATTTACTTAAATATTTGTGTATATATAAATAATGTATATATAAAATATATTAAAATAAGTGTCGTACTTAGTCCATTTCGTAATATATGATGTTATGTGTTTACATTAAGATATTCTTCAAGCAGATATGAACGTTCGAGAGAAATCTTGTGAAAATTGCAGTTTAAATATTTGTGTATATGTAAATAATTTATAAATAAAATATATTAAAATAATTGTTGGACTTAGTCCATTTTGTAGTATATGCATATATACATAAGGAATGTGTATTTTTTTTATTTAATGGGGCATTTAAAATTACTCTCATAATTTGAACACTATTACTACTGCTACTACAAAGTAACAAGATCTCTAAGCCTGATGATGCATATACTAGGCTCTTTGGTGGGTGTTAGACACAAGGCTACAAATATAAGGGCATCCAGTGAGGAGGCAACATGCACAGCATTTGCTCATTTAGAAACTAGATCACTAACCCATTTATCTTAATTTTTCTTGTGTAGAATTCAAAATTCTACAATGCTATTTTTGCTAAAGAATTATCAAATTAAGTAAAAATTTGGCTAAAGATAATTTTTTCTATGAAACTTTTTTCTAATGCTAATTTTCTTGTTTATTATGAAAAAACTTTTTTTTCTGAAAATTTCTTCCTTTTTGAGAAAGAAGTTAAAAATTTTCATTACAAAGTAGTTTTGAAGTGGGTTTGTGGTTTAATATATATATATATATATATATATATATATATATATATATATATATATATATATTCTGGGTGTATATACTGGAGCAATGAATAAGTTTGTGAATTTTAATGGCTCCAAAATGAAACTGCTCTCTTTTAAATGTCTGAGAGAAACCATTCTGCCTTCCATCAGTATGGCTGATGCTAAACTCCAGGTGAGTGAATCTTTGCACCTTCTCGTGCTAACAATGGAATTATTATATTGAATCAATTGCTAGGTCTGCTGCTAGGAAAGTTGGTTCACCATGTATGCTAGACAATTTATATTAATAGAATATATATTACATATTTATAAGTCTTGTATTCATCTATGCACTGAATATTGTGGTCATATCTGGCCTGGTGCTTCTAAATATTTAAAGATTCTTGATAAAATTCTGTTGTAACCTAGGGAAGATTACTAAAGAAAATAATCTCACTAAGATTGGTAATGAACAATAATACTTAGGACACAAACAACACATATAAGATTCACCAGCAAGCGCATAGAAGAAGTAGTCGATTGCTAGAAGTGTCAAGTGAATTCCATAATGAATTTCCAACTACAGTATTTACTACTATATTTATGTGAATGGGACATACCCATTATCGTCCGTAGGTATGCTACAACAAACACAAAAAAAGAAATCTGCAATCTCATTAGCATTTCTGTTTCAGTTACTTTCCCACAGACATAACATAGCTTCACTGTGCCTTTTCTATAAATATTTTCTGATGAGTTTTCCTTTTTGATGTCTAGACTTTATGAATTTAAGTGCAGTACGAGATTGGCAGATAGGTTCCATCCTTTTACAGTTGAAGTGGCTAGATATAACTAAGTTCTATACTAATACTTTCTTTTATCACATTTCTCATATGCAGAGCTTTCTTTGGGCTTCCTGCTTTTCTGTCAACTTTGATCTTCAAAAATTTAAATGTAATGTCAATCATTATCTTTCATTTTTACAATTCCTATTCTTTTATTGTTCCAGCTCCTTAATAAGATTTTTCTATTCCTCATATTCTTTCCCGCTCAGTAATTCTTAGCCTTTTAGTGGCTTTATTGCCTTGCTTGGGGAGGAATAAAAATTCCATTTGTGATTGAGCAGTCTAAAAACATGCTGAGCTAAACTGTTTTTTTTTTTCTACAAGATGAACCCAGGTTTGAACTCTACCGGAAGACCCAATTTCTTCAGGAAGACTCTAAAATGGATATAAATTTACACTGTTTAAAAAGCAGGTATCCTTTAAATATAATATCTGAAGATAAACATAGGTTAAAAAAAAAAAATGTTATTATCTTCAACATCAGATTTTGTTCTGGAAGCAAAATGAAAGTTTTCTTTTCTCCAGTTAATTTTTCTTGTCTTTTTTGAGGGGTTTATTTACACATTGAAAAAAATCACTGTCTAAATAAGGGATTAAGAGAATCCTTGCAACGCAAATTTTTTTGAAAAAAAAAAAATAAATAAATAAAGCCTGTGCCAAGAATCCCAAAAAGGAAGTGATATTTTTCTTCTCAAAAAACAAAAAAAAAAACAACTGGAGAACAAAAAAGACAAATTATTATCTTTGATAATAAAGAAATTCTAGCTGTTTGTAGAAAAAGATTTGTTTATTAATTCTAGTTTCTTGGTTGCGAGAAAATGTTTTGTTCAGTTTTCCGTGTTTGTTCAGAGAACCAGATTAAACACATTTATAAATTTGTGTAAGGCTAAATGATGTCTGTGTGTCCCCCCCTCCATACATCAGTAGAACAAAATAGCATGAGCCATACTACTAAATTATGAAGTATTGGTCTTTTATATATATATATTACTTTTATATTTATTACTTTTATATATATTACTAACAAAATGGTATTCATGACATATGTGGCATTATCAAATTTGCATATTTAATTAAATATTCTCTAAGTGTTATTTTCTTTTTTTTAACCGAGTTCACCCAAAGCAAGGCATTAAAGCCACTAAGACACAAAGTGTTACTAGATATGGAAAAATTAGCAAACAGAAAGTTTACTAAGGAGTGAGAACAAAAAAACAACAATCAGATAGACAATAAATAGCGATTGACATTACATTAAATTTTTGAAGATTAAAGTTTACTGGAAAGCATGGAGCTGGAAGAGATTTCCACAAGTGAGAAAACAAATTGTTAGCATAGAACTTACATTTACATCTAACCAAGTCAACTGTAAATTTATGAGATCTCATCACCAGTCTAGTACTGCATTTAAATTCATAAAATCTAGGTATCATAGTGAAGAGCGATATTCATTCTGTTATGTACAGAAATGTAGCACAAGGGCCAAAATGGGGAATGGGGAATGGGGCGGTTTTCACCTGTCATAACTTTAAACTTAGCTAGTCACAAAAACTGACCCAAACATGCAAACAATATTCCTAACACTAAAACAACACATTCTTACTTACCTTTCTTACTTTTCTTACTTTTTCATAGAGACAATGAGGTATTATGGTGAATGTATTAGGTTGGTGCAAAAATAATGACGTAATAATGTCGTTTTTTGACGTTAAAAAATACGTCAAAAAACGACATTATTACGTCATTATTTTTGCACCAACCTAATACATTCACCATAATACCTCATTGTCTCTATGAAAATCCTAACTAGTCCCCATATGTACAATTCATTGTCTGCGAGGGGAGGAGAAAAAACAACATAGTGAAGAGCAATATTTATTCTGTTATCTACAGAAATGTGGCACAAGGCCGAAAAGGGGATTGGGGAAAGGACCGTCTTCTTCTGTCTTAACTATAACTTAGCTAGCCGCAAGCACTGACCCAGTCGTACAAAACAATATTCCTCACAGCAAAACAACACATTCATATGTACCTTTCTTACTACAAGCACCATAATACTTCTTTGTCTCTATGAAAATACTAACTAGTCCCCATATTTACAATTCGTTGTCTGTGGGGTGGGGGGAATAAAATAACAATTCTAAAGCTTAACCCCAATGAGTATTTACAATATGAATACAAAAAACTATTTACAAGAAACTAAAGAAAATAAGATTAGTAATAAAACCCCCCACAATCACTAAATGTGGCAGAAACATCACTTCACTGGCCGAAATAAATGCGGGACTATAATAGTCTAAAACATTCATTCATCCCAAGCACTCACACTGACATGCACTCATTCAGACACGACAACAAATACGAAACAAAAAACCACTCACGCGAAACGAAAGGCCCCCCGCATCCACCAGCGAACTGACATCACTGACCACCTAACGAGGGAGGGAATGGGGAAATAAAACTTAAAGAAAATTAGGGACAGAAATAAAAGGGGCCAATGAGCAAACATACCCTAGCTAAGTTAACTGAAAAAGGAAACTAAAGTATCAAAAATGGAAACCTAAGCTAGCCTAATTTCAACATAGTGAAGAGCTCATCCAAAAATTTCCCATGAAAATATTTATAGAAAAAGCAAGGGGAGGCAAATTAACATCGGAGGGAATTTTGACTGAAGACAAGATGCCAGGTCAAGACCAATAATATTACTTATTCTTCTTCTGTGGATTTTATCAAGGATCTCTAAATATATAGCAAGATCACTGAACCATATATGGCAACAATATTCTAAGTATGGGTGAATGGAAGACCTATAGGTATACAAGATAGATTCTGAAGAGAAAACTTGCCTAGCACAGCACAATGAAACAACTTTCTTACCAACAGACTGAGAATGTTAGCCCAAGAAAGCACAGAAAGGACCTATCATATGATTAATGGAGAACAGTTTTGTTTTGGAGTTATTAAAATTAACAAGACATCCTTTGCTCCAGTTAACAACAAACAGAAGGTTGTTTTTGAGATCAGCCACTGATATGACCATATCAAATTCATTAAACTTATTATTGAGTCAGAAGTAAATGGTTCTATCATCAGCATAGATACAAAGTTGGGAGCTGATGCCATCATAAAGGTTATTAATTTAAATTAAAAACAAAGTAGGACCAAGGACAGAGCCCTGGGGAACTCTTTCATTAGTACAAAAAGAAGAGTGGCCGTTCAGAATAATATTCATTTCAAGATTTGTTAAGAAAGACTAGATTAGATCAAAGATTTGTTCAGACACAGTAACTTTTCAACTTGTAAAGAAGACCTGTATGCCAAAACCTGCCAAAAGCTTTTGAGATGTTCAAAGCAACAGCCCGAGCTTCACCATTCTTATCTAAAGGTTGAGAGACTGCTTCCACAATTATCGTCAAAACACCAGCAGTGTAGAGAAGCAAAAGGCATATTGCTTGTCTGAAAGAAGGCCCTGCAATGTGATATGCTTAACCAGTTCAGCATTGATTAGGGCCTTTAGTAGTTTACCAAAAAGAGGTAGATGGTTAACAGGCTGATAGATGGAATAGTCAGATGGTTCACCTTTTCTAAGAAGCAGGAAAACAAGAGGTAGCAATGCATTTACCATACAGTTTAGAGAGAACAGGAGCCAGTTTGGGAACACACTTCTTAATGACTATTTTCAGGGATACGATCAGGTTCACATGCTTTGTGGCTATCCAGATTAGAGATAGCAGAAACCAAAGGAGGGGTTATAAACATATTACTCAATTTTGAATTTGAATTTTTAAAATTCCATATACAGGGTGTAGCAGAAATAACTCCTGCATATACCTCCCACATGATGATGAGATATTAGTGGCAATGGTGTATTCATCTAATGTCTTACCATTTTGTGGGATGTATCTCTGGGAGGTATATAGGGGACATATTTCTGCTGCACTCAGTATAAGCAGTTTTTGTGAATATTTTTTTTTAATTCATCATGTTTCTATAGAAGGAATTTGTATCCGCCAAGTCAAAATTAATTTGTAAGTTATAAACCCTACAGAATTCATATTAAGCATTGTTGTCATCTGATATGCCACCTCACTACAAATTAGTCAAATGGTGCCAAAAACTATTTATGGAATTATCTAAATAAGTCAAAAAAATGTTTAATTAAATTTTCTTACATTGTACTGAATTATTTAAACAAGTGAAAAAATAGTGAATTTACTGAATTGATTTTTCAGATTATTATTATTGATATAAACATTAGAATATCGGTCATACGTTTCTTGCAAAGGTCAGCTTTCTGTCAATATATCCTGAGTAGGAAATTTATTTATGTTTTTTCTGTATATTATTGTGCGTATTTTTAGGTTACAATTTTTTTAATGATAAATGTGATAAAAGGAAGAAATTTCCTCCCTCATATTACAAGTCATATCACAGAGAGAAGTTAGACACATGTTGGCTGTGCCAAGGTTTGTGCTAAAGAGATAGAATTTAACGTCTTTTGGCAGGATGTCTGTATTTCCAGCAGGAATAGTTTTTGTTGCATGCTGGGAGTATTTATATTATTTTTATTTAATTTATTTTATACAATGTTTTTATGTTATGTTTTAATTTATTTATAATTTTCATTATTATTATTATTATTTTATATTTTATTTTTATTTCTTTATAATAATAATAATAATAATAATAATAATAATAATAATAATAATGATGGCTCTCCAGCCCTCTGGATTTCATCAGGTGAATGTTGCTCTGGATAACCTACAGGAATTCCAAATTGAACCCTTTATTCAATCTATGGAAATAGAATGTTCTTGTTCCACTGCCCATATCAAGAGATATCTCATCTAGTTCTTATTTTTAGTACTGCTCAGTTATTGATCACTCTGTTTACACTGAGTCCAAGTACACACTACCCAGCCCAGGGATCGAACTCATAATTACTATGTCACCAATTCTGAACTGAATCTGTTATTTAATCTATGAGTGTAGACTCTTCTTGTTCTACTGCCCATGTCTAGGGATATCTCATCTAGTTCTTATTTTTAGTAATGCTCAGTTATTGTTCACTTTGTTTCCACTGAATCAAAATACACACTGCCTGGCTCAGCGATTGAACTCATAATTACTATGTCACCAATTCTGAACTGAACCCATTATTTAATCTATGAGTGTAGACTCTTGAAAAAACACAATATAAAATTCACCAATTTTTATTCAAAATACTGAATTTGTTAAAATCTTCAACTTTTTAACAAGAAAAATCTCAAGTGGTCGTAAAACATTGCTGATTTATTTAACATGGAGTAATCTCTAATGACATGTCTCTAATTTGTATTTAGATACATTGTAGTTATTTTCAGTTTTTCTAGTTGAATTGTTCACCTATATTACATAGGATACATTATTGTATATAATTAGGTTAAAATAAAATTTGTATTTTATATAAATACCACCTTATGAAAATTGAGATGTAGTAGATGATCATCGACTGGGGTGTATCATAGATTCAGAGGTGAGAGGTGAGAGGTGAGAGGTATGATAGCCTTGCACAAGCCATGCATAATATTTCTACATGCACACATATATAGAGAGTTAACCAACTTTAAAGTTTTTTTCATTTTCATTCTTTCAAACTGTGAGCTGTATATTTTCACTTTAAAAAAAATAGCTTATAAATTAATCCTGTGATTATTATGAGAATAAGATAAGATTGGTCAAATAAATTCCATTCTAATTAAAGAAGAAAGAAATAACAAATGAAACAAATATGGATACATTTTTTTTCTTAATTCTACAGGCTTTGATTCAAACTGTTATCCTCATCATTGTTGTTAGTCATTCTACTCTATTTTGAAATAAAGATGTTAGGATAAATCCTGAAATTAAAATTTATTGATTAACTGACCAATCAAAATAGGTATTTTATGAATAATGTTCTAAATGAACCATTGTCAACAGTTATTCATTTTCAACTAGTATTTCATTTCAATTTCACTTGCTTCATTTAAACTTGTAGTATGAGTAGAAGTAATATTACCTTGAATTTTTATTTTATACATATATATATATATATACATGTGTACATGTTTGTGCTAGGGGATCTGTGGGCCACAGTTCAACTCTCCAAATAAATTACCTTTGAAATAATTTATCTGGAAGTAAAACTCTGAATTGTTTTGTTTTTGTTATATTTTGTTTTGTTTTGTTTTTGTTATTTTTGTGTTTTTTTTTTTGATAGGAATAGATAGGCTCTCCTATCGACTAGTCTATATTCTTCTCTACTTCTCGTGAACAGGCGGAGAGACTCATCCCTTGTTTCCTGCTTAGGAAAGGGGTACCTGATTCCTTTAATTTTCTCAGACATTAATAGTGGTGCTGTCATGATTTTTTTGTGATATGCAAGGACGGTGGCAACATTGCTTCATACTGAGGGTCCCTGGGTTGGTATTTTTCTGGTTGCTGCTCCTAACTGGTAGTTAGGAGACCGAACTCTTGTGTAGCATGTTGAAAGGCTGCTCTGATCAACAGTTGCATAATATCAGGGTTTTTGCAGTGCCATGTCATGCATGGAGTGGTGTCCCAGCATGCACCTCTGGTGGGCAACCCCAAGGCAACCTATGTTGCAGTCTGCGCTAGTTACCTTCCTGTATATATTACATTAGATGATCGACTGCTACTATTAGGTTGGTGCAAAAATAATGTCGGTTTTTGACGTATTTTTTAACGCCAAAAACCATTATTAACATTATTTTTGCACCAACCTAATACTAACCTAGGCCTTTCCTAACCAATATAACACACCATGACTATATGCAACCAAAGATATAAACCTAAACCAGCTTAACTAAAATCATCTAAACCCCTTAACCTTTCTTTCCTCAACTTTTATGGTATTCGTACCAACTTCTACAGTGTAGAATTATTCCTTTTATTGCAAAATATATATAAGAGACACACGTTACTTTGAAAGAAAAAGAGAGTGATTAAGTTGAGATGCGTGGATGGCAAAATGGATAGTGGCTTAAAATGCGGAACTGGAGTGAATTTGTTACATTCATTTACATCCAAATCCCCTTGGGAAAGGTATGAATCCATCTTTTCTCCCCTCATCTATGGGTCAAATAGTAGAACTTGTATCTGGTAAAATCAATGTTATACAGTATTCACTTGAAAAAAAAAAAAAAAGAATTATTCTTACAATCCCAAATATGTTTTGGCTTTAAAGTAGACAATAACAGGTTGATAAACCATGAAGAAAAATAAATCAAACAAAAAATGTTTTCTCCACTGTGTATCCATCAAAATTAACTAATGATATCTTATTCATTCATCAAAAAAGATAAGTAATTTTTATTTTCTCTTCAGTCACATTTTATTCTTTCCCCTTCAGAAAAGAAGGCATTTTTTTTTTTTTCTGAAAAAAAATTTCCATGCCCATGCATTTGTTTCAGTGAGGGAGATATTCAAAAACAATATCAAAAATAAAAACAAAACGAAATCTGATGAGCATTTGCATCTAAACATATCGGACACCAGAAAATCTTGAAATTTAAAATATAGTATCCCTAAATGTTCACAGTTTTCTCACAATGCATAATTATAAAATATTTGTTTATATTTTCCCACTTCACCTTCCATATATATATATATATATATATATATATATATATATATATATATATATAGACATATATATATATATATATATATATATATATATCTATATGTAATTTCATCAGGTGTCTGGGGAAATCTTTTTAAAGGACAAAACACATTACATTATTTTTTTCAATTTTGTCATCCTATCACCAATATAGAAATATCTAATATCACATTCCCTTTCAGGAAAAGTTAAGAAAACTTATCTGTAAAACTTGAAATATGAAAAAAAGTCTTTTGAAATTTTCTTTCCCCATCTGTTGTTGTTCTGTTTTTGTAAATATCCTTGACAAAAATCTGCTTTCACCTTTAAAGACATTAAACTCCAGTAATGTACTCAATGGTATGTTTTGTTAGACATTAGCAATTTGTGCTATTATTATTTTATATTTCATGCTGACATGGATTTAGTTATCAAGATCAACATTTAAAACTGCATTGTAAAAGTAGATATAAAAAAGAAGTCTTATTTTTTACAAAACTTTTTTGTTTATTCTACTCTTTTCCCGTTTCAATAAATTTATGGAAATTTAAACCTGGTCAGAAAAAAATAAAGTTTAAACCAAGCCAGATAAAAAAAAAGTTTAAGCCAGGCCAAATGAAAATTAATATTAAAAAGTAATATACCTACATCAATGCAAGCTGTATTGCAAAAGTATATTGTTTGTATTTTCTTACATAAATACAGTGTCTGGTTTGTGGTCTTTCCCCCAATGATGAATTTGAAGGACACACCAAGAAGACCCCCAACCCTGCACACACCGATTTTCTGAAGGGGCTAACTTTCTCACTGAGATTCCAATGTGTTTCAGGTATTTAGGCTCACCAAAACATGTAGTTGCACTACTATCAGGATAAATTCTGTGCCTGGTAGGACAGGCAGTGGGGATATCTCTGGCCTGGGTTGGGTCTAGACAACAGGGAAGATTGGATCAATGTTGCCTCAAACACTTTGTGACTGTTGTTAATTGAAATTTAATCCTGGCCAGATAAAAATTAAAGTTTAAACCAGGCCAAATAAAAATTAAAGTTGAAACCAGGCCAAATAAAAATTGAAATTTAAACCAGGCCAGATAAAAATTAAAGTTTAAACCAGGTCAACTAAAAATTGAAATTTAAACCTGGCCAGATAAAAATTACAATTTAAACCAGGCCAAATAAATATTACAGATTAAACCTGGCCAGATAAAAATTGAAATTTAAACCTGGCCAGATAAAAATTAAAGTTTAAACCAGGCCAGATAAAAATTAAAGTTTAAACTTGGCCAAATAAAAATTGAAATTTAAACCTGGCCAGATAAAAAATTAAAGTTTAAACCAGATCAAATAAAAATTGAAATTTAAACCTGGCCAGATAAAAATTAAAGTTTAAACCAGGCCAAATCAAAATTAAAGATTAAACCTGGCCAGATAAAAATTGAAATTTAAACCTGGCCAGATAAAAATTAAAGTTTAAACCAGGCCAGATAAAACTTAAAGTTTAAACCTGGCCAGATAAAAAATTAAAGTTTAAACCAGGTCAAATAAAAATTGAAATTTAAACCAGGCCAAATAAAAATTAAAGTTTAAACCTGGCCAGATAAAAATTAAAGTTTAGACCCGGCCAAAGAAAAATTAAAGTTTAAACCTGGCCAAATAAAAATTAAAATTTAAACCAGGCCAAATAAAAATTAAAACTTTCCAAGACTCCTTGACTTTGGAGACTTAAGTTTAGTGATAATTTTACATTTTCTCCAAAAAATTGAAACTACAAACAATTTTGCTAGACTCGTTTCTTTAACATTCAAGTGTTTTTTTCTTTTAAACTTTGTTTAATTTTTCCATTTAACAATTCTTTATTAAATGTCATTATTTATTTCCCAGCTTCAAATGACTTTGTCTCATGACAAAAATTGGTGATCACAGGGGGAATGCTATAAAACATGTTCTCTAATTAAATTAAATTAAAATTCTTCTTCATATACACAAGAATGTTTTTTTTTTTTTTTTTCACCAGTTCCCATAGAAAGAAGGGAATGAAATAACAGACACAATGTCAAATATTAAACTCAGACTTTATAAAAAAATATGAGTGAAAAGAAAACAGGACTTTATTGAATCTTTTCCTCTGCCTTCTAACGATGAATTCGTCTTCAGCACCATGCCAGTTTCAAATACACACATCTATCTCTCATGCAATCGCTACAAATACAAGATAAAAGTTCTTATCAGCTAAAAGTTTTTTTTTCTGTTATTAAAAGTCGCTTCATAAAATGTCATATCAGATAATTAAATGAAATAAGGGAAACAAAAGATAATTACTGTCTTATCAATTAATCTCATTAAGCTGTCATGCAATCTTGTGCTAGTCCCTCTACTGCTGCTACTACCATGGCTTTTATAAGAGAGAAACTTTTTGCTTGTCTAAATCCAAATAGAACATTTTATAATTATCATTCTTATATCAACCCTCCCCTCCCAAGCTGCTCGTTAACAAACTTTAAAATGGCTCTAAAACAAAAACCAGTGGTTATAATAAAGGGCAAGTCAGCAAATTCAAGTTTGTTATGTTACTTGCTTCTAGTTGGACTAATGAAGTGACAAACAAAATTTACACGTATAAATGATAGGTCATCTTTTAAGTCGGGGTCTCAGGTAACAGAATAAATTTCTACAATATGTTTTCATGCGTTTTTATATAACTAAATAACGAAGGAGAAGAATAGAGAATAGACCAGTATGTATGCAAATATAACTGAAAAGAAAGAAAGTATTAAATAAACTGTTAGGTTCAAAAGTTACCACAGGCTTACTGAAATAAAGAGTATTGTGATACTGCTCCTCATTAGACTAAAAGTGGTGACCAGGACTTTTAAACTTAAAATTTTTGAAACTTCAACCTTCTCACCTTATACTTTTGTATTATTTTTGTATTTATCAACTCTGTATATTTTCTTTTAATCATTATGTAATGTCAGTATACACCCAAACATAGAAGATTTAATACCTACCATCCCCAAAATGGGGCAATACTTACTAATGGGGTAATATTATTTAAAATAAATTAATAAAATGTATAAAATTCTGACCCAGTTTCCGGTATGAGGAATTATCTTTATTCGCATTCAGACTAATATCCTCATCTTTGTTGTTATCACAACATTTCAGCCATTGTGTTCTCCGTCCTTATTCAGGGGTTTTGTCAAATCAGGTAAATTCAGAGGGCTGAATCTTTACCTACGGGGTCAGATTGTTCTCATTCCGAAGTTCATGCCTGAGGTTATCTCGTTCTGTACAATTCTTTTAGACATACTTGGATATTGTTAGCCATATTCCTACCAAATTCGAGTCTGTACTACCCTGCTCAAGAAATGAACAATTACTATGCCACTAAATTCACGATACCACACATTAAGGGAATTAAAACGTTGCGTTCAATCACTGTGTCGATTAGTATAGACTAAGATCCCATGGAAACAGGGTGAGCAATACTAAACAAAACGAGATATCCCTAGATATGGATTGCAGAACATATATATATATATATGTATGTAAGCAAATATATGGATATAGATCTGACAGTAATTATGCTGTATTAATGTTAATATAAAGTCAACGTCGGACGTTTCGGTTTATTTTAGACCATCATCAGGACATATACATAAAACATAATTAACATTAGAACATATAAAATTCAACATGAAAAAGACGATGGACATAAGAGCACAACTAATCCAAACAGATAACTGAAATTTTTTGTATAAGATCAGCGTTCTGTTTAAAATATAATCACGTCGTCGTCATATGGGCGATGTTGGGAAAACGTATTCGAAGATGATTTCAAAATATTAAAATATTAAACAAACTCAATTGAACTATTTTCTCATATAAACAGTTCGTCAAGAAATCCCTTCCGTTGATATAGGAATACGCAGAGATCAATAGGTTCTTATATTTTCATACAAGCTTGAAGTCTTACATGTTACAAAGTAAATCAAAAATGATTTCAAAATATTAACATTAATACAGCATAATTACAGATTAAGATTTTTGTTTGTTTTTTCTGTATATTTTTCTTCATACTGTCGGATCTATATCCATATATTTGCTTACATACTGTCTACTGGAAATACAAACCTGAATTTACTTTATAACATGGAAGACTTCAAGCTTGTATGAAAATATAAGGATCTATTGATCTCAGCCTATTCCTGCAAGTAAGGAAAGGATTTATTAACGAACTGTTTAAAATTGTTCCATCATGCCTGTCTAATATTTTTAATTTAAAGCCAGAAAATGTTTTTATATTGTAAATTTTGGGGGTGTGGAGAGATAATAATTATTTACTGATACAAGTTCTACTAATTAACCCATACTTGAGGGGAGAGAATGTGAATTCATACTTTTGCCAAGGGTATTTGTGTGTTAATGAATATAACAAACCCAACTGGAATTGGAACTTGTCCTTTCAATTTCAAAATCTGAGCCATTATCCATAGCACCACACACACAGCCAAGCTTACAGCACCTGGTATTCCCAAGTGGTCACCCATCTAATTACTGACCAGGTTTGATGTTGCTTAACTTTGGTGATTTTATGAGAAACGATGTTAGCAATTAAGAATCATATGTATTTGCATGCATAAGTGATACACACATGCATTTATGTGTGTGTGTGTTTGGTGTGTGTAAAAGTTCAGTCTCTCAAGGAAAAGATATTCCTATGCTGGGGATCAGGTCCCATGCAGGTGTTACTACTACTGCATGTTAAAAGGAAAAGAGAGTGAAAACAGGAGTGTCCCATTTTTATAGCTGGTTAACAGCACCACTTAACGGCATTTTGTCAAGTCAAATGCAGGTTACCAACATGACATACTCTTGACTGTGGGATTCATGATGAAATAGAAATTAGGTACAAGTACTGGTACTCAGATACTTAACGTTGCAAATAAGACACTTATTATATTATGGATTTAGATTAGTACAAGTATTGGTCATTTATTCACATCTAGACAAACATTATGCTACTAGATCTTTCAACTTTTCACCAACATCAACATTTGCAATTAATATTCAGGTATCAAAGTATTAGACTTGTTTTATGTATCTGTTTATATTTCTGAGATGAGGTATTATGTACACTATTTCCATTATTCAGACTATTGTCCTCATCTTTGTTGCCATATTTATTACAACATTTATTACAATGTTTCGGCCTTTCAGTATCTGTCTATATTTCTGAGATGAGGCATTATGTACACTATTTCCATTATTCAGACTATTGTCCTCATCTTTGTTGCCATATTTATTACAATGTTTCTACCTTTCAGTATCTGTCTATATTTCTGAGATGAGGTATTATGTACACTATTTCCATTATTCAGACTATTGTCCTCATCTTTGTCGCCATATTTATTACAATGTTTCGGCCTTTCAGTATCTGTCTATATTTCTGAGATGAGGCATTATGTACACTATTTACATTATTCAGACTATTGTCCTCATCTTTGTCGCCATATTTATTACAACGTTTCGGCTGTTTGTACAACAGCCTTCTTCAGGTGGTTGGAATGTTGGAATGTTGAAATGAACCCTTTATTTCGCTCACTGGGGCAGACTGTTCTAGTTATCCGTTATCTCCTGCTAATTTCCCTCTGAAAGTTCTTCACTGCCATAACCGGGTATTGAACTCGTACTCTTTGGGTCCTGTCACTGGATCTAACCAACTCCTTTATCCTCTGTGCCATGTGTCCTTGTTTTATGTATTCATATTCTGTCACATGGGTCTTAAAAATGAGGCCCACAGCCATACTCAGCCCACAGAATATCTTTCTGTGATTCATAGCGAACCATTTTTTGTGACCAATATTTCCTTCAAAATTTAATAAAGTTGTCCCTTGCTTCTTCCATACTTTTGCAGTAACAGACCAACCCACCAAGTGCCAACATTCCGTCAATTAATTTTAAGATCCATGAGGGTCTGTTCTTGTTCCTCTCCAGGGAAGGGAAGAAAACATGATTTTGATGCTGAGGGACATGTTCTGCATGAATTAATGGGAGGATGTTATTTCCTGGCATTTTGACAATCAAAAAAAATTTTTTTTTTAAATTTAGATGTAAATTTGGCTTTTTATTCAAAGATGTATAAAATAAGCATGACTCTCTCTCACATTCACTCTCTCCCTCTCCTCTTTGTTCTTTCTCTCTCTACATGTTCCCTTTTGCTCTCTCTCATCTCTCCTTTGTTCTCTCCATCCTTCTCTCCCCTTAGTTCACTCTCTCCCCTTCAATATCTCTCCCTTTCATCTTCACTCTCTCTCCATATCTCTCCTTCATGTTTCTCCCTTTCAATCTCTCTTCTGCTCCTTTTCACTTATTCTCCATCTCCCCTTCACTCTCTTTTCATCTCCTCTTCACACTCTCATTCTCCCCTTCACTCTCCCACTCTTCATCTCCCTAGTCCCTTAATTGTTTCCCTCTCCCCATTTCGTTCTCTCTCTTTAGAGAACCCTGTGGATATGTTCCCAACACTTTGGTTGGGAAAGTGATCCCCTCCACATTGGCAGTAGAGGTTAAACCATCCTGCTAATGACCCTTAATCTTTGTTTGCTTAGAGTTAGTAGCTGGGTGGCAGTCTGGCAAAATGTTATATGACATGAAAGTTTATACAAGGTAGAGGTGTATCATTTAATTCTGCCCACTGATATTCATTGATGTTAGATGAACATTTATCAACACCAAACAGTGGATGTGAGTCTCAATAGGTGTCAGGTAGCTTCTTTAAGTAGGGATAACATTGATGTATATAACATGCAACAATTTAGTCAACAGACTCTCATGGGAATGCTTCCTTGAATACTGCAATCTCAAACTTTACAAGTCAAGGGACAGTAATTATCTATCTGACAGGGATGTTTTCAGGAGCATGGAACTACCTCTTAATTGCTGCTGTTCCCAAGTCCATCTTGACCCAGAGTGGTAGCACCTGTTAGGGTCCCACCTATGGGAAAATTGTTAAACCCCAATCTAGAGTCAAAACATGAACATTAAAAACATATATATGAACATACGTTAAAAAAATTGCCAACAATAGATTTTCATAATAAATGAAAAATTAACAAAGCTCACAAGAAAATGTAATTTTGCCATAAGGAGTTGATATGCTGTTAAACAAACCAAACCAAATCAAACCAAACCAAACCATGTATATCGTGCAACTCATTCATCATAACCATTTTACACCCTTGTGCAAATTAATTAAAACAACCGCTATAGTTTCCTTACTTTCAACTTTCAGTCAGTTTTAAACCCACTGGAGTGACAGGGTATAATCAATTTCTATTTTTTCTCAGATTAGGTCATTTGCAGTGACATGAATATATTTTGGGAGTGTATGATGAAATTTGTTTGGCCTTGAAAAATATTGCGCCATCCGTGATTGCATCAGATGTTTATCACACTGAGACACTATTGTCTCCACTGTCTATGAGTTGTCCTACAATCATTGTCTGTGATGGACATTACTCCAAGGAAGTGTATGAAAATTGTAATGCTACATGAACACACTGGTAAGCCTTACCAGTGGGCAAATCAAAGTACTATAGACTGGCTCGGAAACTCTCCTGATTTAAATCCAATCAAGAATCTGTGGTCAATCTGCAAGGAATGACTTTTAGAATGAACATGTACTAACATGTGTACTGGGTTATGTTTTATTAGAAGAAAAAGTAAATAATAATGGAATTATTCATCTTGTTTCAATTAGTTTTCACAAGGGTGTAGGTGATCATGGCCCTCCACATCTTCCTGTATAACTAATTTGCACAAGGGTGTAACTGAAAATCTCTACCATGAGTGGCTGTTCAGCTGAACATTATTATTAAAAAGAAATAAAATAAACCCGTTTTAATTCTGAAAAAATATGAAGTTGACAGGAAGTCTTAATGTGTGAATTCAAGTTTTGAAAAATTTTAGTGAACTTAAATTTTGCTGATGTTTTCACAATGTTTTAATTGAAAACAAAAAAGACGGGTTTTTTTGTGTATTTTACACTTTATCATTTTTCATGTTTCCGACACTGATATCAGCCGAATCAGATGCACTCATTAACTTTTGCGGTTGTTATCATTTGCTGGTAAGGCTTCAAAAATTGGATTCAGAAATTTTCGAAAAAAAAAGAAAAAAAATGTCCCTCACACAGAAATGGTAATATAGGAATAACATTTTATCACCTTTATAAAAGGGTTTCGCTCAGACAAAAGCTTTGAAAATTCCTTAGCAGATTCAAAGGCATGCTTCGCCTGTCGTGTCAGGGAGAAATTAACAGTTAATTAACAGTTCTTTTACCTTCAACAAAACGATATGAATAAATAAACGTAACCACAGAATTTTGCTTGTTTATTGATTAGTGCTCTTGCAATTTATTGGTAAGTAAAATGGTAGGTAACATTTAATGCCTGAAACATTCTTTTTTTTTTATACTATTCTTCCCCCGATACAAGTCCCAAGAGCCATCCAGGATAGAGTTTGTTTCCAGGGCATAAAAAAGAGTAAGGGATGCATATTATAGGGATATAGACTGGAAGAGGTTTAGTTCTTACTGAACAAGAAAGCATCCTCTTGGGAATCTCTTCCAGCAAGTAACAGTCCTGGAAAAGAAGCTAATTGGAACTTCTTCATTACGAATGAAATACAAAGGGAATGCAGATGATTTGACCCCATGTACATGAAATGGTGGGTACTAGCTGTAAAGGTTTGAACTG
The DNA here is from genome assembly GCA_963932145.1 of Acanthosepion lycidas. Classification (NCBI taxonomy): domain Eukaryota; kingdom Metazoa; phylum Mollusca; class Cephalopoda; order Sepiida; family Sepiidae; genus Acanthosepion; species Acanthosepion lycidas. The sequence continues at coordinate 97,896,276 of OZ010580.1, forward strand.
GTAGAACCAGTAGGTCATCTGAACATTTGCCATGAAAATAGTAATAAAGTAGCAAAAGTCTAGCAATGTTTGGTTTGTAGGAAAGGGGCTGCAAAGTGGAAAATAAATCATCAACCACGAGGCAATATTAATGCTTCTGAACTCTGTCAATGCTGGGCAGTTAAAACTGATCAGTTTCAGACCAGATATGAGAGCTATACTCCATTTTCAGCCTGACCAGACTATTGTTATAAAACAGTAGAGCATGGCAAGAGTATGAGAAATAAGAGATATGATTATCTGCCCTTGGTAGTTTAATGTTAACCAATCAGCTTGCAGTTGCTGATTGGCATGCTTTTCTACCTCTTTTTGAAGAACACCCATTCTTGATAAGACCTACGAAATGAACACTTGCAGAACCATCCACCTCTACACTGTTACCACCTTAGAGTCAAAAATATTAACTCTTCTTCGGCAGATAAGTTTGATCACAGACACCATTAAGTTTGCAAGGGTTTAATTGTAATATTGTTTAATACAACTTGTATAAATCAGAGGTCAGTCATGTTCTATGCTTTATTTATTACAACGTCTGTATCCACAATGTGGGAATCTTATATGGCACCCACTTCAATTCCCCTTAACAGGAGTTGATACTTTTTGGAACAGTACAAGGTATCAACCATTTTTCTGAATTCTTTAGTAATGGTAGGAATATACAAGTTTCACTTTAGATCTGGAGAGAGCTTTAGTCCCAGTAGAAGTGGGTTGATTTTTTCCGTAAAATCATTTACATTACTTTTTTGAGGTGAAATTATTAGTAATAACTTTTACACATATAACTGTCCTATTTTATGAGTAATGTTTTCTTTCATTCCTGACCATTGACAATCCCTTTTTCCTGATTTCCAATGTTGTTAGAGTAAAAACATTAACAATGCATTTACATTATACATATAATAGAAGAGACATATTCTATTAGCAATACTTGCATTCATTCCTGACCAATGACAATACTCTTCTTCCTGATTTTCAAAGCTTTTTATGAGAGAATCATTAAAAATGCATTTATTATACATATTACATGTTCAGTGGAGGAGTAGCATATTCAAACAAAAAATCAGAAATTGTTTTATTCACACAAATTATTTATTATATCATATCCAAGCATTTTACTACAAATTAGAATTGATTACACAATACTTCAAGCTAAATTTAGTTTTACAGTTTGTAACCATTTTGTCTACAGAATATCATTACATTATTGTTATGTAATTATAATGAAATCATTAAGGTTTTCTGTCAAAAGCATTTTATTTTTGGTCGTATATTAATTTAAAATATTCCTTTTTGCAGACTTTATTTTTGAAATGCAATAAGATCATTCTAAATTTCAGAATTTTGCTATTGCCCATCGAAATGACTGGAAGAAAGTAATCTAAAAACAACAATGGAAAAGAGAGGTAACAAAGTGTAAACGAAATAGTTCCAGTTTTTTTGTTCAACTTAGGAAAGTATTCTAAAATGCTGCCAATAACAAAGGAGAAAATTAAAAATACCTAACAATAAATAAAATATAGCATCAACATTTATAATATTTTTTTTTTATTTATGTAATTAAATATATAATTGTCAACAATGTTTCCATTGAATACAACTCTTATCCACCAAATGCATTATATATATGATAGCCCTATTCTATCAGTAATACTTGAATTAATTCCTGACCACTGATAATCCATTTCTTCTGGATTTTTAGTGCTTATTATAAAAGAATTACTAGCAATGTTTACATTATATATATGATAGCCCTATTCTATCAGTAATGCTTGCGTTCATTAGTGACCATCGACAATCCTTTTCTTCTTGATTTCCAATACATTTCTATAGTAAAATCATTAGCAATGCATTTATATTGCAAATATAATAACCCTTTTCTGTTGGTAATTCTTGTATTTATTCCTGGTGATGGATAATCATTTTCTTCATGATCATCTACATCCTAAAAGATTCACATTAGGTAGAGTAAACCCTACCAACTCTACTATATATACAATACCACTTTCTTTAAATGAAGACTCTGTTAGTGGTGCATGATTTCATTTGTTCTATGGTACAAAAATATTTTCTTTTCATCAGTTTTACAATTGTTCCAAAAACAAAACTCTTGAGACACACACACACACACACACATATATATATATATATATATATATATGTACACACAAAGCCTTGTGCAGATTAATTGTAACAAAACAAATAATTCCATTATTATTTACATTTTTAGTATTTTTCCATTAAAACATGTCCCTTTCACGAAGTCGTTCCTTGCAGATTGACCACCGACTCTTGATTGCATTTAAATCAGGAGAGTTTTGAGACCAACTATTTGATTTGCTCACTGTTAAAACTTGCTAGTGTGTTTGTGCAGCATTACAAATTTAATGTTTTCTTGGAGTAACATCCATTGCAGACAATGGCTGTAGAACAACTAATCGACAGATGAGACAATAGTGCCAGGGCATGATAAAAACGTGATGCAATCACAGTTGCAGCAATATTTTTCAAGGCCAAACAAATTTCTTCATACACCCTGAAAATAGATTCATATTACTGCACACCACTTCAAATGACCTAATCTGAGAAAAAATACAAATTGATTATACCTTGTCACTTCAGTGGGTCTAAAACTAACTGTATGGTTAAAGAAAGGAAACTAAAGTAGTTGTTTCAATTAATTTACACAACAGTATATATATATATATATATATATATATATATATATGTGTGTGTTTTTTGCATTTAATGATGTGGAAGTCATATGTCAAAGTGCCTAACATAAACAAATTGATTCAAATGAGTTTCATTGTTCAGTTCAGTATTTATATCAAGTGATTTTACAGCTCATTATTCCCATGCTTCTTATCCATGGATTAAAGGGCAGAGTAAGCTGGATTCCCTAGCCTTGGGTGGCAGGTCTATGGGAAGGAAAACTCTGAATTTAAAACAATGGAAAACATAACTGTGAATTACTTCATTATCTTTTGGAAGAAGTTATGGCAATAAACGGGAATCAAAGAAAAAGTAAGTTATCAGGAGTTATGATCAGCTAGAGCCTTAAGGTTCATGTCATTTAAAAAGAGGCAATTTCAGTTGTTATTATTATGATAAAATGTTGCATTTCATCCTGTCTCTTCATTTTTGTTGCTTTTATCCCAGTGTTTCTGAAACTGTACCTTTGTAGAAAATGTCTTCATTGTTCAAACATTAGACGTCAAATGAGATTAATTGTTTTTTATGAACACCCAAGACTTAAGCAGCAAATCCCAGGAGGTAATAAAAATTGAGGGAAGAGCATCATCAACATTTTTCATCCAATAAAAACAGAGGCATTGTTTTTTCATCCAATTAAAAACACAGAAACTGATTTTATGGAACCTTATGTTTGTAAAAACTCCCCTACTCACTTGTCCAGTTTTGGAAGACTGAACATGTTTACTCCATATATATATATTAAGTTTCATTAAAAATGACTGACAAGTGACTGTGGTTTCGTTTTTTAATTAATTTCTCTTGTATTTTTATAATTTTCTTTCCTGGATATAAATTATGTAGAAATTGTCTGAACGTCCAAGTGCTTTCAGCTATATATACAGCCATTATTGAGGATGATTTTATTTTTACATTTAACCGAATGTATGGATTGTTTTATGTATGTATATATCTAAAGTTATAGGTATGTTTTATTCTTCAAACATGGCCAGCATGCTGTGGCTGTGTTCATACTTGATATTATTAAGTGTTGGCTTTTTCTTTTTTATTAATAATGCTTCCATTATTTTTAGCCCTATTTACACATGGATGAGGCTTTTATACTTGTATTATCAGTGAGTATATTGCAGATGGAGTTTGGTTGGTCTCCATGAGTATTTAAATGAGACTTAATTTAGCTATGGTCAGAAATATAATGTGATTAGATTGACTAAAAGTATAGACAAAAGTGCTCAGACATACAGAACAGTTGGACAATTTCTACATAATTTATATCCAAAAAGAAAGAAAATTATAAGAACACAAGAAAAATTAAATAAAAAACATAACCATAGTAACTTGTTAGTCATCTTTTAATGAAACTTGTATAAAAGGGTAATTTCTACCCAAATACACAATTATATATATATATATATATATATATATATATATATATATATATATATATATATATATATATATATATATCAATAATTATATAGGGCACACTACAATATGTTTGATACGCAGACACACTCTACACCTTTCTAATCATAGCTCAATTAGATCTCATTTAAATATTCATGGAGACCTACCTATATATATATATATATATATATATATATCAATAATTATATAGGCCACACTACAACATGTTTAATACACAAACACACTCAACACCTTTCTGATTATAGCTCAATTAGATTGTATTTAAATATTCATGGAGACCTACCTATATATATATATATATATATATATATATATATCAATAATTATATAGGTCACACTACAACATGTCTGATACGCAGACACACTTTACACCTTTCTGACCATAGCTTAATTAGATCTCATTTAAATATTCATGGAAACTTACCTATATATATATATATATATATATATATATATATATATATATATATATATATATCAATAATTATATAGGTCACACTACAACATGTTTGATACGCAGACACACTTTACATCTTTCTGACCATGGCTCAATTAGATCTCATTTAAATATTCGTGGAGACCTACTTGACACTTTTCGTAACATACTTGTTGACAACACTAATATAATAGTATCATTTACATGCAAAAAAAAAGGCTAAAAATAATGGAGGCCTTATTAATAAAAACAAAAAAAAACAACATTTAATATTAACTTTGAACATGGACACAATATCTTGACCATGTTTTGAAAAATGAAATCATTTTATAAAACATACATACAACAAACTATTTCTTATTTAACAATTAAAATATTTAATCCTTGGAAATGGCTAAATGTATAGCCGAAAACGCTTGGATAAAAAGAACATTCGGACAGTTTTTATATGATTTATCACCTGAAAAGAAATAAAATATTAGATCACATGAAAAATTGTATAAAAAACTAAATAAAAGCACCTTGTCTGTTGTATTCAATGAAATATGCATGAAAGAAGGATTGCTGCCTAAATACACGAATATATATATATATATATATATATATATATATATATGTTAGTTGATAAAACAAGACTAAACGAAAGGGTATCAATGTGATCAGTACAAAAAATATTTATTAGATATTAATTATAACATGACAGAAATGAAGCATGGAAACTAAGGTGATAATATAGAATTTTTGGGCACACCTGTATCTTTCATCAGTGTTTCCAGAAATAAACAGAGAAATGGGGATAAGAATTTTTGCACAACAACAAATCAAATATCATACTATAAGAAGCACATGTGGACTCTTTCTTCTAATTATATATATATAGTCATCCACAGACAGACTGTTACACTGTATCACAGCTCTTCAGTGTGGCTAGACATCTGATTGCTTTGAGCTGTGATCGAAACCCAACCAATATATATGAATTAAAAGACAAGAGGAAAGACTATTCTTAGGCAATGCATTTCACCCTTTTAGGGACTTTATCAAGACAAATGCAAGGATTTATTTTGTTTCACATGTTTACATACAAGAGCAAGAATGTCATTGGTTTATCAAGGCATTTAAATTTGAGAACTTTCATGAATGTTTATCACATGGTTGAAAGGTCATTCAGTATATATATATATGTGCGTGTGTGTGTGTGTGTGTGTATTTTCAGCCTATCAACCATACTTACGAAACTGGTGTTGAAATAATTTAAGACAGATGAATATATAGATAATAAAAACTGAATTGAAATTAATAAAATCTAATGCAGTTAACGAGTAAAATAAAAACAAAACTCTGTTCAGATGACTAATGTCAATCACTTTCCTTCTCTTCAATGCTGATTTCATTGAAATAAAATCTGTTCTCTTCCTTTTTTAATGCAATTTCCACAAAGTAACAGTTCTTAGGAAGAAGCTGATTTGATTTGATCTGCTTTTTACAGGTTATCAACCCTTTAAGGTTATTTAAAAGCTGAAACATTTTGGAGGAAATTGTAAGAATTTTTGAAGATAATAGTTTTCTGATACAAGTCCTACTATTTAACCCATAGCTGGGAGGAGAAGACATTGATTTGTACTTTTCCGAAGGATATTTGCACATAACTGAATACAATGAACCCAACCAGAATTTGACCATGGCTCCCCAAGTTCTCATTCCAGGCCATTATCCATTATACTACCCAGATATCCAAGCTTATAGGACTTGGTATCTCAGAGTGGTCAGCTTTCTAGGTACTTAACTTTGGAAAAGAAGCTGAGTGGAACTTCTTAATTTCCATTGGAATACAAAGAAAATAAGGATGATTTTGTCTTGTATACATGGGATGGCAGATCTGAGATGTGAAGGTCTGAACTGGTGGAACTAGGGAATATTACTTGTGAGAACATTTTCTATGAAAATAGCAATAGATAAGCCTGTGATATTGTATCTGTGGCAAAGGGTTGTATGGTGGAAAATAATAACTCCAAACTAGGTATGGCAGCAATGCTCCATTTTCAGCAATACAGTAACAATATGCTTGCAACATTTCATCTATAGGAAGGGTTTTTTAGGGTTGAAAAAATTCATCACTTACAAGGAAAGCTTGAAGGATCTCCAAATTATATATAGTAGCATTACTCTATTTTCTGCAATAGATTAGTAATAAACTTGCAAGATTTCATCAATGGGAAAGGGTTTTTAGCATTTAAAAAATTCATCACCCATAAGGCTGATGTTTGATCAGTATAACCATTTCAGAATAAGAGTTTTCCAAATTGTCTTATGTATTTACCATTCTTCTTCTTCTTCTATGTGCCATATTCCTTCAGGACATTGGTTATCATGGCTCTCCACAGTTTCCACTTCTTTGTAAATTTTGTCTTTTGCGCTCACTCCTAAACCCTGTTTGGCCATCCTTTTACACAAGTTTCCACTTCTTTGTAAATTTTGTCTTTTGCTCTCACTCCTAAACCCTGTTTGGCCATCCTTTTACACAAGGTCGGTTGATTGGTTGTTTGATTTTGTTTAGTGGCATATCAACACCTCTATGGTTTATTTAAGGCTGAAATCTAAATATTTTGAACACAATTTTATGGTTTCAACTACAGATAAAATATATTGTTGATTTTTTTTCTATAAAATGTATTGTTGGTAATTTTACTATAAATATGTATTGCTGGCATTTTTACTATTTAAATGTATTTTATACTTTCACAGTATTTCCCTATTTACCTATAGTTGGGATCCTAACAGGTGCTACCACCCCAGGTTGGGGTGAATCTGGGAACAACAGCAATTAAGAGGTGGTTCCCTGCACCTCAAAACCTCCAATCTCTTGATCAGAAGCCTTGCTGCCAGATGTAGTTTATTGTCATACCTAGGACGAAGCTATATTACGTAGTTTATGCTGTTTTCATTTTCTCCTCTTGCCTTTAATATGTCAGGTGACAGTTAAATTTTTCCAAGCCCTCTTTCCTTGTATTGTGCTCGAGAAGCGTCTTTTTTGTTTCCATTTTCTCTAAAACTTCAGCGACATGTTCGACCTATGGTATTCTCAGCATCTTTCCGAAGAACCACATTTCTGTTGCTTCAAGTCTTCTTCTCATACCTACCCATATAAATCCATTTACAGGTGGCATTGAAATGAAGAACAGAATGAACATGGGAGAAAGTATAAAACACAAGTCTTTGAACCTGCTAAAGTTTGTCGTTTCAATTCTATATGTTTGTGGAAGACTATTGTTCTTACCTGGTAGATTTTGAAAGAGCAAAGACATTCACTGAACATTTTGTAATGACTTTTCTCTTGTCCAAAACCAAAGTAGTTTTTTTTTTCTCTTGCTCATTAGGGACCCTCTGTCTCATTGCAAACAATGAAACAATCATTTTGGTCAGTTGGTGACCATCAGAACAATGATTTTAAAGGTTATATATCAGGTTAATTGGTCAAAGATTGCCACACCTTGAAAAGTTGTGGTTAATGAGAGGCCAAAGTATAACACCTCCTTAACAAAAAACACCCCAGAGCCAAATGTCTCTGTCTGTGACTTGTTTTAACCTTTTATCATTAAATAATTTCTATTTAGAAATAAAAAAAACTTTGAACAAAATTACATATATATAGTGTGTAGGTTTGTTATGTATATTCATGTGTGTATGTGTATGTATTTATGGATGTCTTTTTCATTGTGCAAATGTATTTTATGTATATGCTTGTGTATGTGTGATTCCTAAGCTGTATATTTCTCCATTACAAGAAAGTTCATTTGTCTCTGAGATCAGGACTGGAGGCCATTTTTATCTTAAACCGAGCCATAAAAGTCACAAATTATATTTCCAATTTCTTTCTGATACACCTTCTTTTGTACTTTCTGTCACAAATTGATCAACTTCATTATATTTTTAAGCACAGGAGAAATCCACTGTAATATTTAACACATGTGGGACAAAATCAGCTTTGACACAAGGCCATATTTATTGAGCAGGAAGGAACTTGTAATAATCGCACACTATCTATTTCGTGGCCATTTTTCATATATTTAAATTTATATACCAATTCCTAAAACTTGTTTGATATTTTTAAAATATAAAAATATATCCAAATATTATTGGGATCATATATATATATATATATATATAAAATCCTTTCAATATTTAGAAATACTTTTATGGTCTGAAAATTGCATTGAAACATGAAACAGATTAATTGTCACCACAGTATCCAATTATATATATATATATATATATATATATATATATATATATATATATATATATCAAAGGTTGAGGAATTAAAAATTAAAAATATAAGCAAATTTACTTAACTGTAAATATCAAATCCTTTTTTTACTTGTAGTATCCCTGATTCTGAAGTTTGTTGGTGCCAGACATTCTTCAGTGGGGTTCTGTATTTGGATGGGGTATATTTCCAATTTTTAAAAATTTTTTTCCACGTCTTTTTTAATCTATATTCTACATGCACTCATGAATTTTGTGTTTTTTACACACACACATTCATGGATTTCTGCTTTTGTTTACATCTTTTATTTGTAATCCTCATAATTGTTTTCTAGTTGTAGAACTTTTATTCTGGTTGTAAATGTCTTGATCAAAATTAAAATCTTTTTTTATATTGAAGTTGTTTATGGTGTGTTATATTATTAATTAAATTTTACAGTATTTGTTAATTTATATTATTAATAAAATTATAATATTTTATGCCATATTAGGCTACATTATTATTAAAATGACAATATTTGTTATTATTTGTTAATATTTGTTGATAATTTTGAAGTTGAAATTATGAGTCTATAAAAATAATGTATAAACAAAAATTATATTACATCATTGTTGGACTTAATCTATATTATATGTCTTCATCGTTTACGTTAAGTTATATTTTGTGAGCAAATATGATCGCTTGAGAAAAATCATTGAAAGTGTATGTTCATAAACAGTAATTTAGACTTTGCTAGCCAGTCACTTCTTTGTGGCTGAATGGTTAACAGCCCATCAGATCAAATGACGGTTCCCATTAGGGTTACAGGTTCAATTCCTGTCACAGATTGCATATTTTCTATGATATTTCTCATACATTTAGGCCAGTAAATGTTGTCAATACTGTTTAATTAAAAAAAATGGAGCATTTACTTAAATAAATGATATCTATAAAAATAAGGTATAAACAGAAAATATATAAAAGGCAACAGACTGTTTCATGCTAAATGCAATCATCAGGCCATGATCATTGCATTTAGGATGAAACAGTCTGTTGCCTTTGAGTGTTGACTTCAATGTTTACTTTTATATTTACATACACTATATCTCTGATAATGAGCACTTTAACCCATAAATATAGTACACCTTAAAACTATATTCCTTCATATATATATATATATATATATATATATATATAAAGAAATATAGTCTTAAGGTGTGCTATATTTATGGAATAAAGTGCTCAATATCAGAGCTAGAGCGTGTGTAAATATAAAAGTGAACATAGAAGTCAACACTTAGAGGCGACAGTCTGTTTCATGCTAAGGAAAAAATCATCAGCCTACAATAACCAATCAAAAACTTGCAAACTTTGCTCGGAGGAAAAAATAGCTATCATTACTTTCCCCGACCAAAATAAATTATTAAACAAAAGATCCGAGCTCATCTCAAAATGCAGACATGAAAATAAATTTTTACTACGTAACCTAAAAAATTAAAAACGGAAAAAATAAAATAAAAACAAATAAATATACTAATAAACAAAATAACAATAAAAAAAAAAATAGAAATAAAATAAAACATAAATAAATACTATGTTACTTAAAAATTGAAAACCGAAAAGAGAAAATATACAAGTAAAATAAATTAACCTAAATTCACCCAAGTAAATAAATAAACAAACCAATCCCAAATAAAGATAATCAATTAAAAACTGTTCCCGCCAAAATAATACTTAGAATGAACTACAACAATCAACCCCAAAACTGAACAAATAGCTTTAATTAAATTCCCAAACCAAAACAAAACTGTTAAATAAGTGATATAAACAAATTTTACTACGTTAATAAATAAATGAATAAATAAATGAATAAAATAAGAAGCAAAAAATAAAAACAAGCAATATAATTTGACCTAAATAGATAAACAAATGACTTCCGGTGAAATAACCGCCATAACAGAATACCCACAATGCACCACTAACCCGTATATATATAAATAGCCGAGAAAAATAACAGCATATGTGGCCTGACGATTGCATATAGCATGAAACAGACTGTCGCCTCTAAGTGTTGACTTCTATGTTCACTTTTATATATATATATATATATATATATATATATATATATATATATATATATACACACCCATATATATATATATATTATTATTTTTATACATATAATTTGTAAATAAAAAAAATATTACACAAACTGATATCTGGGAAAAAAATTCAATAAAAAAAAGAAAAGATTAAAAACATCCATACTTCTTGAAAATAATTAACTAGCATTGCAATGTTTAGCCAAAAGAAAAATCACTTACCTAAGTTGATACGTGATAGATAAGTAGAGCAAAATTAGAATACCTAAAGAGCTAGAACCTATCTACCTACGTTTAACCTACCAGATCATTAGGATAATTCTGACTCTCTATAATTCTATATATAATATATTACTGATAAACTGAAAATCAGTCATAGGATTGGTAAACTTTGTACTAAGGAAGCCTATGTATTACTTAAGGATCACAAACTGGAGTTTCAGAATTATAAATCTGACCAGATTGGTGATCAGAAAGCTTAGTAAAGTAATCCTTGAAAGCATAAATAAACAATTTAAAAATCTCCTTGGGCAATACTCTGATTAGACATTGAAACATGGATGCATTTATGTAGCAGTTACATGTGTTCGAATGTAATATCCTGTAATAAGTATATATATATATATATATATATATATATATATATATATATATATATATAATATAAAATTTTTTAAATTTCTGTTTTGAGATGTTCTTCCAAATGAACAAGTGCTATAAAATAAAACGTTTTATTTCAACAAAATCATAGCACACTCACAAGGCTTGGCTCAACTCGTGGTATGGTTTTCAGGCACTTTTCAAAGGTGCCACATGCTGAGATCAGCCCCCTCCATCAAGAAATCATTTTATTTCAACAAAATCTACATTAATGAGACAAAATATAATCCTTGTTAAATGGCTGAGCTCTTGATTTTCACTTTATTGTTAGAAAAATTAGATTTTCACTAATTTCAGCTCAGTTTTTATTTTATTTTGTTTCGTCATTTATGAAGTAATTGACCATAGTTAAGTGTAATTGACAAAATGCTCAATAAACAGAATCGACAAAGAAAAAGAAAAGAAAGAAAAAGAACACGGCAAAATAATATTATGTCAACAATATATGTGCAAGTCAAAAGTAGGCAAAACAACAGTAATAATGCAAAACGTTCACAAAGTAAAATTTCTGTTTACATACAAAAGGGATACAGTCAAGCGATTATAGCAATCTGACTTCAAGACAAGAAAGAACCAAAATATGGAAGATAAGACTGAGAAGTCCATTTTTATTGGTAAGAAAGAAATCTCAGCATGCATTTGCAGGATTTGTCTATAAATTTGGGGAAGAAGATGTATTTAGCAGCTGTTTCTATCTGATGACAACCAACAATATTCATTAATTTTTTTTTTTAACCCCAAGCTAAGCAAAAAAAGAAGCACTATGATTCAAGGGGGTTACTTAGTGTGAAAGAATACAAGAAAAAAGAAAAACATTATTAAGGAGTGACAACAATAAAAGAACATGAATTAAGAAGGCAGAAGATAACGATTAACATTACATTGAAATTTTTGAAGAGCAAAGTTGGCTTTAAAGTGAGAAACCAAAAGAGAGTTCCACAAGTGAGAAGTGCAAGAAAATAAACATAGAACTTATGAACACATCTAGCTATTACAACTGTAAAGTGATGAGACCTAGCTGCCAATCTAGTACTAAAAAATTGATAAAGTCTAGGTAACAAAAAAGAAAGCTCATCAGAAAAAGGTTTTTTATATCCCACATTGTTTCAATACAAATTTGATAAGAACAGGTAATGACTTGAAATAGCCTAATCATATATCAATCATAGAGGATTTATTGATCATAGCAATTAAACAGCTTAATCATATATATCCTAATAATAGAAATAGCCGAATTATATATCAATCATAGGGGATTTATGGATCATAGCAATTAAACAGCTTAATCATATATATCCTAATAATAGAAATAGCCGAATCATATATCAATCATAGGGGATTTATGGACCATAGCAATTAAACAGCCTAATCATATATAGCCTAATAATAGAAATAGCCTAATTATATATCAATCATAGGGGATTTATTGATCATAGCAATTAAACAGCCTAATCATATATAACCTAATAATAGAAATAGCCTAATTATATATCAATCATAGGGGATTTATTGATCATAGCAATTAAACAGCCTAATCATATATAACCTAATAATAGAAATAGCCTAATTATATATCAATCATAGGGGATTTATTGATCATAGCAATTAAACAGCCTAATCATATATAACCTAATAATAGAAATAGCCTAATCATATATCAATCATAGGGGATTTATTGATCATAGCAATTAAACAGCCTAATCATATATATCCTAATAATAGAAATAGCCTAATCATATATCAATCATAGGGGATTTATTGATCATAGCAATTAAATAGCCTAATTATATATAGCCTAATAATAGAAATAGCCTAATTATATATCAATCATAGGGGATTTATTGATCATAGCAATTAAACAGCCTAATCATATATAGCCTAATAATAGAAATAGCCGAATTATATATCAATCATAGGGGATTTATTGATCATAGCAATTAAACAGGCTAATCATATATAGCCTAATAATAGAAATATAATTAAATAGCCTAATAATAAAAATAACCTAATAATATATTAATCATAGAGGATTCTTTGATCATAGCAATTACAATGAATATTTGTCTGACCAAATTCATTCATATTTCATTAAAATGGATTTTCCAGCCCCAAACTTTTATCATGAAGTTTCTGGATGTACGAAAATGTATTGAATGTGTTATTTGCTTTTAAGTGCTTTTTGTGCTCATGTATATGTTGTTTTTTTAAAATTCAGGATGTTACACTGATATAAAATCATCTTTGCTGTAATTAGCTGCATGTCCTGTGAGTGACAGATTTTCCAAGCCTCTTTTCTCATTATGTTTAAATGTCTAATTTCTCATTCTGGTTTTAAGTATAAGTGTCCTTTTTGCTTTCATTTTTTGTAAAATTTTGTTGTTGCTCATATGTTCCGTCAACGGTATCCTCAGCATTTTTCTGCAGAACCCTATTTCTGTTGCTTCAAGTCTTTTCTTTATCTGTAGGGTGATTGTCCAGCATTCACACTCATATGGGAGAACTGAGATTACATAACAGTTCAGTGCTCTTTTATTTGTTTCTAATGAAATTTACTTGTTACGTAATTCCTTGCTTGGCTTTTGGAAGGCATCTTTTACTATCCCAATGTACCTTCAGATTTCAGTGTCACCTTTTTTTATCTTCTATTATAACACTTCCTAGATATTTAAATTTTTGTACTTGCTGGATTTTGGTATCGCCTATTTTGTTAATTTGCATTCTGGGCTGTTCTTTTGTGATAAATGTGTGACAGTACAGACACAAAAGAGGCCTAAATTAAGTTATAGATGTACTGATAATCTAGAAAAAATTATAAAAATACATTATAATAAAATTTTAAATAAACACTTAAACCTAAATAAAAATAATAGTAATTCCAAAATGGAAATAAATAATTTTGAAAATAAATTATGTAATTGTAGAAATTCCATAAAGTGTCCTTTGGAAAATAAATGTCTTACTGAATCTATTGCTTACCAATGCACTATTTCATCTACTGAAAACCCAGATGTTAAGAAATTTTATATTGGAAGCACAAAATCTTTTAAAAATTAAGATGGTGCCAACATATTTCTTCCATTAACAACAATATGTACCATAACCAAACATCCTTATCTAAATATTTTTGGTATTTAAAAGAAATCAATAAAACTCCCACAGTAAAAATGGAAATTATTAAAAAAACAAGAATTTGCATGTCCTTAAATGACCCCTGCCCCCGTGTATACATGAAAAACTACATATTATTAAGCTTCCTAAAAATAATAATCTAGTAAATCAGCAAAATGAACTGACTGTAATATGTAGGCATTGTACAATGTTCACATTAGAAAATAGTTAATGGATTTTTCATTAAACATCTATGTATTACAATTATATATCCATTATTATAATATATAGATAATGTTACATGTAATATTGATTTAATTCCTTAATTTTTTAATTTTGATATTGCCCATTAAATAAAATAAGTATTGTATTTTAGGTTCAAAATGATATAAAAATGATTTAATCGTACCAGAGGCCCCTTTAAGATAGTTCTAAAATATATAAAAATAATTTTTTAAAAACAAAATTAACCTATCATTAGAGATATATATATCTCTCAAATTACTTCTTCATAACTTAAATGTATATTCTTAACTGAAAATAGGTTGTGTCTTAATATGACAGTTCCCAGAGACATGTATGAATACCCACCCAAACATTTAACCTATATTTTTAATTTTTCTGTTTTAGCTTTGTCAAAGCTTTTGATTAATCAAAAGAGACATACCCCATAGGATTTTAAAATCTGATACCCACGTCCTTCTATTTAACTCTTTAATAAGCAAACATATTGTTTTCTGTTTTCAAAAGTAAATCATTTTCATCGAAAGTTACTGAACATTGCCTGATGACATGATAAACAAATTTCAAGTCCCAAAACAGAAATTTCCATGTCACAATGTAAAATATTTTAAAATAAAAATATCATTAAAAATATTATTCTCTACATTGTATTGAGCACTTTTTAAAAAAAAGTAAGTGCTAAAGAACTGTGTATTCTAAATCTGTTTGTTCTTTCTCTTCATTTGTATATATATATATATATATATATATATATACCAGGGATTTGAGAATCTTCTGGCAGGTAGTTAATATATAACACAAAGTGTAGGACCAAGGAAAGAGTCTTGAGAGATGCAATTATGTCATGTCACTTATTCACTGCTTACATCAAAGCTGTGATCTAATTGCTAGGATTGTTAAAATGGCTTTACTTAAATAACTAAATAATTTAATTATAAAAGATTGAAGTAATCACTTATTTATAATGATCATAAAGAACTGTTTGGAAATTAATAAAAAACAATTATTCTTTAAAATTAGATATTTAATGTTGACTACAACTAATAAGTAATATTAGAGCAACCAATTCTACTTGCATAAATAAAGCTATTTAGATGACAGAAATTACTAAGTAGTTTTCTATCATCTTTTGCCAAAATCTAAAAGTGAACAGATTGTGATTTTTTTTTAAAATGATTTTGATTGGTCGTTCAAATCAAATGAGAAATGGAGCAATTTTGATGACAAGAAAACCATTTTAAATGTTGATAATGAGATCTGTCCAAGGTATTTTATGGTTGGTTGACCAGGGGTCTAATGAATAGAGAAATGGGTCATGTTAGTAAAGGAAAATGAAAGAGAAAAGAGTTAATGTATGAGGTCAAAGGAAAAGAAAAGAGGAGAATGAAGAGTAAAATAGAATGAAGGGGGTAGGGTAAAAAAAAAAAGGATGACGAAAGAGAAAAAAAGGGTCAAAAGATCATGAGAAAAAAAAACAAGAAGAAAGAGAAAGTATAGTAGGAGGAAGAGAAAAATAGAAGAATTGTAAAAATAAAGAAGGAGCAAATTAAACGGAAGAGAAATAAAACTAAATGAAGAAAATCAGAATGAAGAGGTAGATGAAGAAAGGAAAACTAAATAGAAAGAGAGGGGAAATGAAGAAAGAAGAGAAAAAATAAGGAAGGAAAAAGAAAAGGTAAAATTAAAATGAAAGAGGAAAAAAAAAGGAAGGAAAAAGAAAAGGTACAATTAAAATGAAAGAGGAAGAAAAATAAGGAAGGAAAAAGAGAAGGTGAAGAAGAAGAAAAACAAAAGACAATAAGTGAAAAAATAAGCAAGGAAAATAATGAACAAGAGGAAAAATGAAATGAAAGAGGAAGTGAAAGAAAAATAAGTAAGAAAAAGGTGAAAAAATGTAAGAGGAAATTAAAATGAAGAAGAGATGAGAAAAAAGGAGAATGCAGAAAATAAAAAGGAGAAAGAAAAACAGAGGAAGAGAAAAAAAATGGAAGAAGCGGATGAAGAAAGAGATTTAGAAGATAAAGAATGAAATGGAAGAGGAACATAGAAGAGGAAAGATAGAAAAAGAAAAAGACTAAGAAGAAAAAAGCTGGAAAGGAGTTTGGATTAATAAAGAAAAAAAAGAAAAAATGCTCTTTTATAGCAGAAAATGCTTTCCCAAATTTCATGAACTTAAAAAACGAAAACAGTTTATTTTAGAGACACAATAAGTAAAACATCAATTTGGTTAAATTGAAAAAGCCGCCTTCTGGCATACTATTCCAAAATAGACATTTTTGTAAACCATTTTTAATTAAGAAATTCATGCATTTAATATTTACACTCACCACTAAAAAAAAAAGACTCTGTGGTTAACAATATGAAACTAGGAACACCAATTTCTGTGGTTCAAATCCTAACCCCTAAAAATCTTCATTAATCCATCTTAATCTTCTGCAGCAGCTAAGACTAAGTTCTTTTTTGTTCTATGTGTTGTGTCCTTTTGGAACATAGGTTATCATGGCTCTCCACAAATTCCCACCCTTTGTAGCTCTTGGGAAAATGTGTGTCTTTGCTATCACTCCTAAACTCTGTTCTGCCAACAAGCTCATTAGGTAGGTTCTGTACTGCTTTCCTCTGTCCCTTTTACTATTTCATTTTATAGTAATATGCTAAGTTCTCGTATGTCATACCGATTTATAATAACAAGCTGGGTGTCACAGAAATGAAACAAGGCAGGTACTGAATCAAATGTTAAATTAAAGTGGGTAAATCAGATTTTTGAAGATTCTTGATTCAGTATTATTTATCTGATCCTCTCATGAAATTAACTTTTTTTTCCCAAAAAATTTTGACATTTTTCCGTGTGTATACATATACATACATACTTACATATATATATATTAGGTTGTTGCAAAAATAATGTCGTTTTCTCACATATGTTACTATGTGAGAAAACGACATTATTTTTGCACCAACCTAATATATATATATATATATATATATATATATATAGTCCTGGGTATGATGATAAACTACATCTGGCAGCAAGGCCTCTGATCATACTTGGTTATACCAATAATACATTTATCACTGTAATTGTTCCCTAGTATCGTTGAATGTCATGTCTGAGCATCTGTTTTCTTGACATGCAAAAATAACCTCCACCCTCTGACATTATTTTTATATTTTAAAATATTTAATAAATCTGACATTCATTGGTTAATCTAGCCGTACCCATAAGTATAATTTTGTTTTTAATTCAATGTTTTTATGACTTCAAACATTATAGTGGGTACACATATTTGAAATAAATGCTCCATTTTTATTTTAAATATGTATTATGTCAACTGATCTGCATATTACTGGACTGTGATGCTCACTGTAGCCAAGAGGTAAAGCATGCTGAATTAAATGGTGGTTTCCTCTACCAAGAGAAATGCAGTTTTGATCTCAGCTGGAGAGTACATTTTTTTTATTAAAATTTCTCAAATACATCAGTTGATAGACGTAATACAGTGTTTAAAATAAAAAATGGTATATCTATTTCAAATATAAGTACCCACTAATAAATGTTTGGATTAATAAAAATATCAAATTAAAAATAAATCTGTTAACTCTTTAGAAATATGTCTTATTTTATTTCATTTTATTTTTCCCCTGCTGCCAAGCGACTCAGAATAAAGTTTCTCTTTCTTGACTGCTCATCTGTGAAGTAGCTTCCATGTAGAATTTGTCTTGATCCAGTTCCAATTGTTAACCACTTTGAGCCTAGTCCAATGTCTCAAAATCGCTGAAACTTGATGAACCGTTCACAAAGCTGTTCACTGGTCAGCCGTCTCTGTGAATGCTCGGTTGACTAAACACACAAATTTGGCTTAAGTGAGGCTTTTTTTATTTAAACAAACCAACCAAAACATTCTCGTTGCCTTTTAAGGAATCAGTATTTTTCATACTAACTAAATACACATTCTACAAACAGAGGGTTTTACAGCCATATCACTGGTTCTTGTACGATCACTGAAGTTAAGCAATGTCAAGCCTGGTCAATACCTAGATGGGTGGCTGCTTGGAAATATCAGGTGCTTGTTGTGTTATGGATAAAGGCATGGAATTGAAGATTGGAGAGCAGAGTTCTAATTCTAGTCAGGTTTGTTATATTCACTTATGAGTAAATACCCTTACAAAATGTATGGATTTGCATCTTCTCCAACCCCCCACCCCCACCCGTCACAGATGAAGAGGCAACGCGGTAATAGAAATGTGTTTTTCTAGATAAATACTGAGAAAGTCATGGACAGAGCATGCGAACAATAAAGAAGTTTAAAGGAAAATTGAAGCAAAAAGAATCAGAAAGAAACAATTGAAATTTCTAGGATGCATAATGAGGAAGAAAGGCTTGGAGACTTTGACACTCACAGGACCTATTCAAAGCAAGAGGGACAGCAGGAAACAGCAGGTAACCTATCTAACAAGCTTGTGTAAATGGATGGCAGAAATTTTTGTTAGAAACCAAGGAAAATTCTGAATTGTTATGTCATATTTCTTCTTCTTTATGGCAGAGAGAGCTTTACTATTTCCATATGGATGAAGAAGAGACTCAAAGCTACAGGGTTAATTAGTAGGATTTGTATTAGTAAATCATTATTGTCTATAAAACATTCTTACAATCTAAAAATATTTTTTGGGTTTTAAATAACCTGCCAAGGGGAGATAAATCATAAAAACACAAATCATTCATTCTATAAACTGAAAAGTAAGTTGTAATAGAAATTATCTTACCTCTGTAAATATTTCTATACAACTATTTTCAGCAAGTCATCTATTTTTTGAAAATTTCTTTTGGTCATTCAACTTGAATTTTCTACTCTGGATATATCTTACATATAGCTGTCTATGAGAGAAACATTTAAATAATTTCCTACTCTGAGTATATCTACATATAGCTGACTACAAGAGAAACATTTAAATAATTTCCTACTCTGGACATATCTACATAAAGCTGTCTATAAGAGAAACATTTAAATAATTTCCTACTCTGGACATATCTACATAAAGCTGTCTATGAGAGAAACATTTAAATAATTTCCTACTCTGGACATATCTACATATAGCTGTCTATGAGAGAAACATTTAAATAATTTCCTACTCTGGACATATCTACATATAGCTGTCTATGAGAGAAACATTTAAATAATTTCCTACTCTGGACATATCTACATATAGCTGTCTGTGAGAGAAACATTTAAATAATTTCCTACTCTGGACATATCTACATAAAGCTGTCTATGAGAGAAACATTTAAATAATTTCCTACTCTGGACATATCTCCATAAAGCTGTCTATGAGAGAAACATTTAAATAATTTCCTACTCTGGACATATCTACATAAAGCTGTCTATGAGAGAAACATTTAAATAATTTCCTACTCTGGACATATCTACATAAAGCTGTCTATGAGAGAAACATTTAAATAATTTCCTACTCTGGACATATCTACATATAGCTGTCTATGAGAGAAACATTTAAATAATTTCATTTGTTTTTATTAATAATAGTAATAAAAATGAATTCAGTAAACTTACTAATTTTTTAATTCACATTTTTAAATAATTCAGTACAGTTTGAAGAAAATCTAACTAAACAGATTAGTTTGACGTATTTAGATAATTCCATAGAATATTTATCAGTGCTATTCAACTAAAATATATTGTAATTTATTATAATGTGAAATATTAAATGACAATGGAGATTATTATGAACATTGCAGGTTTTTGTAACTTAGGTTTCAATTTTGATGATAAAAATTATTTCTATAATAATACAAAGCATGTAAAAATAAAACTTCATTAAAGGAGACTTTGCTTATATATGGCAATCTTTCAAATTTGAATTAAAAATGAATAACACATGGTAAAGCGTGCCTACAAGAAAAAACATATAAAGAGCAAAACAACAAACGGAGATAAGACATGGTTAAGATAACTAAGAGTTTGTTTTTTTTCATTTCCCTGTTATTTATAAGGTTTCATCATTTGCTCATTCTTGGGTATTGCATATATTAGGTTGGTGCAAAAATAATGACGTAATAATGTCGTTTTTTGACGTATTTTTTAACGTGAAAAAACGACATTATTACGTCATTATTTTTGCACCAAACGAATAATTTGTTGGAATCTGAGAGTTCAATCAGGGTATAATAAAAGTAAGTAGTTGAGATAAACATATACAGATAATCAACAGACATATGTAATTGAGTAAGATAGACTCAAGGGAGAAAATCAGCATGCATATGTAGTTGAGTGAGATAGAATTGTGGGAGAAATATTCCATGAATTATCATATTGTAGTAGTTGATGAAAATCAGTCTCTATTGCTGGTTTCATTGCTGACCAACAGAATTGCCATTGATGGAAAGGCATTGGTGTCACTGCTGATGGTCTGGGCATGTAATCTGCTGTATCTGGTAAAATTTGACTGCCATGGTGTTCATCATTAATGCCAGTCAGCTCAAATTTTCTTCATGGGTGAAATGAGTGTTGGCTTTATAGGGAATAGCTCAGAAATGAATGCTGGGAAAACTGTGTGAGATTTTTTTTGATTGGACAGTAAAGATGCTTTATAACACTGATATTTTTGGGTAGTATTCTGGAAGTGGATGTACGAAGCTGAATGAAATTAGGGTCTGTTTTTGTCGCTTGAGCTATGGATGTCAAAGTGACCTCTTCTATTTTAGTTGAAGAATAGGTGTTCCAAAAGTCTTTGACAACAGAAGGAATATTTATTAAAATAAGCTTTTAAAAACTATTATGCTGATTAAATGTTGCCATTTATGTTGTAAATCAGATTTGTTAGCCTGCAAACAGCATCACAAAGTCCAAACCAATAACTACTAAAATGCTAAGATATTTAGCTGTTTCATTTTTAATATATAAGTATATATACTATTTATTACTATATAAAATATATTGTAGAACAGGTATATTGACTTTGAATTGTATAAAAATATGTATGCTGTAAGATTTTAAAACTCAGCACATCGCAAAAGGTTGCCAACCCCTATAGGAGGATTGATATTACATTACAGTTCAGCATTTTTTTTTGTTTCTAATGAAATTTTTCTGTTTCTTAATACTCTGCTTAGCTTTTGGAAGGCATCTTTGGCTATTCAAATGCACCTTCAGATTTTGGTGTCACATTGTTAAAACAGTTCTCAGATATTTAAACTTCTCTACTTGCTTGATTTTAACATTTCCAACTTGTACCTCACATCTTTTACTGTCTCTTTTGATAACAATCATACATTATCTTCTTACAATTAATCCTTTTTCCCATTTTCCTTTACTAACTTTCTTTGTCTGCATATCATCAACACAGTGTCATCTGCATAAGATTGTTGTTAACATTACTCCCACTGATAATAAATCCTGGTAGGAAATCTAATCCTGTCAGGATAACTCTACGGTAAAGGTTAAAGAAATCTGGCAAGAAAATGCATTTTTGTTTTATGTCCCTTTTCTTTTCTTCTGTACTTGCTAAATACATTTCTAATCCAGTTTACTTTTATTAAAAATATTTAGGATTATTCTATCTTACCTGAATAAATTTGGGATTATTCTATCTTTCCTGAATAAATAAAGAATTTCCTAGTAGTTCAAATAGGTCTTATTATATTACTAGTTTTAATAATTGTAATTGTTATTTTTTACCCCAACACTCTGGCTCTATACACTCTTCATTATTACTTTAATTTTATTACTAGTTTTCTTTCATTATATTATTGGTGCTTTTTATCCCAACACTCTGAAGCAATACACTCTTCATTATTACTATTATTTTATTACTAATTTAATTCCATCTTATTATTTTTGCATTTTATCCCAACACTCTGACTCTATACACTCTTAGATTCTTACAATTATTTGATTACTAGTTTAATTTCATCTTATTATTGTTGCTTTTTATCCAAACACTCTGGCTCAATACACTCTTCATTATTACTATTATTTTATTACTTGTTTAATTCCATCTTGTAATTTTTATATCTTATTATTACTGATTTTACTGTCTCTGATTGAAATAATTTGTCTCGTTCATTACTGGTGTTAACTAATTCAGTTATTTTCCCTTCCCAAACTTGATGGATATTTCCAAGCAGCAGCAGCAGCAGCCACAACAGCAACTGGCTTGTCTCCCTTTTTTCTAACTTGCATTTGTCCTGTGAACCAAATATAAGCTCATTGTAGATTCTCAATTCTGATTCATGGGTAAGCTTTGCCACTTCTGATGTTTGTATTGTTTCAAAGATAATCTTCAGAACATGGACAAACATCACTCTCCACAACTTCCTGTCTCTTGTAGATCCATTAAAAATTGATTCATTTATATTTTTGATTAGACATTGTGCAGATATAGTCTTTGAAGAAAAAACTAAGCAAGGAAGTGTTTATTCTGGCTTAAATCATGCCAGATCAAAAATATATTGGATGAATCAATGTATAATAGTAACAAGATGAGGAAGGCTGCAGTGACCAGATGACAAAACATTGTGATAAAAACAAGAAAGATGAAGAAACTGGTCTGAATGAATCAATGTATAATAGTAACAAGATGAGGAAGGCTGCAGTGGCCAGATGACAAAACATTGTGATAAAAACAACAAAGATGAAGAAAGTGGTCTGAATGAATCAATGTATAATAGTAACAAGATGAGGAAGGCTGCAGTGGCCAGATGACAAAACATTGTGATAAAAACAAGAAAGATGAAGAAACTGGTCTGAATGAATCAATGTATAATAGTAACAAGATGAGGAAGGCTGCAGTGGCCAGATGACAAAACATTGTGATAAAAACAAGAAAGATGAAGAAACTGGTCTGAATGAATCAATGTATAATAGTAACAAGATGAGGAAGGCTGCAGTGACCAGATGACAAAACATTGTGATAAAAACAACAAAGATGAAGAAACCAGTCTGAATGAATCAATGTATAATAGTAACAAGATGAGGAAGGCTGCAGTGGCCAGATGACAAAACATTGTGATAAAAACAACAAAGATGAAGAAAGTGGTCTGAATGAATCAATGTATAATAGTAACAAGATGAGGAAGGCTGCAGTGGCCAGATGACAAAACATTGTGATAAAAACAACAAAGATGAAGAAAGTGGTCTGAATGAATCAATGTATAATAGTAACAAGATGAGGAAGGCTGCAGTGGCCAGATGACAAAACATTGTGATAAAAACAACAAAGATGAAGAAACTGGTCTGAATGAATCAATGTATAATAGTAACAAGATGAGGAAGGCTGCAGTGGCCAGATGACAAAACATTGTGATAAAAACAACAAAGATGAAGAAACTGGTCTGAATGAATCAATGTATAATAGTAACAAGATGAGGAAGGCTGCAGTGACCAGATGACAAAACATTGTGATAAAAACAACAAAGATGAAGAAACCAGTCTGAATGAATCAATGTATAATAGTAACAAGATGAGGAAGGCTGCAGTGGCCAGATGACAAAACATTGTGATAAAAACAAGAAAGATGAAGAAACTGGTCTGAATGAATCAATGTATAATAGTAACAAGATGAGGAAGGCTGCAGTGGCCAGATGACAAAACATTGTGATAAAAACAACAAAGATGAAGAAACTGGTCTGAATGAATCAATGTATAATAGTAACAAGATGAGGAAGGCTGCAGTGGCCAGATGACAAAACATTGTGATAAAAACAAGAAAGATGAAGAAACTGGTCTGAATGAATCAATGTATAATAGTAACAAGATGAGGAAGGCTGCAGTGACCAGATGACAAAACATTGTGATAAAAACAACAAAGATGAAGAAACCAGTCTGAATGAATCAATGTATAATAGTAACAAGATGAGGAAGGCTGCAGTGGCCAGATGACAAAACATTGTGATAAAAACAACAAAGATGAAGAAAGTGGTCTGAATGAATCAATGTATAATAGTAACAAGATGAGGAAGTCTGCAGTGGCCAGATGACAAAACATTGTGATAAAAACAAGAAAGATGAAGAAACTGGTCTGAATGAATCAATGTATAATAGTAACAAGATGAGGAAGGCTGCAGTGGCCAGATGACAAAACATTGTGATAAAAACAAGAAAGATGAAGAAACTGGTCTGAATGAATCAATGTATAATAGTAACAAGATGAGGAAGGCTGCAGTGACCAGATGACAAAACATTGTGATAAAAACAACAAAGATGAAGAAACCAGTCTGAATGAATCAATGTATAATAGTAACAAGATGAGGAAGGCTGCAGTGGCCAGATGACAAAACATTGTGATAAAAACAAGAAAGATGAAGAAACTGGTCTGAATGAATCAATGTATAATAGTAACAAGATGAGGAAGGCTGCAGTGGCCAGATGACAAAACATTGTGATAAAAACAACAAAGATGAAGAAAGTGGTCTGAATGAATCAATGTATAATAGTAACAAGATGAGGAAGGCTGCAGTGGCCAGATGACAAAACATTGTGATAAAAACAAGAAAGATGAAGAAACTGGTCTGAATGAATCAATGTATAATAGTAACAAGATGAGGAAGGCTGCAGTGGCCAGATGACAAAACATTGTGATAAAAACAACAAAGATGAAGAAACTGGTCTGAATGAATCAATGTATAATAGTAACAAGATGAGGAAGGCTGCAGTGACCAGATGACAAAACATTGTGATAAAAACAACAAAGATGAAGAAACCAGTCTGAATGAATCAATGTATAATAGTAACAAGATGAGGAAGTCTGCAGTGGCCAGATGACAAAACATTGTGATAAAAACAACAAAGATGAAGAAACCAGTCTGAATGAATCAATGTATAATAGTAACAAGATGAGGAAGGCTGCAGTGGCCAGAGGACAAAAGATTGTGATAAAAACAAGAAAGATGAAGAAACTGGTCTGAATGAATCAATGTATATTAGTAACAAGATGAGGAAGGCTGGAGAATCAAGATGGCAAAACATTGTAATAAAAACAACAAAGATGAAGAGACTGGCCTGAATGTATCATTTATATCATATTAAAACAAAGCCTGTAATATCCAAAGTTCAAAATACTGTGTTGAAACAGCAATGAAATTAGTTAGAATAAATCAATGTATAATAGTGATGATAACTGATCTAAAAATTCAGACGCATAATTTTTTTATTTTTGCCTTTACAATGAGCAAGAATGCTGACGTCAAAATGAATGATACCAGGGATTGAAATCAAATTCTGACCATTTCCAGTTCAGTGCTTTACAAGCTAAGCAATTCTTTTGATATATTATAGAATTTTAGTTCCAATCTCCAAATAAAAATATAACCAGAGACTTATATTTGAGATGCAAGCCATTCAATCTCGGATTTACCGTTCATTTCATTTTTATTTTCTTCGACTTTTATCTATCTTCTCTGTTCTCACGTTTTATTTTTATTTTTCAAAGCCGGTATCAGTTTGAGCTGTAAATCTGATCACTTTTCACTGCCTGGATTGTTTTTCATTTCTATGGCAAACATTTGAGATTGATCAAAGAATGCTGTCAAAAGAGACAAACAAACAAAACAGAAAAAAATATACAAACAGTGGACGACAAATGAGACACATAAATTTCTTCTTCTGTTTCTTTGTCTTTATTGTTATTTTTGTTGTTGTTCTGATTGTTGTTCGTATAATTTGAAGAAGTGATGGGAATTGTCATGATACATACTCTAGTGTTAATGGTAGTCTACAACAGTGGTATTAATGGCTTCCATTCAAGCCGTCAGTCATTGAGTACTTTTCTTTCTTAGTAAAATTTTCCCAATGCGAAGCTCAAGAGCCACTCAAGGTAGAGTGTTATTGAATGAGGTGGGGTGATATGAATGTAAGAGGAGGAAGGTGAAATCAAAGGTCATGAGGATATGATAAAGAGTTACCCTAATCTGGAAGTTGCGATTGTAAGGTTTGATGAAGTGTCCACGAAGTTAGCAGTTCTTAGGCAAAAGCATTCAGAGTGGCATGCCCTTCTAACAAAAGAACGACGCTGATTCAATCCTGTGGATGTGGCAAAGCAGGTTTTAAATGTAAATATCTGAGCCTGTGGCACAAAAAAACTGGAATTTGGCTAAACATTTGCCATGCAACTAGTGATAAGTTTGCAAAGTTGTGTCTGTGGGAAAGGTAACGATGAAAAATAAGTCACCCTCCACAAGGTTGAATAAATGATTTTGATTTCTGTTAAGACAGCAGTTCTGTGATGGAGTTGATTAGTCCATTGCTATGGGAGTTTTTTTTTCTAGAAGATGTTTCTCAATAAACCCTTTTTATTTACTTCATGCTCGATCTGTTAACCACCTTCTCTTCCACTCATATCTCACACCTCATTCATTATTACCATTCCAACTCCACCTTGAGTGGGTCTCAAGCCTTGTATTGTGTGATAATCTAACACACACACACATATGTATGTATAACAATAAAATCATAGAGAAAAATGAACCCCCTTGAAAATGGCTACAGAAATGGCTGAAAGCGCTTGGGACAATGACAATTATGTAAAATTTTTGTACTCAGTTATTCCCACAAAGCAGAAAAATGTAAGAATGCTGGAAAATCCTTGTCTGCCATATTTAATGGAAGATGTTTGAAAGAAAGGTTTGCTGTGCCAATATGCATTAATATATATATATATATATATATATATATATATTTCATTATTATATATATATATATATATATATATATATATATATATATATATTTCATTATATATATATATATTTCATTATATATATATATATTTCATTATTATATATATATATATATATATTTCATTATTATATATATATATATATATATATATTTCATTATATATATATATATTTCATTATTATATATATATATATATATATATTTCACTATATATATATATATATATATGTATATATATATATATATATATATATATATATATATATATATATATATATATATATATAATGAAATATAGTTTTTAGGCATGCTATATTTATGGGGGAAAATGTTCAATATCCATGACTGAGTGTATATAAATATAAGCAGTGTGAACACAGAAATCAACGCTGAATATATATATATATATATATATATATATATATATATATATATATATATATATATATCATTTCAGTGTTTTATTTTTAGTAAGTGCACTTCCTCTATAAATAAAGAAAATCTTAATATATATATATATATATATATATATATATATATATATATCATTTCAGTGTTTTATTTTTAATAATGAGTAAACTTCCTCTATAAATATGGAAAATCTTAATATATATATATATATATATATATATATATATATATATATATATCATTTCAGTATTTTATTTTTGATAATGAGTACACTTCCTCTATAAATATAGAAAATCTTAATATATATATATATATATATATATATATATATATATATATATATATATATATCATTTCAGTATTTTATTTTTAATAATGAGTAAACTTTCTCTATAAATATAGAAAATCTTAATATGTATATATATATATATATATATATATATATATCATTTCAGTATTTTATTTTTAATAATGAGTACACTTCCTCTATAAATATAGAAAATCTTAATATATATATATATATATATATATATGCTGTATTAAAAATATTTTACAAACCTTGGAATGAATTTCACACAC
This sequence comes from Acanthosepion lycidas, assembly GCA_963932145.1. NCBI lineage: Eukaryota > Metazoa > Mollusca > Cephalopoda > Sepiida > Sepiidae > Acanthosepion > Acanthosepion lycidas. Next base: position 97,924,926 of record OZ010580.1, read on the forward strand.
CAAGACAAAAGTCCATATAAACATATGTCCACAAATCCTCTGTTTTTCTTTGTTAAGTTTAAAGTTTAAGTCTCTTTTAAATATACGATCCAAGATACAATCGAAAAACACTTTTACAAACTTTGGAGTCAGGTTCCTGATACTAAAAGAAGGTAAAATGTCCATACAAACATGTGTCCAAAAGGCCACCATTGTACCTCATCACAGCAACACATAACAAATGTTCAAAATGTCCTCCACTTGCTTCTACACGTACATGCACCCATCAGACTGGTGGACCCTTTCAGATACTCCCACAGAGTGTCTAATGATTTCACAAACCCCCACAACACATTGATGAAGTGTCTCTGCATTATTGATGTCTGCTGCATAAACCAATTGCTTTAGGTGGACCCAAAGATAAAAATCCATAGCATTGAAGTGAAGGGAATGTGAAGGCCATTGAATCGGTTCTCCCCTACCTATCCATCTGTCATGGTATATGTCAGCAAGTGCATCATGAACAACATGGCTAAAATGTGCTGGAGCCCTATCATGTTATAAACCACATATGTCTTTGTATTAGTAGGGCTACATCTTCCATCTGAAATAAGTCCCTATAGACAGCTTCTGTAAGATATGCTGGGAGAACATGTAAACCTGCCAAGCTGTCACCTACAAATCCAGCCCATACATTAATCGTAGATGGATGCTGGTGTCTAGCCTGTATTGTACCATGGGGATTCTGATCCGTCCACAAATGTTGGTTGTGTAAATTTGTTATTGCATCTCTTCCAAATGTTTCCTCATCTATAAACAAGAGTGAAGAGACAAATGACGTCTTCGCTGTTTGTGCAATAAGCCTTTGGCAAAAGCTCTACAGTGGTGAGAGATCAGAAGGTGAAAGACTCAGCACACGTTGCAAATGATATGGATGCAGGAATTTTTCTTGAAGTACCCTCCATGCAGTACTATGAGATGCACAACATACGAGGGCCACTTGATGTGTGCTGATACCTGGATCAACTTCAACAGTGACTGCTTGAGATGAAACAAGAGTTTTTTTTTGTTTTTTTTTAATTGAACAGAAGATAACTAAAAAGGACAATAGCTGAGTTGTCTTGTGGACCGTTTAGGGAGAAAACTGAGATAGTGATAAGATTTAGGTTTGTGAGAGGAATGTGTTTAGCAGTAGTTGGAATGTTGCCAACTGTCAATGTGATAAAGAGCCCACAGTAATAATTTTCATTTCCTACATTTCATTATGCCTTGTGAGTTTCAAATTCTCTAAACCCTCCTTCTCATTATGTGTCCCAGAAATTTCAACTATCTTTTTCTGATTCTAAGTATCCCATTTTTGTTTTCTTTAAAACTTCCTCATTACAAACATATTCCATCCACGGTATTCTCAGCAGCTTTATGTAGAACCACACTGTTCTTACCTCAAGTCTCAGTATATCCTGTGAGTGTCAGATTTTCTGAACCCTCTTTCCTCATTATATGCCCTAGAAATTGTCTCTTTCTGATTCTGAGTATAAGTATCCTTTTAGTTTCCATTTTCCTTAAGACTCCCTTGTTGCTCATATGCCCCCGTCCATGGTATTCTCAGTATCCTGCTGTAGAACCACATCTCTGATGCACCCAGTTTTCATTTGTGAGATAAGCAGAAACTCATGGTCTACATAATACAGGGAGTAGGCAAATCTATTTCATTACTAGACTGGAAATAGACAAATCCATTTAATTGTAAAACAAGCAAAAAAGTCATGGCTTATATAGGAATAGAAGACTCCATTTTAATATTCAGCACTGATGATTTTAGTTTCATGTACATTGGAGCACTTTTTTTAAATTTTCACCCAACCCAAGGCCCAAGAGCCATTCAAGGTAGAACATTACTGAATGAGGTTGTTGTAAGAGCATAATAAAGGAAAAAGGGTTTATTGGATTCATCATGTCTCTCTGTTAGGGTTTTTCAGGCCATTCCTAGTGTTCCAGTAATTATGGGTGAAACTTTCACTTTCAGCCTGCATAATTGTTGTAGCTCTTTAGTAAGCTTCTGGTATTTAGCTGTTGTCTCATTAGTCTTCACTTTGAACTCTGACATCCATTATTAACCCTAGCCTTAACCCTAACCCTAACTGGACAGTTCATACCACTAATCCGAAATTTAATGCTAATTTTAACCATAATCCTGTTATCTAAATATAAACCTAATTCAAACATTAGGCTTAATCTTTATCCTAGACATAATCCTAGTGCTAACTCAGTTACTACACTTACAGCCACATCACATTGAAACACTGATTTCTGCATGATGATCAAAGTTAAGAAACAGGAAACCTGGTCAGTACCTAGATGGGTAACTTGTGAATACCAGGTGCTGTATGCTTGGATGTGCAGGTGGTGTAATGGATAATGGCTGAGAATTGTTAATTGAAGAGCCCAGTTCCAATTCCAGTTGGGTTCATTAAAACCTAGGGAAAGTATGAATCCACTTCTTTTCCCCTTTGGTACCCTTATGAGTATAATTTTTTTTTAATTTTACAAGGAGAAAAACTGAAAATGTAGAATCATGTATTTATTATAGTATACAACTTAATACAAGCTAAAGAAAACATTTATTATCCTATTTAAAACATTTCTTTTCTAGCCTTTAGACATGCAGATCTTTTCATCCTTTCTACACCTATCTTCTTTACAAGATCATTTTCTATTGACAAAATAGCCAAAGAATTTAATCTGTCTTGAGTCATTGATGACCACATGTATGTTTTTATAAGCTTCAGTTTTGGTAGATCCCAAACACATGACATGGTAGCCTTGATGGTATCCTGGGTGACTGCATGAGTTGCCAGTACCTTGAATCAGCCATGTTTTCACCTGTACACAATATCTGATATCTAACCATGACCACAACAAAATCAAATATAAGAATGAAACCCAACTCCATAAAGACAAAAGTAGACCCCAGATTCACGATCCTCTACACTGATGTGAGGGGGTCTATGCTCCAACTTTCCAGAGGTTGAACTCCATCTTCTTGAGGTAAAACCTGACCTTGTTTCTGTCTAAAACCCCAAGGGTGCGAGCTGAACTTCGAAGTGCTTACAAGTATAATTTTTAAAAAAATTTAAAACTGAAAATGTAGAATGAGTTTACAATATACAACTTAATACAAGCTAAAGAAAACATTCATTATCCTACCTAAAACATTTTTTCTAGCCTTTAGATCTGCAAATCTTTTCATGGCACATTCTACACCTATCTTCTTTACAAGATCATTTTCTATTGACAAAATAGCCAAAGAATTTAGTGTGTCTTGAGTCATGGATGATTGCAAGTATGATGCCAAACACATGAAATGATGGTACCCTTGATATTGATGACTGCCCAAGTTGCCAGTACATTGAGCCAGCCATGATTGTAATCATAATGCTATCTCTAATCCTCAGCCAAACTGTAAATTTAATGCTGACACTAACTCTGATCCTAACCCTATTGCAAATATGAGCAATAATAAGTACAAGCCTATGTAGAACTCTAACTCAAAGTACTTACTGTTTTATCATTAGTATATCTGGTCTGGGCTGGATAGGTTGGTCTGTTTCGATTTATTTTCTGGTTCCAGAAATGTTAACACCTCAAAAATGAAACTGCTATCTTTAAATCATTATAAAGAACTGTTTTAGCCCTCCATCATCATGGCTGATGCTCACCTCCAGAAGAAAAGTTCATTGAACCTTCTTGGTCATACATTTTCTACTGACATGTAGTGGAGTGATCCCATTTGAATCAATTGCTAGGTCTGCTTATTAAAAACGTTGATTCATTGCGTCATACCAGACATTTTTTTTTTGCATCAGAATCCATCTTGTTGCCATATCTGGTCTGATACTCCAGTTATATATATGTCAAGATTATTGAAAAAAAAACAAAAAAAACAAAGCAGAGTCTGTAATATTATTGATACTGCTCTGCCATCCTGAGTCACATTCCCACATTTATAACATAGCATCTCTCGACCTTTTCTATAAATATTTTCATGGTAGTCGTTCTGACTTCTCCTCCTTGGTACTGGAGGATTTAATTGTAGTACTAGATTGACAATTAGTTCTCTTCATTTTATTGTTGAAATTGCTAAATGTAACTAATATATATTCTAATAGTTTCTTCTCTCACACTTCTTCAACTGTGGAACTTTCATCTCATTTCTTGCTTTACTGACAATCTTTAAAAATTTAAATTCAACATCTATCGCAATCTTCTGTTTTCCTGAATCCTATTCATTTATTATCCTTTTCTCTCACTAAAGTCTTCTCATTTTCTTCTACTATTATGTCTTAGTGGCATTATCACCTTGCTTTGGGTAAAATGGTCTAAAAAAGAAAAGAAAAAAGATAACCAACTATATTTGAGGCCATGTTAATATTTACTGTTTCCTTGTAAGGAAACATTTCACATTTGTCAACCATGTAGACAATGCTACTCAAATTACATATTTCTTCACTCTCTGGTGATTGGGTTGGGATCAAAGGGTAGTATCCGTTCACCTCATCTCTAATGGTAATGGTTATACTAGCTTTTCCTCATAAGGAAACATTTGGCATTCAGTGATCGAGCAGCCATTGCTACTCGAGTTCTTCATGCATTTCTTCACTTATCATTGCCATTTCATTTATGATAGGAATGTTTTTGAAAATTAGGAAGAAAGGGATTGTCAGTGGTCAGGAATTAAAGTTTTACATTTAGAATGAGGCTGTTATATGTATAATTTAAATTTATTTATTCTACCATAGAAATGCATTGAAATTCAATAAGAAAGGGATTGCCAGTGGTCAGGAATTAGTGCAAGCATTACTAATAGAATAGGGCTATTATATATATAATGTAAATGCATTAAAATTATAGTGCTATAAGGATACACTGAAACCAAAGAAAGGGATAGTGGCCTGATAGAAGAATTACTGATAGAATAGGACTATTATATGGCAAACACATTCATTGTTATCGATTTTATTATAGAAATGCACTAGCAGCATGGCCCAGCGTTGCCCATGCTTGATTCAAAAATCGTACGACCCATACAGCAATCGCTATCACCTGACTTAAAATATTTTTGCCCTTCCTTGCCTTTAAAGGAGTGCCCTTTGCCGTGCTGATGTTGCTACATGCCTTACTTCTTGCCTATCTCACACTGCAAATTTTTTCTAAGCTCTATACTAAACATTAAATCTGTTACGAAAAAAGAACTAAACAAAATGAACACAAAACGATCAGCTTTAAAAAAGGACTCGTAACTGGAAAAACTGAATGAAAAAAGAATGTTAACAACAAATACTTTTTCACACCCAACCCAGTTCTGCGAAATCAGAATCAACGTTAAGTTTAAGCAGCAAATGAGCCAATTGGAGTAAAGTGCCTGGCAGATTTAACTTTTTCCCACTTGTGACGAATGCAGCTATCGATTTTTTTTTTGCATGTAAAGCATGCTAGTTAACATTCGTGTCAGTCAGCTGTTGGCTCTCACGCTGACCAATAGAATCTTCCTGCCTATTCGTGGCAGCCAGCTATAGGCTCTCACTCTGGCCAGTACAAAATGGCCGCAAACTACATGAAACGTGCCGTAGAAGCATGAAAAAATCGATTATTTTCACTATCGATGGGAGTTGGGAAATGCAAAGTCAGTCTTGGCTTTCCCACTAACTTGGAGCATGTGCATGTAAATATTGGTGCAAATCCGTCAAAAATTGTGGCCGTGCATTCATTACACACACACACACACATCCTACCTTTTATAGATAGAGATTAAATGATTTGAAAACTGAAAAGAAAATAAGGCTATAATAGATATAATCTAAATGAATACCTGATAATTTTACTTGCAGCATCAATTGCTGTCTTCTGTTTTCATGAATCCAGTTCATTTATTGTCCTTTCTCTTCATTAATGTTTTCTCATTTTCTTTCACACCCAGTAAGTTGTTGCGTCTTAGTGACATTATCACCTTGCTTCAGGTGAAATGGTTAAAAAAAAACAGAAAAAAAAACAACCGACCATATCTTGCGTCTTAGTGGCATTATCACCTTACTTCAGGTGAAATAGTTAAAAAATAGAAAAAAATATATATATTTGAAGCCATGTATGATTATGGAAATATTAACAGTTTCCTTATAAGGAAACATTTGACATTGACCGAGTAGCCATGATAATTTTACTTTAGAAAAGTATTGAAAATGAGAAAAAAGGGATTATCTATGGTCAGGAATTAATTCAAGTGTTACTGACAGCATAGTTTTATTATAATTCCAATGAAAATGACAATTTACAGCTTCTAAGATTTTCTTAGCTGAAAGCTCATTAAAATCCGTACTGTAATTTCAAAATGGCTGTGTGTATAATGTGGCAGTTTCAGTTCCACAAAATAACCCAGGAAGAAGAGTCATAGTAGCATTTAATGAGACTATAATCATAGTAACGCATTGTTGTGACAACGAAATACAATAGAATAACAAGAGCATCTTTAGTCGTATTAGTATCTCTGTTATTAATCGTCTACAAGGCAGCAAAGTCGAGTAAAATCAGACACAGAGAGTTAGCGTGGAAAATAGGACACTGGGTGAAGTTATAAGCTTTATTTGGAATGTTGTCCGAACGCTTTTCCTAATCCGGATTTGTCTAGCCTCTCCTCCTCCAGCAGGCAGTTTTTAGTGACTAATTGAACGGACGACCATCAACCAGGAGGAAGTGCAGAAGAAAACAAAGTCCTAACACTAAAAACAACTTCCAATAAGCAGCATCCTGCCCCCTCCTCACCCACCCATCTCCACAAACCCCCACCCCGGCCCGCTCACATTCTTCCCACGCACCCCCTCTCTGGCACACCTCTGCTCGTCACCCACCAAACCAAAACTTAAGATAAAGATGGTGTAAAACCTCAAAATGATATATTGGAATTCACGTCCACCCACCCACCACACCCATTCACCTAAAAATAGAAAGAAGGGTTGAATAAAATTTACAAAAATTAATAAATAAGTAAATAAATAAAATAAAAGAAACTAGCGGATGAACAAACAAACGAAAAGCCCAGTGTGGATAAAATAAAATTATTTCAAAATAATTGGCTGGATACAATAATGCACTTAAGGAGAAATGGCTTAGTGGTTAGAGGAACTGACTATAAACCTTTGTCTGTGGTTCAATTCCTTGATTTTGTTATAGAGTCTCTTATCTAAAATCTTTGGTATCAGATACTTTTTGTAATTTGCAATTTTTCAGATTTCAGAATCTTAACATATATATTGTATATATTTCTGCTTCTTTTATGTATCATATACTTTCAGAACATTGATGCTCATAGCCCTCCACATCTTCCAGTGTTTAACTTATTACTATTCCTCTTTGTCCATGTTCCACTATTCATTTACTCAAGATCATTGCATAGGTTATTCACTGTTTCGCTCTGCCGTTCATGCCATCAATAGGTCCTGTGAGTGTCAAATTCTCTAAGCCCACCTTCCTTAGCTGTCTCAATCTGATTCTAAATAAAAGTATCCTTTTTGTTGCCATTTTACTTAAAATTTTGCTCACATGAAAAATCAGAACAAAAAGAGCACTTAATTTTTGGAGCCTTAGCAAGGGAAGAAAAATTGCTAAGAAACACACGAGATAGAAAGTTGTGGAGAGCTATGACGCCGATGTCCTGAAGGGATGCAGTACATAGAAGAAGATGTTTAGAATCAGACAGACATAGATGAAATTTCTAGGACATATAATGAGGAAAGAGGGCTTAGAGAATTTAACACTCACAGGAGGCATGATTAGCAGAAAGAAAAAGAACGTTACCTACCTAATGAGTTCATGTAAATAGATGACAAAACAGAACTTGGGAGTGATATGAAAAAGACAAACATTGCTAGGAGGTACAAATGATAGGAAGTTGTGGAGGACCATGATCGTCCATTTCCTAAAGGCACATAAAAAAGAAGAAGAAAAAATACTTTTTTCAACAGGTGCTTTTCTCTTTTTTTATCATATATTTCTTTTTCAATTGCATCTCTAGTCAAGGTTCAAAAGCAGATCTAAATTCTCCATCAAGAGCAGAATAAAATAAAACAGGGTGTTTAACCATTAATTTCAAATTTTAGTTGTACGTCTTCACTTCTTGAGTCACTGTTTCTTCTTTTGTGTGATATGACCCTTTAGGACAAGGGAAATTATGGCTAAAAAAAAATCAAACCATTAATCTGAATAAATTATTATTTTACAAGTTAATACATGAATGGATCATGTGAAAGACAGCACGGAGAAATTAGTGAGTCAAGTTCAGTTTCCTGTTGTGGTCTATGGCCTTCATCAGGGTTTTTTTTTTTTTTATCCTGGTAGTCTTCAGGGAATTTGGATCTGAACACTTTATTTAATTTCTGGGAGTAGATTGTTTTTCTTTCTGCAATCTTTGTCTAAGGATATCTAGGGAAATGGGAGAGAGCAATAATTGTGTTCAGAATAAGACAAGATATCAGTAGATTAAATAATAGATTCAGTTAAAAATTCCCAGAAGGTTACCTGGGTCCACAGGTACCTGATGAAGGTCAGAGTGCACAGCAGCCGAAACATTATCATGAGGTAAATAGTCATGTATAAATAATGTAAATAACAAGTGTCTTAATATCAGTTTCATTCAGAAATAAAATCACATATAAAATTGAATCTCAAAAGATTAGAATATGGAATTGATCAATATTTTTGGTCAGTTATTTTCAGAAATTGAAAATTGTATATATTCTAGATTCATTAAAATGTTTCAAATAATTTTTAGTTAATTTTTTTTAATTACATCAAAACGCTAAAAAAAAACATAACAGGTCTTAACTATCAGCACAGTAATTTTTAGATTAATTTTTTATCAGACATTATTTCTTATTACAGTAAACTTTATTTTTAGTGGATACACGTGTTTGATTTAAATCCTTGCTTTTTATTTTTCTTTAAACAGTAAATTTAATGCCTTACAATTGAAATATTTGGCCATCACTGATTGCTAAAGCTATGACTAAATTGACAAGAATGTAGAGGAACAAAATCAGCTTTCAAACAAAGTACAGTCTACAAATCGTTAGTAGTCTCCATTCTCCTATATGGATGTGAAATGTGGACACTGTTAGCAGATACAGAGAGAAGCATCCAAGCGTTTGAGAACAAATGCATAAGAAAACTCCTTGGTATTTTCTATTGGGAACAAAAAAAAAAAACAATGAGTTTGTGTGGAAAAGGGTTGAATGTTTTGTGGGACACCAGGAACCTCTTCTTGCCACTGTCAAATAGAGAAAAATGGTGTGATTTGGACACATTACAAGGCATGACAGCCTGTGCAAGACCATCATGCACTGTTTAAGGCAGACATAGGAGAGGACACCAATGCAAAAACTGGCTGGACAATGTCAAACAGTGGACTGGTATGACTATACCAAAATTGCTGATGACTACCATTGATAGACCATTGTGGAGGAGATTCAATATGGCTTCTGAATTCCAATCTTCCCTACGATTACAAAAGTTAAGGGGATGATGATGATGATGATGATGATGATGATGATGATAATGATGATGCTCAGAAATAAAATATATCCCTTTTGCCATCAGAGAAATCACTCTTACTGTTATTAGATGTATGGTCTGAAAACGTCATAGACTGACCAGAAAGGCATGATGCTAGAGCTGTGAAATGTTGCATGCATTCATTTCAAACCTTTTTATTAATAACTGCATTGTTTCTTTCCAGGTAAACTAACATCTAATGTTTCAAAAAAAAACTTCAAATGTAAGTAATAGTGACTTCTCTTGAAAATGGACAAAATTTAGTATCATGGTGTTATCAAGTACCTAGAGAAAAAAGGGTTTAGCCCCCAAGAACATTCATGCTGACATGGTTGCTAGAGTAGGGGATGACACTCCCACTTTATAAACAGTGCAAATGTGGGCAGCTGAGTTTTGGAGAGGAAGAAAGAGTTTTGTAGATGACCCAAAGTCTGGACATCCTGCAACTGCCACCACCATGGAAAATATTGTTTATCACATGGTGTTGGATGAGAGTTAATTAACTATGAATCAAATAGCCAATGCTATTAGCATATCCTGTGAGAGAGGTGAGAATATTCTGCACAATGAATTTGGCATGACAAAGGTTTCTGCTTATCTTCTGACACCTGATCAAAAGTGCACAGGCTGATCACATCTGACATTGATTGTTTCCTTGTATGTTTTCTAACCCAGCATGAGCATGAGTGTTGGGTTCATCACTTTGTGCCAGAGACAAAGGAACAATCCATGCTGTGGAAATACCCTCTTCACCTGCTCCAAAGAAGTCCTAGATCATTTAATCCGCAAAAAAAAATGGTGGCATTAGTTTTGAGGCCACACCATCAATAGAGAGCACAATGCAAACTTGCTGAGGTAGTTACAAAAGGCTATCAAGACAAAATTCCCAGGAAAACTGACAAAAAGAGTGTTTCATCAGGACAATGTTTCAGCATACAGGTTCTTGGTTTCAATGGCTGTTGTGCATGATAGTGGCTTTGAACTGGTTGATCACTCTCCATATACACCTGATTTGACTATTATCTGTTCCATAATATAAAAAAAAACACTTCGCTGGGAATAAGTATTACAGTGATGATGATGTAAAATCTGCGGTTGATGACTTTTTGAACCAAAAGAAGGAAAGCTTCACTAATGAGATCCAAATCCAAGCACTGCAATACTGAAGAAAGATGTGGACCGCAAAGGAGACTATGTTGAAAAATGAACCTCATTGGGTCATATTTCATGAGAATATCTTGGATAGCCTATGAAATTTTCAGCTGACTCATGTAATTTAGCTATAAGAGACCATCTTGATAAAACAAAGTTCAGTTACCTATATATCTCTCATTTTTTTGAATCTGTATTTGTTATCCTTATCTTCATATATTAAAATGTTATCTTCATATATGAAATATTATGTTTATGTTCATATATAATCTTTATGTATAAAATGTTGTCGTTATCTTCATATATGAAACATTATGTTTATGTTCATATATAATCTTTATGTATAAAATGTTATCGTTATCTTCATATATGAAATATTATCTTTATTTTCCTTTATGAAACATAAAAACAGTAATTTTTAAATTGATTTCTTTTAGCCAACATCATTTCTCATTAGAATAAACATTATTTTTAGTGGTTACACAAGTTTGAATTGACATTCCTATTTTTCCTAAAAAGTAGTTACATTCTTCTTCAGTGAACTTCTAGGTCAGTTGTCAGCTAAAACACATGTAACCACTTGCAATATGAAATATCTCTAAATGCTATAAATTCTTTTTCGAGTTTGAGTCAATCACTATTATATAGTGTAAGGAGAATGAATCTTTCAGTCACATTCAATACACAAAAGAACAATCCTGGAGAAGACTGCTGATGTGTCAGCTGTCCAGAAGACACTCATTGACACCCTCTTTGTTGAGGCTAAGCCACAAGAGATCATGGCTCAAAGGTGCCATTTGCAGAGTGTTGTATCAAGGAATATTCATGGCAAGAGAATTGGAAGTGAAAAATGTAATATGAAAGCTGCACAAGCAAGAGAGATGATTGCAGTCTTGAAAGGATGGCAAGCAAAGTAGATTCATGGAGATGGTGGCTCTGCACAAGGATAAGACTTACTGCATCAAAAGCCACCACACACAGATGTATCCAGAAAATCGGCTACAAGTGTCAGACCATTCCTGAACCAGTGACAATGTCTGAAATGACTTTTCTTAGCTAGGGACAAGTTGCTCAGTCACTGAAAATTCTGTTCTCAGATGAAAGAAAATTATATATTTCATTTGGACATCAAATTCCCAGCGTCAAAAGGAAGAGTAGCAAGGCACAGTCAGTGATAATTTCAGGTTGCCATGTTATCTGCTAGCATTGCTTAACTGAGCAATCAAGGTCATGATCAAGCAACACAGTCATATTACATGTTTTATAATACTTCTGATAACAAGTATCATAAAGCTTTGGCATAACATGTTTCGTCCTTCAGGACATCATCAGATTAAAGAGATGTTTGTGTTGATGCAACTACAAATGGCACATAAAGAAGAGGAGATGATGAAATTTTACATTTAATTTTTTTTTCATATTTGTGCATAACACATATTTTTCAAAACTTAAACATCAGTTCAACAATAACCTAAAGGGCATCATTTCAGTTTAACAACAGCCTAAAGGACATCTCTTCAGTTTAAGGACAGCCTAAAGGACATCATTTCAGTTTAAGGACGAACCTAAAGAACATCATTTCAGTTCGACGACAACCTAAAAGACATCATTTCAGTTCAACAACAGCCTAAAGGACATCATTTCAGTTTAAGGACAGCCTAAAGGACATCATTCGAGTTCAACAACAGCCTAAAAACAATCATTTCAGTTTAATGACAACCTAAAAGACATCATTTCAGTTTAACAACAGCCTAAAGGACATCTCTTCAGTTTAAGGACAGCCTAAAGGACATCATTTCAGTTTAAGGACAGCCTAAAGGACATCATTTCAGTTTAAGGACAGCCTAAAGGACATCATTTCAGTTTAAGGACAGCCTAAAGGACATCTCTTCAGTTTAACGACAACCTAAAGGACAAAATGTGTCACACAAAATTTTTTTTTCACTTTGTCATAGATTTCTCTAAAATTGTTCTTCTTATATAATGATTGTTTTCCTATGGCAAGTTTTATAGCGATGCTTGTTTTCTTTATCCAGCAGGAATTGGTACCTTCCCAGAGAGACTAAACAACTAAGAATTAGTTTACTGAGTTGAACTTGTCTGACCTGGGCCCAATAAACAACCGAGAGGTATTTTCAAGATGATGAAAGAAAACAGACTCAACCAACAGACAAGTGGAAGGCCACTATCTGAGCTCCCATAACACTTCAGCAAAGATACGCTTAGATTGCCAGATTGATATGTTATACACATGCAGTTATTCATGGAAAATAGCTTCAGGCAGGTACTGATTAAATATTTGAACATACTTTTGAGGAGTTCAATATTTCTAAAATTTTAAGGGAATAGAAGATTGATTTTCATGAGCTGTAAGTGATCATCCTCAAAACAAATAATCATTAAAAATTAAATCATCAATCATTAAACTAATGAAAAATCATTAAACTAATGACAAATCATTAAACTAATCATTAAAACAAAAAAAGCCTTGACATTTCACTTTCTGTGTAAGAAATCTAGAACTTAGGAAAGTTTCACTTTTTGATTTAAATAAAAGGAAAAAATTAACTTCTCCATGTTATTCTAGTCTTTGTAGCTGGAATAATATGGTGAATGCACACACAGACACACACACACACACACATATATATATATATATATATATATATATATATATATATATATATATATATAATATATATATATATATATAATTTATTAAAAAATGATAACATAAATATGATTTAAAATCGCTACAGAAATAGCCATTTTGTTTAAACACTTCTGGTGTCTTATCAAGTGATTGTGTTGAATGTAGAACTCTTTTAAGAATAGTATTTTTTGGTTATTGGAATTTATTCCATATACACTAATCCTATACTTTGATATATATATATATATATATATATATATATATATATATATATATCATATTTGATGGTACATAAGATTACCATTTTACTAAAAAATGGTAAAATATCACCCCATGTCTAATATCCAAAGTGTGGGCCCTCCTATTGACTTGCTTTATCCCTAACCTTTTACTTCAGTTCCCTTCTACTGAATCTGATACCATAATATTATTTATTCAAACAACATTATTCCTATTATTATTATTATTATTATTATTATTATTATTACAGCAAATGATAGTGTAGAAGGAAATATTATGACAATATATTGGCATCATTTTGTTTTATTACTGTAATCATGTCAGGAATTTTCATTATGGTGATTTCTTACATTATCTTCAGCTACACTGATAGCTTGCTTTTTATATACAGTAATATTTTCTTCAATTGATAAAGGGATTTGGTAATGAACTGGTAGCTTGCTTTTTATATACAGTAATGCTTTCTGCTATAACTAAAATGCTTTTGTAATGTACTGATAGCTTGTTTTTATATACAGTAATGTTTTCTGGTCGAGCTAAAGTGAATCTGTAATGTACTGATAGCTTGCTTTTTATATACAGTAATGTTTTCTGCTATAGATAAAATAATTTTGTAATGTACTAATAACCTGCTTTTTATATACAGTAATTTTTTCACTATAGCTAAAGTGCTTTTGTAATGTACTGATAACTTACTTTTTATATACAGTAATATCTTCTGCTATAGATAAAATCATTTTGTAAAGCACTGAATAGATTCTTTAAGTTTTATCTGCTTAAATACACTGATAAAATTTTCCCTGAATATGCTCTGCTTAAATGTGCATTAGTCTAGTATAGCTTTATATCTTTTATACCATCAGATATGCTATATGTAATAAACTGCTTAGTTGTCCATGTAAGTCTTTTTCCAGTTGTTTAAATAGTTATATATATATATATATATATATATATATATATATATATATATATATATATATATATATATATGACTTGGCTTGATTGAATGCTTACTTGCACTTCCAAATTCTTAGAGGTCAAAGTTTAATTTCATTAATATATAAATTAGGATTTTTGTTCAGCTGTACATGATCTACAACTTCAGATTTCTGAGTGAAAGGATCGTCCATATTTGCACCAAATATATAATTGCTAAGAGTGCAAGACTCTTTGGCCAAGGAGGGAGTCAAGGACTGGCCATCTCTGTCCATCTCTCCCAACAAGAAACCATAATCTGTTATCAGAAATAATCTGATTCTGAAGCAAACTAAATCCCAAACCTCGCAGGATGATTTTCTATGAGGAATGGTCAAAGCAAATCAATCGCTGCTTTTTGCTTGATGGAGACATTGGAATTTAGCTGAGAAGATGCCAAGTTCAAAGTTGAAGCTTAACTTGGCACACCATCAGTGACTTGCGAACAAACATCCACTGTTCATCATAAAGTACTTGATGATCGTGGCATGAGATAATATCATCCATAGTGAATGGTTTCAAAAGGGAGAAATCAGAGAATGGAAATAGCCTCAGGGACGCATGGCCTAGTAGATAAAAGTGTTGGCTGAATCCAGTGACTTGACACAAAGAGTTGTGAGTTCAATACCTGACTGTCGCTGAGGTGAACGAAAAAAAATTGGAGAGTTGAGTTAAAGGTTGATAACTGACACTGATACATCCAGAAAAGGCATGGCATGTGGAACTAGAACAATCTGCTCCAATGGACGACATAAAGGTTTCAGTTTGAAAATTCCAATCAACTGAAGACCAGAGCATACAATGGCCGAAATGTTATGAATATGGCAACAAAGATGAGGAAAACATTCTGAACAATGTAAATAGACATGTGCCTTTTGAGTGAATTTGCAGAAAAAGAAAAAATATAATATAAGCTTAATTCACTTCATATCTAATTGGTCCAACCAACTGTTCATTCTACTATATATATATATATATATATATATATATATATATATATATATATATATACAGGGTGATTACAACGTAACTACCCATTTTAAAATAGTTATAATTTATTTATTAACTATAATTTTTACAAGAAATGGATATGAGAGGAGAGCGTTTAGTATGAGGTTTTATTTAAAATTTTATATGCGCACCAGCTTTTGCAATCACCTTATCGAGCTTCCAAGTAATTGTGTCAAATGATTTCATCAGGAACTCTTGTGGTATAGAAAACATAACTTCTTGTATTCGCCATTCAAGTTCTTCCAAAGTCTAGCTTTGATACAGTAAACTTGCTCCTTTAACTAACACCAAAGAAAAAGTCAGGAATTCTGGTTGGCCACTATTACTTAAAATAGTTACTTTTCAATATCACCATATATATATATATATATATATATATATATATATATATATTTCGATTAAGGTGCAGTTCAATTTATAATTACATGAATCATTCATACAAAACACAAATATAGAGGTTAATGATTTAAATAACGAGAATACATCTTCGCAAACAATTTCAATAAGATACACTAACCCCGAACCTGTATATGAATGATATGATCCCTGTTTATAAATTCCAGTTGCATAAGGTCATTTTTAGTTTTTACAAGCTTTCGTCTGTTCCTACAGGCATCCTCGGGTATGGAAATAGATTTGTTCTTGTCTTTTTACTTCTCGGTGTTAAGAGGACAACGAAAATATAGATATAATCCGAAAAAATGCTATGAGAAATGTGTTATTGTTTTGGAACGTGCAGTCGCAACGCTGAGTTTGAATTTTAAATTTTAAGGTTATTGCGTTTTTGTACAAATATAGTAATAAGAGTATTCTTTTGTACTGGTAGGTTTTCCGTCAATGTGGCATGAATTATATTGTTCAATAATTACAGGAATGTCACACTTATTATCCGAAAGTTGCACGTTGGATCAGTTATTTTAATTTCGATTATAGGTACTGTTCAATTTATAATTACATGAATCATTCATACAAAAAACATATATATATATATATATATATATATATATATATATATATATATATTATGAAATGCAATAAGTCCGACAGTTATTTAATATATTTTCTGCTTATATGTTATTTTTAATAGATGAAATTTATTTCAGTAAATGCTCTGTTTTTTTTTTTTGTTTTGTTTTTTTAAATAAACAGTATCAGTTAGCGGTCTGAAAATCCGAATAATTTCATAGAAAATATGCGTTTTCTGACAGGAATCGATTCTGTGTCCTATATGGAATCATTAATTGATCTGACGTGCTATGCCATTTAGGTACAGAGAAACCGTATGAGTAGCAAAAATTATGATTTGTAAATAGTAACCAGACCAGAAAACAGAAAAATAACCAATAAACCAAACAAACAAATCAAACCCACCTGTAACTACAGTATAAAGAACTTGAATGGCAACTTTTTGTAGAACAATGTAATATACAAAGCGACTGTAGAATCAACAGATAACGAAGAATATATATATATATATATATATATATATATATAGGAGTAACTTAAGGGCACTGGGAACAGAGAAATTATGCACGCAAAACATCCTTTACAAATAGTAAATACGCAAAAAGAACAATGCTTTCTAAACATATTTGGAAAATTAAAAGGAAAAAACAAATTACACCAAAAATATGAAAAATAAGGAAGACAATATCAGCCTACAACAATAAATACAAAAAATTGTAATCACTGTTTGGAGGAGAAAATGGCTATAACCACCTCCTCAGACCAATACAAATTGCTAAATAAAGAATCAGAATGTATCTCAAAATGCAGACATGAAAACATATTTGACTTCGTTACTTAAAAATCAAAAATTAAAAACGAATACCTTGTAAAATACTACCACGAAAAATGCAAACATATACACTATATACAACGTATACAATTTAAAATGCAAATATATACACTATATACAACGCATATAATTTAAAAGGCAAATATATACAAAATATATATAACGCATATAATTTAAAATACAAATATATACACTATATACAACGCATATAATTTAAAATGCAAATATATACAAAATATATATAACGCATATAATTTAAAATACAAATATATACACTATATACAACGCATATAATTTAAAAGGCAAATATATACACTGTATAAAACGCATATCATTTAAAATGCAAATTTATATGCGATATATAACGCAGGTAATGTAAAATACTTTAGAGAAAACTGTCATTTAAATTAAACTAAACAAAAAATCACCAACCCCCGGAAAAAATAACAAAAACTCTAAATAAGTAAACAAATTAAGAAGCTACTAATGCGTACACAAAATAACAAGTCAATGTAATAATATTAACAATCAACAAAAAATAATTACCTGACAATTATGTAATGTAATTAATTATTTCATTATATTTTTTGTTGATAAGTTATTGTTTTTATAGATTTATGTAGAAATATTGTTTGGATTGTTGTTGTTTTTAATCCCTTATCAAAACAATTCAAATAATATTTCTATAGATGAAAAATTCTCTTCAAACAAAATAAAGTAAATAACGTAATTTTTAATTTGAGCCAATGAATATATGTAAGCGTTTCTAAATTCTAGTAGCTAATAACATAGTGTTTTTGTTTATAGATACTTTGTTCAAACAAATTCATTTCGGTTTTTACCTTGAAAAATTCTTCCGTGGACGAAACGCGTCGGCTAAAACTATATACAGTTTTACTATTTTCTTTTTTTCTTTATACATATTGTCTTTTTCTACAGATTAATTCTGAGATTTTTTTTTACATATACATGTTCTTCCGCGTGTTTAAGGATGCGGACTCTGAAGTTATAATTGCTTTTATTTATTGATGGTTGTTGAACAGTATTCTGCCCATTATCTAAAAACGTTATCTCTAAATAGATATTTCTTTTTGTATTAGGTTTCTTTGTATATTTGATTATTTAATGCACTCAGTATATACCAGGTTTAAACCGACATAATTACAGATATGTTAATCGGAATAGGCTTTTAATTTTATTTATGACTAGTTACATTTGATAAACAACTGTTTGTTCAATATTTGTTGTGCGCTGACGTAGGAATCCCTCCAATATGGCTGAGTCTCCCCCACAGCAATTAGCAATGACGTCAACCGCATTCTCAGTTTGTGCCTCTAACAGGCCCAAGAAAAAGACACCAGAGGGGTACGTTGCTTTTCAGGAAAAGTATGGTCCATTCACCAATGACAACGAGTTCCTCACCATCCCAGAGGCCTTGGAGGCCGTGTCAACCAGAACACTTTCCCTGCTTATAAACGACATTGTAACTCGACGGCTTATTGGTGTGTGCAAAGACACTATGAAGGAGGCGCTCAAGAGTCTTCAAATATTAATGAAGGTCATCGCCAGAAGGTCCGATGCCATGTGGGACATCCTGCTGGCATGTGCAAAAAGTTGTCAGGCGTACTAATAAACGACTGCAAACTGAATACTTGGGCACTCGGAAGACCAGGATGAGGCTACACATGGTCGCCTGGATCTCACAGAAGAACTAGGGGAATTCTTCTCCAAATTTGGGATGTCTCAGCCGCAGCTGAAAAATAAAAATGTCCCGAAAGAACTTTATGGACATCTCCGATATATTATCTTGTCGTGTCCGTAACATCCTTGTGATTGTGGAGAGTCGCCGTCCCCTCTGCTGGTCGTGTGGCGCTGCGGGACACTTGGCAAAGGCGTGCCCCGGTACAGAAACCAACATCTCCAACGGTACCAAAACAAGAAGTGGTGGGCGGAAAAGTCCAGCCAAATCCCAGTGACTTCAATGAGTGGACTGAGGTCGTGGGAAGAGGGTGGCTACCCATCCTTCCCAGCAAGATGTTCTACCAAAAGTAGCTGTTTCTCCAAAACAGCAGAAGCAGCCGGAGCAGCAGCAGCCGAAGGAGCAAAGACAAATGCCGCCTTCAACAGTGGTTGCGAAGCAGCAACAACAACAGCATGTTTTACTGCAGCAGCAGCAACAGGAGAGGCAGCTGGAGTAGCAACGGCTGCCGGAGGGTGCAACAACAGCAGCAGACTCAGCAGCAATAAGAAGATGCCTCCACCTCGATTCTACTCGCGGAAAAAAGGGAGGGATGAAGACAAAAAACAAAAACAAAAAACAAAACAAAAACAACGAAAGCGAAGACAGCTGATAGAAGTTGGCCAGAGAAGGCCCTGGTAGAAGTCAACACCAAATTTGCAATTGCTTCGCCAGTAAGAAACCCCAAAAAACATCTACCAGGAAAGGCAAGGAACCTCTTATCTTACCCTTCTTCTCCTTCCCCCAACCCTTCCCAGCAAAAAAGAAAAAGAAAACCTTTCCCAAGGGGGATAAGCTTTGTCTGGTAGATAGGCAGGCTCTTGAGAAGGAGCTTTGCTATCTTGAGGCCTTAAGTTTAAATGTACCTCCGTTAACGAGATGTCAACAGAGGATCCCAGGGACTTCCCGGACGCCCCCGATGTGATTACTTTCATTATAAACAATGGGGAGAACCCCAAAGTGTAGGATTACCTGACAGGGGCAAAAGATACGACTGGCACGTTAAAACTCACATTCCCAACGGACGTTAGCGGGATTGTCTCAGACGCACGAATTATGTCCGATAGACGTACTGGCAGTCCTAACTCCTGCAGATTTCCGTCCAGTCTGCGTTTAAAGGATTTAAACTTAAATCATGACTATCAAGCTACCCTGTTTAAATGTGAATGGCCTGAGAGATCAGAGTAAGGCTGACCGCCTGCTTTGTGATCTCTTGTCGTTCATTGTAGATGATGCCGTGATCCAGGAAACATACCTTATTTGCGATGTTGATACTGTTGTGTTGTCTGGTGACTTTATTGTCTTTTCAGAATACGGGGACCAACAAGCCTGAAGCGTTTCCTTGCTGGTTAAACGTACTCTGGGTGCAAAGGTGGACCTTGACCATGTGGATGAGGTGGGGGCGGTTGATATTGCAGTGAACAATCGTTCGTTTCGGATTGTTGCGGTTTTTGCGTCCAACGATCTGGAGAAGCATGTCTCCTTTTGCCGTCAGTTAGGGCTATTTTGTGTGGATTCGTCACGCTTAGTCTTAATAGGGGACCGGAATGGCAATGTGGACCCCAGATTATACAGGGGGCTGGGAGCTAGCGGGAGGGCGGATGATTGTAAGCTTGGTCGATCTTATCGTTGAGTTTGATGTCGTCGATAGATACCGGGTCGATCATTTAAAGAGGAATATATGGATGTAGGCTCGTAAGTGGCCGTTTACTCGAGTAGCCAACTACCTGGATAAAATGTTAGTTAGAAGGGACGATCTAGATTTGCTAGATTGTCTCACGTTCCAATGGTTAGTCTATTCGGACCATAGACTTCTCTGTGCCTGGATGGCGTTAGATACTAGGCCTAAAATGGCTGGACACTAGAAGTTCAATCTGTCTTTACTGGACAGGTGGAACTTCTGGCAACAGCTGACTAGATTAGCGCAGCAGGAACAAGTAGGGGCGATTATTGGGAATAAGTGTGGGAGCGGCTTAAGAATAGCATTAGGTCTTTTAACACCGAATATAGCCAACTACTCGTCCTAGATAAGGCTAAGAATGTGAAGACTCTCAAGGATAGTTTTCCCAGGTGGAAGCTTGGGAGTGGAAAATTCCCTAGAGATTGCTGTAGCTAGGCAGGTTCTGAACCATTCGGCTAGCGGGCGCTACCAGGGTCAGGTAGTTAGGTTAGGTTAAACAAGATGTCCAACAAAGCCGTTAACATGGGCGCAAAATTACGCAAAGAAGAGATGCGTTGAGGTTCCGATCGATACATTCGGGAGGTCGATACCTCGAAGGGGCGTACTCTGAGGTCGACCAGCGACATTTCGAGAACCCGTTTTCCAAGGTGCCTGGTCTCTGTGGCGAAGAGTTTCGAACCGATTTGGCTGATTTTCCTCGACCAAGAATCAAGCGGCTAGCTGAGTGGGGGAAATCACAGAGGACGAAGTCTACTTGGCATTGAAGATGGTCAATGGCGGAAAGTCACCGGGACTTAATGGTCTGCTTTACGAAATGTACTTGAGGCTGTCGCACATGTTTGTTATTCTTTATCGTTTCAGCCATTCCCTCCCCTCCGTGAAATACAGTGTTATTATATCATGGATATAATAATTACGGTAACGGGGTAAACGTATGTAGGGGGGATAAATCTTTCTACCATGGCTCACCCACGTTACAGATTAATTTCTGTTTAATTTTTAAAGGTCATAAAAAATATTAGTTCGCATACAAGAAATATACACCCAGGTGCAAATTAAATGAAACAAAACGAATAATTCCGTTATTATTTACTTTTTTTCGTATTTTTCCAATGAAACATGAGCCAATGCACATATTAACACTTCGTGTGTCCATTCCACGAAGTCGTTCCTTGCAGATTGACCACAAATTCTAGTTTTAGATTTAAACCAGGAGTTTCCGGCCCAGTCTATAGTACTTTGATTTTCTCACTGGCAAGGTTTGCCAGTGTGTTCGTGCAGCGTTACAATTTTTGTACGCTTCCTTTGAGTAATGTCCATTGCAGGCAATAGACGTAGGACAACTAATCGATAGTCGAGGCAATAGTGTCTGGGCGTGATAAAAATCTGATGCAATCACGGCTGACGCAAGGCCACACAAATTCCATCATGCACCCCTAAAACAGATTCATATTACTGCACACAACTGCAAATGACCTAATCTGAGGAAAAAATAAAAATCAATTATACCCAGTCACTCCAGTGGGTCTAAAACTGACCGTATGGTAAAAGAAAGGTAACTAAAGTGGTTGTTTCAATTAATTTGCACAAAGGTGTATAATTAAAAATACCTTGTCAGTCTTTAACAAAATATATATTAAGGTGGGATTGCTGCCTAAATGCACGATGATATATCGTAGTATATATCTGCGTATTTTATTTTTAAATTATTTGTAAGTGGGTCAAATACATTACCAGAAGATATACGAATTGGTTTTTGCACAAAATGATTCTTCAAGTTGTTTACTTCAATTATGGCGACGCTGGTCGGTGAGAGAAGATTTGAAAATGGTATAACGATGTTTAAAAAAGACCTCTAAACCCATAAAAGCTTTACATAAGTATTCAATAAGACAACCTCTAATCATCCTTGGTGTCTGCGAAAATCACTTTAAACTATGAATAAAACAAATAACAAAAGATATTTTAAAATAAAAACAAAAACACGACATAAGCGAAGCAAACAACTTATGCTGAAGTCGGAATTGAAGAAGAATATGTAAATTTGAGATAATCAGCATTGATCTGAATTGCAGAGGACTAAAGTCGCCATTTAAATAATTCAGCACTGACAAAACTAATAATTTGCTTTATTAAAAGCGCCTTACCGTGGGACAGTGGTTAACGAGTTAGCTTCACAGCCTCTGTCGACTGTAGCTGGTTCGATGTCCACTGAAGAACTAACACAAGATGGTCTTGTGCTGAAGCAGAGATCACAAGACTAAACTAAGGGAAATAACTCAGATTATTCATCAATGTCTAATGTTTCTGCACGTTTTCTTTCCAATCACCCAGAGCTTATTAAGTTTATTATTTCCGCACTTTTTTACCCTTACATATTGCGTCCATGGTATTCACAACATTTTTCTGTAGAACTATTTAATTTTCTTTAAATAATGAAATGATTGGTTAGTGATTTAAATTCTTTGTTATATAATATTTATTTTAAAGCATAGACAGAATTTGATGTTAATTATTTTTGCTACTTTTTGGCCATTATAACCGCTGGTCTTCGTTATGTGTCTCTTGTGGATTACCGCCACTTGACTTTGCCACCTTCGCCAAGACCTCAATAGGTGGCGCTGTTAAACAATTATAAAAAACAAGGGCGACTTTCTGTCTTCCTCTTTTTCCTTCTTTCTTTGTAGCATAGGGATATATTTCTCCTGACTGACTCCATATATATATATATATAAAGAGAGAGAGAGAAGGAGATAGTTCTTGTTCCGCAATCCATCTCGTTGTTTTATTTATGTTTTTTTTTTTAGTATTGCTCACCCTGTTTCCATGGGATCTTAGTCTATACTAATCGACACAGTGATTGAAAGCAACGTTTTAATTCCCTTAATGTGTGTCATCGTGAATTTAGCGGCATAGTAAATTTTCATTTTCTGAGCAGGGTAGTACAGACTCGGATTTGGTAGGAATATGGCTAACAATAACCAAGTACGTCTAAAAAAATCATACAGAATGAGATAACTTTAGGCATGAACGGCGGAATTGAGAACAATCTGGCCCCGTAGGTAAAGATTCAGTCCCCGCAATTTACCTGATTTGACAAAACCCCTGAATAAGGATGAAGAGCACAACGGCCGAAATGTTGTGATAACAACAAAGATGAGGATATTAGTCTGAATGCGAATAAAGATAATTACTCATACCGGAAACTGGGTCAGAATTTTATACATTTTATTAATTTATTTTAGATCATATTACCCCATTAGTAAGTATCGCCCCATTTTGGGGACGGTAGGTATTAAATCTTCTATGTGAGGTGACTGTTAAGGGCATGGACGATCATAGCTCTACACAACTTCCTATCTTTTGAAGGTCTTAGCAATGCCTTTTACTATCCCTCTCCTCCCTATTCTGTCAACCATTTACACAAGATTGTTTGGTGTGATAAGGAATAGAACTAAAGAATTACCTTGACGAAGGCTTAAATACATAGAGTGACCCACGATGGGGCTGAGGGCAAATAAAAATACAAGTAAGAGAGGATATATATATATATATATATATATATATATATATATATATATATATATATATATATATATACGCAGCATATTTTCATTCAAGCATGTTTGCTTAAATTTATTTAGACATATGTCTCTTTATTTTAGTTTTAATCCTTCCAATTCCACGAATTAATTTCTTGGTGACTGCAGAAATTTGAATAAGAAAAATTCTCGAATCTTCTTGCAAATAATTTTTATTTTCCCAAGTAATTTCCATCTTATCTGAAACCATCTTCAGGGATATATATATATATATATATATATATATATATATAAATATATATATATAAATATATATATATATATATATATATATATATATATATATATATAAAGAAATGTGTTATGTCCGACAATTATTTAATTTATTTTCTGTTTATACCTTATTTTTATAGATATAATTTATTTAAGTAAATGCTCTGTTTTTAATTAAACAGTATTAATTATATTTATTGGACTGAATGTTCGAGAAATTTCGTAGAAAATATGCGTTCTTCGACAAGAATCGAACCTGTATTCCTCTACTGAAACCTTCATTTGATCTTACGTGCTATACCATTTAGCTACAGAAAAAACTTTAAAATCTGTGCATTTACTTAAATAAATTGTATCTATAAAATAACGTATAAACATGAAATATATTAAATAAATGCCGGATTTAATCCATTTCTTTATATGTTGTCACTGTTTACGTTAAGATACGTTTCGTGAGCAGATATGATTGATCGAGAAAAATTGTCGAAGATTCTATGTTTAAAAACAGTAATTTAGACTTTGCTAACCAGATGCTTCTCTGTAGCTAAATAGTATAGCACGTCAGATCAAATGACGGTTGTTGGCTTTTAAGGCTTAAAAAATATATTTTTTAAATCGCGTTTTATAATACAGGAAATGGAAATTTCTGAGGACTCTTCCTGAAACAATGATTAAGAAACTCGTTTTACCGACCATAACTAGAGTAGCGATTTTGTTTCTCACTGTGTGCCAAACAACTTGTACCAACTTTAAGATGGGTAAATATCAAGAGTGTCAATATAGCACACCAATCACGCTGACTATTCTTGCCGGCGTGATTTCGATTCTCACTGGGTGCATTCTCGTAAAAAGTTGATTATAAGCGTTATCTCC
Source organism: Acanthosepion lycidas (assembly GCA_963932145.1). Taxonomy (NCBI): domain Eukaryota; kingdom Metazoa; phylum Mollusca; class Cephalopoda; order Sepiida; family Sepiidae; genus Acanthosepion; species Acanthosepion lycidas. The sequence continues at coordinate 97,950,441 of OZ010580.1, forward strand.
TCATCCCAGATATTCCGACAAAGAAAGAATTTCTCATTTCATCTCCATTATAACATTTCATCAACACCAAGCAGAGTCTGTATTTTCACCTGTCGTCATCAACATGTGCACTCTCATAGGGCACCTTGCCTTGGACTGAAATAAGTAATATAATATAATGTAGACAAGGTCTGATCAAAACGTATCGGGACTGCTATTATGTTAACGGAGCTAAAGCAGCTTGGAACGGATTGACTTTAAACTCTGTCGCACATTCACACTAGTTCTCGCTTACTTTAATTGTTTATAGCAGTTCATGGAAGGAAAGTGTGTAGAGTGTGGTCGTCTCATCACACCAAAGAGATTCTATCAGTGACCATGTCTTGTGTGGAAGTTTTTCGTCAAGAACAACATTCCACCGGTCCGACAACCACCATATTCACCAGATCTGGCCTTTTGCGATATTTTCCTTTTCAAAAATCAAATCCCATTTGAAAAGAACAATATTTAAAGACGTTGAAAATGCGAGAAAGCAGCTGCTCGCTATTTCAAAAAAAAAAGAGTGCTTCCATCAATGGAAACAACACTCGATAAAGTTTGTGGCTTCAAAAGGGGACTACTTCGAAGGAGATTAAATGCCGAATTGATATGTGTTGTAGTTTTCTTTTTGATCAAATCTCGTATATACTAAGGATAATAATAATAATGCAAATATTAAGAATAGACATAAATCGATTCATTAAAAGTCTAAGCAATGCCTTTGACCAATCATATAATCAGTCATTTCGAATATTACAATAATAGAAATCAAAACAGTATCCGGTACGCCACTCAACTGTTTAAAAGTATTTACTTATCTCAGTAGTAAAATTTGTAACTGCGAAAGCGATGAAAATAGACACATTGGTGAAGCCTGGGGTGCCGTCGACAACTTTATATCTAGTGTAGAGGTTTGGACTTCCAGACAATATGAAAAGGAACCTCTTTCAAGCATCAGTTACTTCTGTTCTATTGTATGACTGCTCAGCATGGACCCTTAGCTCAAAACTAGTAAGAAGAATGGATGGAGTATACACTCGGATGCTGAGAGTGACTTTGAATATCACCTGGAGTGATTGTCTGACCAATGAGTGATTATATAGGGAACCTTTGTCCAGTATCAGATAACATTAAAGAGTGTAGAGTCAGATTTGCTGGAGAGCTAAAGACGAAATTGTCAGTAAAGTACTTTTGTGACAGCCTATCCAAGGAAGATCCAAGCAGATTTGTGACGACATAAACTACAATCCCTATGACCTGCCGAATATGATGTACAGTAGGATTGGATGGCGGATGGATATATATATATATATATATATATATATATATATATATATATATATATATATATATATCATATTCATCATCTCTAATCTTCCCTTTCCAAATGTATAAACCCTAATTCTACCTCTTATTTCTTACATCTTTACTTCTCTCTTTTTTTTCTTTTCTCTCTCTATATCGTTTCCGGTGACTTGACCTATTAAATGTCTGATCCTTACCCACCTTCCTCACTATTAAGTATTGTAATAAAAAATAAATTTGAAAGCATTCCTATCTATCCCTCGCCACTCTCTATATCACCTTACATCAACTTAATACTAACCCTCAAAAGTGTGAAAATTATATATAAATTTAAATTCATTTTTTCACCCTTCGAAGTGCGGCCTGATAAGCCTGGGAAAAAGAAATTCCCTGGGAAAATAAATTATAACCATGGATCCTTAAAGTTGTCTGTTTTCATTAAATTAAATTAATCGCTCTGATTTAACATTGAGCGCTCCGGATTTCATCCTCCTTCATACGGATTACCAAGATTTTCATTACTCATATATATATATATATATATATATATATATATATATATATATATATATATATATTAAAAAGAAGAGAGGTATCGCAAACGTTTTTGGTTGTAATGTGGGTTTATATTCCATAAAGCATAATATTTGAAAAAAAAATCCACATTACAACCAAAAACGTTTGCGGTACCTCTCTTCTTTTTAATATACACACTTTTCTCTGATTGGAACCACTATAAGCTCTTTCGTTTATATATATATATATATATATATATATATATATATATATATATATATATATATATATATATATATTAGGTTGGTGGAAAAATAATGACGTAATAATGTCGTTTTTTGACGTTAAAAAATACGTCAAAAAACGACATTATTACGTCATTATTTTTCCACCAACCTAATATATATATATATATATATATATATATATATATATATATGATTAAAAGTCTAAGCAAATGCCTTTGCCTAATCATACAAATCAGTCATGTTGAATATGACGATAATAAAGCAAAACATTACATGGCAAGTCACTCATCTGTTTAGAAGCATTTACTTATCTCGTTAGTAAAATTTGTAGCTGCGAAAACGATGTAAGTACACGCTTTGGTAAAGCCTGGGGTGTCGTCGACAAGTTATATCTAGTGGAGGTTTGAACTTCCAGACAGTATGAAAAGGAGCGCCTTTGAAGCAACTGTTACCCTTTTTATAACGGGTTTTGGTACGACGTAGTCCATTTGGCGTCTCTGATTCGGCGGGCTTGATTCGAAATTAGAAAAATAATTGGACTGTTCTGCACAGCCGTTCAGGGGTCAGACTATTTCGACATCACTGTCTTTGACCAGAGGCAACACCTCCCCCCAAAAAGGACAAAAGCATTGAAAACACCTAACTTTCAATATGACTTTTTATTCATTTAGGGAATTAAGGATCCAATTAAAGCACTAATGGAATAATGTTAATTAAAAACTTAAATTAAAAATATTGTATTTCAAAAAAAAAATATAAATAAATAAATAAAATAAAACACTTAGTAAAGATATTTAACCTTAGAAATTACTTCTTTATTTCGTAATTATGTGCATGGAAAAAGCAATCCTTAATGTGAACGGTGGGAAATGCATCTTGCAGAGCATGAATTGCAGCTTGTTCAAAGTCACGTATTATTGAAGTCGGTCTCAAATTTGGTTTGATGATTTTCAGAAGGAAATATGATATAAAAAATACATCCAACTACTCATTTTCTTAAATTGGACTATTCGAGCATATAACGACGAAGTTCTAATCTGACCACTAAGAAAGAAAGAGTGAGAAGGAGAGAGAGAAAGAAAGAAAGAAAGAAAGAAAGAAAGAAAGAAAGAAAGAAAGAAAGAAAGAAAGAAAGAAATTCCTATGTCGAATCGGCGACGCCGGAATGTCCCATTCCCTTTATGAAGACATCAATAATATTGATTATGGTTATGATGTTGATGATGATTTTAAGCACTTCCGGTCTCACTAGGGAACATTGGGATAGGGGACGGATCCAGCGGGGAATTTGAAAGAATACTTTGTCGAGTTTACCACGTCTCGTGTTGTCTTTATGTTGCTTCGACCTTTAAGTTACTAGCCATATACAATCATTATGCATATAGAAAGCTCCAAAGAGGCTCTAAAAATGAGCATATACGATGAAAAGATGCCCCAAAGTTAATAAAAACAATGTTTCATCGTCAAAATCTTTGTTATTATTAAGAGGAAAGACCAAACGATTTTTTGTTAATTAAATTATATTTTTGATCTTTTTTAGAATGTGAGAAATTTTGCTGGAAAATGTTGCTTTTCTTGAGTTAGTGGGAGAACACACACTTTTATAGGGAATTTTAGAAAGAACAAATTTAAAATCAAGTTGACGTTTTTATGTCATCATCATAATCAGTCCTGATTTTTGCTCGTAGGGCCACTTCGGAACTGAGCAACCTCCCAACTTCCACCCTATATCTTGGTTATGTGCAATGTCCGTCACTGTGAATGATCTTTCAGACGACACAGTCACTTCGCCAGCCTATATTTTTCTATCTTTGTCTGCTTCTTTTTGTTTTGACTCAGGTCGCACCTTGTAGGGTGTCAGTGGAAAGATTGTTGGGTCTTGTGATGAGCCCGTAATATTTCAACTTTCTCTTCTTGACGATGTTTTTTTAGGCAGTGTTTTCGTGTAACGTATTTTAAACTACATATGATATTTGTTAATAAACTCAGTTGATTTATCTTACTCCTGACGTTTGGAGTTATTTCTATGAAACTTGGGCCAGCAGATACGTTACTGAATTTTATTCAATTATTTGTGTGTGTGTGCGCATGCGCACGCACGCACGCACACACACAATTGTTTTTTCTTCTTTCCTCATTAATTATGTACACGAGGAAGGCTGAAGAAGGGCTTGATCCAAACAATGTTAAGAGCATCAAAAATGAAAAGGAAAAAGAAAAAATAAATGAAAAAAAAAAGAAAAATGAAAAAACGAAAAAAAGAAAAAAGAAATGAAAGAAAAAGAAAAAAAAGAAAGAAAGAAAGAAAAAGAGAAAGCAAAAGAAAGGAAAAAGAAAAGAAAGGGAAAAAACAAAGCAAAAGGAAAAAGAAAGGAAAAAGAAAAGGAAAGAAAAAGAGAGAAAAACAAACAGAGAAAATAGCAGGAGAAAAGAGCTGGTTAATAATATACGTAACAGATTAGTTCATTTCAGCAGCTGTAAGTACACAGATTTTTTCCAGTCCACTCTAAAACTGATACTTATACCATATAACCCAGTACAACCTGCCATATGCTTGGGGCATTGATGATTGATCCGGTTCCCCCACCAGGCTTTTCTGGTCAGGAGGATAAAAAACAAGACTTGTCAAATTGTGTATGAACCTTCCTTTAAGATCATAAAAGAAACAAGGTCCATGTATCACAATAGGGTAGACTGGGTCCATAGCTAAGTACGCCACCAGTGCAGTGATAACATAGCATAACTGGGTGGAGAGCATCCTAGACTGACGTCACCAGCCAGGGTGAAGTGTTATAATAGTTGTATTTTGAAGGAGATATGATATTTATTCATAAATTCAGTTGATTTATCTTGCTACTGAAGAGTGGAGTTATATCTATGAAACTCGGGCCAGCAGATAAGTCTTTGTACATTTTATTCACCTATTTGCTATATATTTATATACAAAATCAGGTGTAACATAGCTGAAAGAGAAAAAAACACATTCGTAAGATAATGGTATAAGGAAACCATCGACATTTATTGATCGAGCAGCCAATGTTGCTGTGGTTTGAAATTTATAGAATCTTTCTAACCGTTATCGCTCTTTCTAGTATTTTGGGACTTTCCTTCCTAACCTTTTGTCTGAAGTAGTATGGAATGTCAGCATCTTGATCATATCATTATTTTGTCTGCAAGTTAAAATGTGATATCTAATTTAGATGTTTTGAAATTCATTAAGTTATCTGGTAGTTCTTTGTTTGTGATACTGTAGCGCCAGTCCACAAGGTTCGAAGAAAAAAGCTATAAGCAAATAGTAACTTATCTTAAAACTCTCTCTTCTCTTCATCAAATGATTTGTTGCTGATAATCTTCAGGAAATTTTAAGCCGAATTTTTTATTTAATTCATGTGATTAATTCTCGTTCTGCTAATCATTGGCTAAAACGTTGTGACAAATACAACCAAAATGAAGAAACTACGGTGGGTAGCAGAAATAGCCCCTACGAATAGCCTCTACATATACCTCCCAGAAATACCCCCACGTATACCTCCCAGAAATAATTCCCACATATATCTCCCAGAAATACCTCCCACATATTCCCCCTGAAATACCCCACATAAAGTCCAACATATACCTCCCAGAAATAGCTCAAAAATATACCTCCCAGAAATACTCCTACATATACCTCACAGAAATACCTTCCACATATTCCTCCCAGAAATACCTCACATATAGCACTACATATACCTCCTAGAAATACTTCACATATGTCTTCCAGAAATACCTCCCACATATACCTCCCAGAAATACCTCGCACATATACTTCCCAGAAATACCCCACATATAGCCACACATATACCTCCCAGAAATACCTCAAACATATATCTGCCAGAAATACCTCCCACATATACCTCCCAGAAATACCTCTCATAAATACCTCCCAGAAATACTCCACATAGTCAAACATATACCTCCTAGAAATACTCCTACCTATTCCTCCCAGAAATACCTCACATATAGCACGACATATACCTCCTAGAAATACTTCACATATGTCTCCCAGAAATACCTCCCACATATACCTCCCACATATACCTCCCAGAAATACCTCCCACATATACCTCAGAAATACCTCCCACATATACCTCCCAGAAATACTCCACATAGTCAAACATATACCTCCCAGAAATACTCCTACATATTCCTCCCAGAAATACCTCACGTATAGCACCACATATACCTCCTACAAAATACCTCACGCATATGTCTCCGAGAAATACCCGCTAAGACGCAAGTGGCTACTCGGAATGAAAATGAATGAAACGACTTTAGAAGGAACCAGAAACCCACTCCTAAACAGAGAACAAGGGATCAATTCTACTCCTGTCCATAAGAGACTGGGGGAGAAGTAATGATTTTTTATGCCATGTCCCTTCAGGACGCGGCCTTCTATGGATTCTCCAGAGGTTATCCTTCTCTATTTCCTGTTGACTTATCCACGGTTTCGAATTCAGTGTAGGTCTCTCTTAGACAGTCTTCCACCCAAAGCTAGAGAGCCCTATGGGTTAAATAGCTGGGTAGACCCTGCTAATTAACCCATACTTGGGGGAGAAAAGATAAATGCATCTCTTACCGAATGTCATTCATGCGAATGTGAACGCACTAGACGAGGCTGGGATTTGAACTCCGCTCGCTTGGTTTCATTTTTCGTGCCGACATCAATGACACCAAAAAAAAAGGAAATCTTAGATACATTTCATCAAATTTAGTGCGATAGATGAAATGTTAGATTCATCAATTAGTCTATTTTCACTGTAATTTTAAAATCGTTCATACGTTTGAAGTTGTCTATTTTAAGTAAAATATTGTTGATTTGTTTACGTGTGCGGGGGTTTAATGTCGAGAATATAAGTGGCAAGGGGACAATTCGTCTTCAGTGAAATTGTCACAAATGTTTTTTTGTGAAATCAGTAATAGACATATAATTTGTATATTTTGCTGCCACATCTGGTCTGGTTCTCCTGTTATATATTTACAGATTCTTGATAAATCCCAAAGGAGAATCTGCAATGTTATTGGTCCTAACCAGGCATCTCAGCTTCAGTCCCTTTTCCACTGCCGTAACGTTGCGTCTTTTTCTATAAATACTTTTATGGTAATTCTTCTGATGAACTTTCCACTATGGTGGATGCGGGGCGCCTTTCCTTTCGCGTGAGTGTTTTTTAGTATTTGTTGTTGTGTCTGAATGAATGCATGTCAGTGTGATTGCTTGGGATGAATGAATGTTTTATACTATTATAGTCCCACATTGATTTCGGCCAGTGAACTGATGTTTCTGTCACATTTAGTGATCGGGGGGGGGGTATTACTAATTCTATTTTCTTTAGTTTCTTGCAAATAGTTTTGTAATCATGTTTGTAAATAATCACTGGGGCTAGTTTTTAGAATTGTTGTTTTATTCCCCTCCCTCCCACAGACATTGAATTGTAAATATGGGGACTAACTAGTAGAGACAATGAGGTATTATGGTGGTTGTAGTAAGAAAGGTACGTATGAATGTGTTGTTTTGGTGTAAGGAATATTGTTTTGTACGATTGGGTCAGTGTTTGCGGCTAGCTAAGTTATAGTTAAGACAGAAGAAGTCCGTCCTTTGCCCAATCCCCCCTTTCGACCATGTGCCACATTTCTGTGTATTTTACAAAATAAATATCACTTTTCACTATGGTAACATGACTTTATGAATTTAAGTCTACTACTAGATTGTAGGCAAGGTCTCATCATTTTAGAGTTGAAATGGATAGATGTGACCCCCCATTGAGATGTCAAGAAGTGCAATTTATGGGGTTAGCTAAGAAGCATAACTCTTAATCCTAGACTTAAAAAGTTTAAGATTGTAGTTATCGGGAAAAATACCCTGTTAGGAGTCTGTTCCACAAAGTAACAGTGCTGGAGAAGAAGCTGTTCCAGTGGAACTTACTTTTTATCAATGAAACATGATAGGAATGATGAGGATAGATCCCCTGTGACGTGGCATGGCGGGTCCAAGCTAGTGGCATGGCGGGTCCAGGACTAGTAAAACCTAGAAATATAACTCCTCAGAACACTTCCCATGGAAAGAGCGATAGATTAGCGACCTTTCGTCTGTGGGGAAAGGGGTTGTAAGGTAGAAAATAATTCATCATCCACAAAGACAATTTTAAACTTTATCAAGAGAGGTACTGTGTTCCTATTCAAAAATTTCACTTATATGGTATCCACTCCTCTTAACTTTGTACTATAAATAATCTTTGTTATTCTTTTAAATATATATTGAAAAGAACCGTGTTTTTTATCTGTACAAGGCTTCAGAGCCACTTGAGTTAGAGGATTAAAGACAAGAGGTACAGCTTATGTGGATATGTGTTGGAGATAACTGTTAACCATAGACGTAAACAGGTTAAGATTGTAGTGTTCGGGAAAGCTTCCTCTTGGTTCAAAGAAGAGGTTCGTGGTGGGAAGAAGCTGTTCGACTGGAACTTAAATCTTACTCAACGAATATGGAGGGAATGACGGTGATTCGCTGGGGTGGTATGGCGGTTCTTAGCCAAGAAGGTTAAAACTGGTGGAACTAACGAATGTAGTTCGTTTGAATAAGTTTCCAAGGAAATACCAATAGAGAAGCGACAGACTCGCGACGTTTTGTCTATGAATAAAGGTGGAAAAATAAGTAAGTTGGAAAATAATTTGTCACACACAAGGACGCGGAGACGCTTTTTCGAGACTGGAAAGTGAAGACTGGGCAACTCCTGCGATAAATCTGATCCTGCTGGATGCTAAACTTGTAGACATCCCTGTGGAGTACAGGGCCACAGCCTCATCACACAATACGTTGCTGATGTGGTTTCTGCAGCAAGTACTTTTTTATAGGGTTGATTGCTAACCCCACGCTCAACCGGTTTTGAATTCAGAGTTGTCTTTCTCTTAGGCTTATTGCCAAACACAACTAGAGAGGCCAGTTTGCCTTGTTATTAACCGCTATGATTTTTCTTTTAGTAAAATTCACTCAGTACAAGGCGCAAGAGTCTCTCAACGTAGCGTTTTACTGAACGAGTTGTGTGAAATTAACATAAAAACAAATAGTAGGAAGTGAATTTTATAATGGAATAAAGGATAGATAACCATTGACCTTATGACGAAGAAGTTATGTCCGTAATGTTTGGTTGGTTAGTTTTAACCCCTATGACTTATTTAATGCCAAAATCTAAATATTTCGTATGCAATTTTATAGCTTCATATTTTGAACACAATTTTATGCCTTTGACTCCAGATACGTTGTATTAGGTTGGTGCAAAAATAATATCGTTTTTTGACGTTAAAAAATTACGTCAAAAAAACGATATTATTTTTGCACCAACCTAATATATAATTTTATTCTTTCAGAGTAAACGTATGTTTTAAGATGTTGTTGTAACCCAGAAAAGGTTACTGGATGAGTAATAGCCAAAACGGAGGTTGGAAATGAAATGGTAATCTTTACAACATCAACAAAATACAATACTCACCAACGGCGTGAAGTAGGTAAACCACTGCTAGTGGTGGACTACTTAGACAGCATATTACCCCAACTTACAGTAGTGTCCAGCGTATTTATGAGGATTAGGACATACCCATTGGTGTTCATAGGTACAGTATATAACAAATGTATAGTTTGTAGATGATAAAATATATTTTTGGTAATTTTTTATAAAAATGTATTACTGGTAAATTTACTACAAAAATGTATTGTCGGTAATTTTTAAGTAAAAATTTATTGCAGATATTTTTACCATGAAAATGTATTTCCTAGTGATTTGATTATCGTTTGGGAGTTCACTATTTACCCATTGTTAGAACCCTAACAGATGCTACCACCCCGGTTCAGGGTGGGCCTGGGAACAACAGTAATGAAGAGGTGGTTCCACATTTCTCAAAACTTCCAATCTCTCGATCAGAGGCCTTGCTGTCGGATGTAGTTTATCGTCGTGCCCAGGACTATGTAATGTCCAAGGAAACATTCACAGAGTAGTTAGTTACACAGGGTAGTGATTTTGGGGAAGAAGCTGTGCGAGTAGATGTTCCTTATCAATGGAATACGGAGGTTATGTGGATGATTCAACACTGCGGACGTGGCAAGGCGAATATATGCCTGAGGTTGTTCCATTAAGAATGGAATTTGTTTGAACATTTGTCATGGACGTAGCGATAGAAAAGCAGCGTTGTGTCTGTAGGAGAGTGGCTGCGGCATGTAAAATAAACGGGTTTATCCCTTCCCAAGTGTATTTGTATGAAAGCGAAAGCAAGGGTCATAGTTGTAATTTGAACTTGGACCATCGATCGTCTTTTCCGCGCTGGTAACCGCTACACGTTCATCATTATTACTATTGGCGCGTAAAATAGTAACAGTAAAAGACACACCGCAAAAGGATGATTTAAGATTTTATCTTTCTTCTTAGACCTTAGTAAATATGCGAGCAAAAACTGCTTTTATATTATTATCAGATGAAAGGGAAAGATTCCATCAGCTTTGTGGATTATAAAGTAACGACCATAATCATCATCAACCCATTATGACATTGAAGATATAAAGGAATCGAAGAACGATGATGATAAAGGTGCAATGGCGATGATGATGATGATGTCGGGGTGGTGCTGGTGTTTCGAATGTCTGGAAATAGAATTCCAAATGCAGAAATATCTGCAAAGTAGAGACTAAAAGAATTCAAGAAAAAGAATTGTCAAAAAATACATGAATCAATAAATAACGTAAAATGTAATAAAAAAAAGAAAGTAAAAAAAATACTGTCTGGACAAACGACACGATTGAACAGCAGACATGAATAAGTAAAAAGCGATAAAAAAAAAAGGAATATTGCATCTATAAAAGAGAAAAGCAAAGCAAATTGAAGCAGAAAAAGTCTGGAAGAAATCTGCGTAAAAATTGGTAGAAGTGGAAAAGAAGCAGATACAAAACCAAAAAAAAAAAAAAAAAAAAGAAAATGTCTGACATGTCTGATTTTTTTTGTTTTAAGAAGAATAAAAATGAAATGGAAGACATCAATAAATGGTATGAAAAATCTGCCCCAAATGCATTTAAGATTTTCTTTTGTTTTAAAGATATTTTTTTAAAAGAAATTATAACTTTTCATAAAAAAAATAACGACGGAGAGAACGAGGAAAATAGATAAAATGATTTAATGATGAAGAGTAAGTGATAATGTCTAATATTGGATAGAAGTAGTAACATAAAAATAGCTAGGAAAGTAAAGCCTGTAATAATGGCAACAAGCGAAAAAGATGAAGAAAGAGGAGGAGGTGTAGAAAAAAGGAGGAGAAAAGGGGCAAAAATGATGGGAAAAGAAGTGGGGAAAAAAGAAGACGCAAAAAGAAGAAAAGGAAAAGAAGAGGAAGAAGAATATGGTAAAAATAAGAAAGGGAAAGAAGAAGGAAGAAGAAAAAGAAAAAGAGGGAAAGAAGAAAATAGAAGAAATAGAAGAAAAGGGAAAGGGAAAGAAGAATATGATGACGAAAAACGAAAATTTTTGAAAGGAAGAGAGAAAATGAAAAGAAGAAAAAAAAAAGAAAAGAAAAAAAAAGAAAAGGACAAACCGAGAAAATTGTAAATTAAAAAAGAAAAAGAGAAAAAGTTTTCTCATTTTCTCCTCTTCTTTTTCTTAGAATACGAGGAAAAAGAAACAAGAGAAAATAGAAAATTGTAAAAGGGAACGGTCTCGTGAACAAAATTAAAAGCAAATACATCAGAAAAGAAATTAAAAAAAAAACAACAGAATAACAAAAATGACAAGAAAATGTTTAAAAAAAAAGACTAAAATACAAAATGAAATTTGCCACGTGTAGAATTAACTTCAAATAATGTCGAATAAAAAAAAAATTAAAACGAAGCTAAAAAAAAAAGGAAATAAAAACGAAATCAAGTTCACATCTCGCCATGGAACAGTGGATACTAAACAAGTCGATCAAGTCATTACAACTGTAACAAATTTAATGTTCGTTTTCTACCCAATACTTTTGGTCACACTCGACAAGAGGCCGGGTCTCTATTCGGATATACTCCGATCAGACCAAAAGTATTACTGCCATATCTGAGCTGGAGCTGCTTATTTTCCAAATCGTTTATGTGGCTTTTCCACACACACAACCTCGCAAGCATATCACTACGCCATCGCTATTTCCATGGCAAATATTCAAATGAGTTAAATTCACTAGTTCCACCATTTCAAGCCTTTACAACTAAGACTCGCCTTCCTACTTACAAAAGGTCGAAACATTTGTATTCCATTCATATGCCATTGGTAAGAAGGAAGTTCTACTCAGACAACTTCTTCCAGAGAACCACTACATTTTGGAGCAGACTGTCGGTAGGTTGCTTCCTCAATCACTACAGTCTTAACCTCTAGGGTCAACCTTTATCTATCTTACATAACCTGATGAACTGCGCACATTTCCTCCTCTTACGCCCACGCAACAACCCCATTCTGTAATGCTCTTCCTGGAGTGGCTCTTGAGCTTTGTAGTGTATGAACATATAGTTAACATAAATGGGTTTCTCATCCAGGAGAAATGATTAGCAAGATAGTCTGTGAGAGATCCATCCTAGTCAATGTTTGATCAAGTTCGATTTTGTAATATTGATTCATTTTCTACGGTTTATCAACCCTTTGCAGGTTATGGAAAGCCAGAAATTTTTTTTTAGATTGTAAGCACTTATTTTTTGATAATAATGGTTTAGTGATACAAGAAAAGGTGGATTCATACCTTTCCCAAGGATATTTGCGGTATATAACGAACCCAACCGGAATTAGAACCCGGCTCTTCAATTAACAATCCCAAGCCGTTATCCACTACACCACTCGCACATCGAAGGTTACAAGCGGCCACCTATTGTGGTACACACCAGGCTCGACATTGCTTAACTTCTGTGATCGTACCTGTGTTTCAAGCCTAGATTTCGTTAATATCCATACAATTGTCTGGTGCTCAGGTCGAAAGCTATTCTAGATAATTATCATTATTGTAGTTATTTTGATTCTCAGAAGGCGTCCTATATTTGAGGCCTTGTGCCCGCCTATGTTCATCTTAGTAAACATTTGGTACCTTAACAGGATGCAATTAGGTGTAAGCTATTCTAATAGACTGATACTAATGGAGTGTCTTCTGTCTTTTGTATATGCCATACTTGTCGTCTATCTCTAAACCGACGAGCTTATCAATAACGGTGACTGTTTAGAATATGATAATGAAGAGGAAGAAAGAAAGAAAGAAGAAAAAGAGACAAGGAACACAAAGTCAAAGAAGGGCGGGAAGAAGATTCGTAAAATAATGAAGATGAACATCATGTAAGACATTTTACATCAAATTAATACAGAAAAGCAATGACAGGAAGAGAGTAAAGGAGTCGATTAGAAATGAAAGATTTGATGAAGTCAGTTAACTGCTATGTAGTCTCTGAAATGAAGTAGGGTGAAGTAAGAATAAAGACGCGGTTTCAATTAAATTATTTGAACTCTGAGATGAAGCATTTTTGTGATGCTATGGTTGGAATAGAAGAGAAAAGTGTGATCTTATCTTGATCGCAAGTGTTTCTGTTTGATTACCAGCGGATGGGTTCTTGGAAATTTTCTAAACGGCATCCATTTTGGCGGTAGGGGAACGGAAGAGTAAAAGAGTGGATAGGGGCTTTTGAAGACAAAGTGACAACAAAACTGAACGTAGAGCGTACCCGGTTGCTGACCTATATTAACAGTCATACTTTGGGTCGAGTGAGCCAGTTCTATTCCGCTCTTAGCGATGGGTAGAGTGTCCTTCGTATAGTTCCTATACCGCCCGTTCGTATCGCGTGCCACACGTCATAGATGAGCAGATGGTGGTTGGATTGAAGAACTGAGCTGCTAGACCGACAAAGACGTTGTTCCAAGTGTCACCTACCTACCTGTCTATCTGCCTACGCAGATGAGCAAGCGAAGCCCTGAATAAAAATCCATCGATTATAATATTGGAAACAAGGTTCGTATTATCATTTCTCGACGTGGCGTAATTTTTCACTTTTGTTACCTTATGAATATGCAGCAGACCCTTTTCCTGAGATTCGTCGCACACCGATATGTAGGAAAACAGTAACGCAACTTGGAAGACTCACTGGCCGCCCAGTTGAAGGCTGGACGACTGTCGCGTTGTATGTTTAAAATTTCGCTAATAATTTCACGTTAGCTCATTTTTTCTTCATTGTGTTGTTGCTTTTTATCACAATTTTAAAAGCCGTATACTCTCTTCCTGTTTAGTCCTGGATATGACGATAAACTATATCTAGCAGCAAAGCTTCTGATCAAGAGATTGAAGGTCTTGAGGAGCATAGAACAACCTTTAAATTGCTATGGTTGCATGTCTAGCCTGGACCGGGGTAGTAGCATTTGTTAGGGTCCCAGCTATGGGCAAAATAGTGAACCTCTAAACGAAACATTATGAAAGTATAAAAATACATTTTATAGTAAAAAATACCAGCAATAGTTTTTATATAAAAATTACCAAAAATACATATTTATAGTAAAATAACCAACAATACATTTTATCTGTAATTGAAGGCACTGTCCTGTGTAAGACGATAAACTGCATCTGCGTCCTGGGTAAGACGATAGACTACATCTGACAGCAAGGCCTCTGATCAGGAGGTTTTGAGGCTCATTGAACCACCTTTTAATTGCAGGTGTTCCCAGGTTCACTCTGATCGGGGGTGGTAGCGCCTGTTAGGGTCTCAGCTATGGGCAAATAGTTGACCCCCCCCCCCCAAACAGGTGTCAAAACACTGTGAATGTGTAAAAGTAGTTTTTAATACCAGCAATACATTTTTAAGGGAAAATTATTTTCAAAAATACATTTTTGAAAAAACATTTTTACCAGCAATACTTTGTTGAAGGAAAATTATTACCAGCGATACCAGTTTGAAGGAAAACTTATAAGCAGAAATACTTTTCTGAAGGAAAATTATTACCAGCAATACATTTTTAAAGGGAAAATTATTACAAACAAAATATTACCAGCAATGCATTTGTGGAAAAGGTATTACCAGAAATAATAAAAACTCTTGTCAACATTAAATAACCCTTTGAGTAAAACAAAACGAACAAAAAAAATCTTTTGTTGTATTAAATAACCCTTTGAGGTTGATATGCCATAAAACAAAGCAAAACAAATTGGATACATACAATTGCGTTCAATATATATATATATATATATATATATATATATATATATATATATATAATTTTTTTAATATGTTTCCATCACGACACAAAAATTCCTGGTTAAAAAACTGAAATTAAATCCGAAATTTAATTATAAAAGTTAAACTTAAAATTAAATTGGGGACTGATGTTTCAATTTTGAAACATAGAAATGTGTCACGTCGGAAACATATTTTTATTTAAATAATTATATTATGCTCTACTGTTTAAATAAAAATAAATGCTAAGAACACTGGATTATAAATTTCACTGTTCTTTCCTATTATATATATATATATATATATATATATATATATATATATATATATATATATATATATATTATGGCGCCTGTGTACATGTGAATTTTGAGGGAATATTATTTTGATTGGGTATTATAAATTTGGTAGAATATGACAACTGATCGAAAATCCATCTGTCAAAATATCCTTATTTAAATCTTCTGTCCATATTCTCAAAACATGTGTCTGTTTACAAATAACTGCATACTACTGTACAATCGGAGAGCCGAGTTCGAATTCCAGTCAGGTTCATTACATTCGCATAAGCGCAAACGCCGTTTGGCAAGGATATGAATCCATCTCTTCTCCTCTCAGCTAGTGTTTGAAAGCAGGGTAGACTGGGTCATATAGCCTTGGTTGGCAACCAGTCTACCGCAGAAAGAAAAGGCAGCCTATTGTGGAGAAAATCTTCGGCCTAGTCAGTAATGAATCAACAGATGATTGCAAAGTGGGAATCGCGTATGGCATTTAACTGACAGACTGTACAAGCATTTTTGCATAGTTTGCAGTCTCGGATAAAATTGTATTGGCAGTTGATTGGGTTCTTCAGTCTGGTAATTTGTGAGACGTTTCGTATTATTGTTGCTAAGCCCCAGGTTACATTAATATCGCATACACATTTTGATATCACGAAATTAAAATTGTGTTTTGTAGAAAGCAACTAATACATCCAGAACACAGAATTTATGAAGGCGGGTTAGCTTTTGATCTTCGACAAGATCTGCTAAATGTTTTTGCCTTGAAGGAAGATGGAGAGGAGGAGAAACAGAGATCAGCTTCACTGCCAGGCTTGCAATAGCGACAATCACGATAATCTCTTACTTATAAAACTCCCAGACTAAACTATGCTGAGAACCGTAATTATTCATATATGTTGTGGGACTTACTCCCTATTGTAAGCCAAGACATCCACCAGGTGGCACTGTTCTGGACTATAAAGACAGGGCAATAAACTCTCTCTCTCTCTCTCACACACACACACACACACACACATTGGTAATTGAGTGGTGGACTATAAAGACAGGGCAATAAACTCTCTCTCTCTCTCTCTCTCTCTCTCTCTCACACACACACACACATTAGTAATTGAGTGGGTGAAGATTTCTTACTCCGGCAGGCCGTCTTGTTAATTTCACCCAACCACGTGGTGTGCATCACACACGCATTGACGAACACGGTAAACACTACAAATATTTTTTCTCCTTTTCAGCTATCTGTATTTACAAGTATATTTCTTTCTTCTTGAATTACCGTAATTCCCCATGCATAATACGCCTTCATCTATAATACGCACACCTAAAATTATGCCGAAAGTGTTGGACAATGCTTCTACTCACGCATAATACGCACCCCTTGTTTGGTAATCAAACCCTATAAATTGTACCTCTCCAATTTCATTACAGCCAGTGTTTCCTACTCTTATTTTAAAATGGTTTTAAACAGAATAATATTATTCTAATTTAGTTTAATGATAATTCTTATTTTACTGCAATTTTTCAAAGACTTTTTGTAGCTGTGCATAATACGCAACCCTGATTTTACTTATTATTTTTAGAAAAAAATGCGTATTATACACGGGGAATTACGGTATGTTGTTCTTTATATAAAACTACATGTATAAAATTTCCCGCCGTGTTCAATTCGTCTCTTTTGAAAATGTTTAATTCATTTATTTTTAAAGTTTTCCATCTTAGCCGTAACGGGTACCAACTCCACCCGTTATAAATTGGTGGCCAACGGCAACCTCGTCCAATACAAATTGTAGCGCAATTCGCTACCGTGTATCCGAAAGGCGTCCGATGCTGTGATGTCCAAGAGATATTTGGATTTGCTTAAATTCTTGGCACCATCACATGGCTACGTCATTTTGAAAAAAAAAAAACTCATTTCAAATCCCTATTTTAGAATTTGTAGCAGGTAATATTAGCCTAAACTCAGCATTTTTAAAACGTTTTACCTTTAGGTCATATTGTTATAAAATAAAACAGTATTTACAGTAAACACACTATCATGTACACGCAAAAATGTAACAGACTTGATGCAAAAAGAAGTTCACTAGAGGAGAGACAAAACTATAAACAACCGCACATTTCAGTAACTGATGTTGGCGCTCTAAATCTGTACACAATTATGGCACAAGACCGAAAAAGGGGAGGGAATGAGGCTGGTCATCACTAACTATCTTATACCTAGCTAATCCGACTCACAACCCATTCACTCATTACAATTTTCGCATTCACTGACTGCGCCTTTACAGTTGATTAGTTTGGTTTGGTTTGGTTTGGTTTGGTTTATAAAATAGAAATGAATAGAAATGAAAATAGAAATGAATATTTCTGTTTTTGTATCAAATTTTTAGTTATTTATTTAAACTCTATAAAACGCCCTCTCGGCTGGGGATGTAGAATATGCCGACTGTACCTCTGCAGAAGAGTAACTACATCCGCATCCTGGGTAAGACGATAAACTATATCCGCGTCGTGGGTATGACGATAAACTACATCCGCATCCTGGGTAAGACGATAAACTACATCCGCGTCCCGGGTATGACGATAAACCATATCCGCATCCTGGGTAAGACGACAAATTACATCCACGTCCTGGGTAAGACGATAAACTACATCCGCATCCTGGGTAAGACGACAAATTACATACACGTCCTGGGTAAGACGATAAACTACATCCGCGTACTGGGTATGACATTAAACCACATCCGCATCCTGGGTAAGACGACAAATTACATCCACGTCCTGAGTAAGACGATAAACCAGATCCGCATCCTGGGTAAGACGACAAATTACATCCATGTCCTGGGTAAGACGATAAACTACATCCGCGTCCTGGGTATGACGATAAACCACATCCGCATCCTGGGTAAGACGACAAATTACATCCACGTCCTGGGTAAGACTACAAATTACATCCACGTCCTGGGTATGACGATAAACCACATCCGCATCCTGGGTAAGACGACAAATTACATCCACGTCCTGGGTAAGACGATAAACCAGATCCGCATCCTGGGTAAGACGACAAATTACACCCATGTCCTGGGTAAGACGATAAACTACATCCGCGTCCTGGGTATGACGATAAAACACATCCGCATCCTGGGTAAGACGACAAATTACATCCACGTCCTGGGTAAGACTACAAATTACACCCGCGTCCTGGGTATGACGATAAATCACATCCGCATCCTGGGTAAGATGACAAATTACATCCACGTCCTGGGTAAGACGATAAACCAGATCCGCATCCTGGGTAAGACGACAAATTACATCCATGTCCTGGGTAAGACGATAAACTACATCCGCATCCTGGGTAAGACGACAAATTACATCCACGTCCTGGGTAAGACTACAAACTACATCCGCGTCCTGGGTATGACGATAAACCACATCCGCATCCTGGGTAAGACGACAAATTACATCCACGTCCTGGGTAAGACGATGAACCAGATCCGCATCCTGGGTAAGACGACAAATTACATCCATGTCCTGGGTAAGACGATAAACTACATCCGCGTCCTGGGTATGACGATAAACCACATCCGCATCCTGGGTAAGACGACAAATTACATCCACGTCCGGGGTAAGATGAGAAACTACATCCGCATCCTGGGTAAGACTACAAATTACATCCGCCTCCTGGGTATGACGATAAACCACATCCGCATCCTGGGTAAGACGACAAATTACATCCACGTCCGGGGTAAGATGAGAAACTACATCCGCATCCTGGGTAAGACTACAAATTACATCCGCCTCCTGGGTATGACGATAAACCACATCCGCATCCTGGGTAAGACGACAAATTACATCCAAGTCCTGGGTAAGACGATAAACTACATCATCATGCTGGGTAAGACGATAAACTAACATCCAAATGCATCGCCTCTGATCAGGAGGTTTTGAGGAGCGTGGAACCACCTCTTAATTGCTGGTGTTCCCAGGTCCAACCTGATCCGGGGTGGTAGCACCTGTTAGTATCCCAGCTATGGGCATATAGTTAACCCCCCAAATTTGTGGTCAAAACGTAAAAATAGTTTTTAATACCAGCAATGCATTATTAACAGCACTACATTTTTTAATAATAAATACAAATTTATCGGCATTAAATAATCCATTGAGGCTGATATGCAGTAAAACAAACCAAACCAAACCCCAAATTCTATCTGACATTTGTTAGTTTGAACGGAACGGCATAAGTTGACTAGGAAAAATTTTTCATTTATTCGAACTTCCTTGAATCTAAGCTTGATAGAACATGCACTCGGATGCTGAATGCTATACTTAACATCTCTTGGAGACAACATCCAACTAAATCTATGGACCCATCCCTAATATTTCTACAATCTTACGCAAACGCAGAATAGGCTTTGCAAGAAAAAAAACCCTCTGTTTACTGCTCTGGACATCTAGCCATGGAGCAAGATGGGTTGGTCACCCAGCAACCACCGATATTGACCAGCTATGTTATGACACAGGATGCCAACCAAATTAACTTTTGACTTTGATGTAGGACCGTGATGGCTTGCGTGATAGACTCATTTTTACATTATTGTTTAATTGGAATTAATTTGGAATTACAGTTTAATGTATGCTCCCTAATTGACGTTAAGGAACGAGATTCTTGCTCCCTGATACGTCCTTTGCACACACGTGCTGGACGTGGAATGCGTCAACCATCTATCTGAAGGACCATGTCAAACTAGTCAAGGACTGTAAGTGAGACTATAGTTTCAACATACATATTGTTTAATGTATGCTCCCTTATTGACGTTAAGAAACGTGAATCTCGCTCCCTGATACGTTACTTTTCTCTTTAAGCCCTTTCTCATTCTCTTCCTTCCTGTACCTAATAAACGCCGGTCAAGTTTCGTGTTGGCTCTCTCTCAGACCTGAGTCTTTCCTGTTTTCCATGACTTAATAGAACTTAACTTAATTCATGAATGTCCGAGCCAACTCGATCGAATAAAAAATAGAACTTTCTTTACGCCCGACATTTGTTAGAAGAGAAAAAATGTTAATTTTTTCAAAAAAACATTTTAATTACTGTTGGGAGAACCTTTTTTGCCTTCCATCTGCATAGCCGATGCTAACCTCAAGTGACTCACGATATTTATTG
This sequence comes from Acanthosepion lycidas, assembly GCA_963932145.1. Classification (NCBI taxonomy): domain Eukaryota; kingdom Metazoa; phylum Mollusca; class Cephalopoda; order Sepiida; family Sepiidae; genus Acanthosepion; species Acanthosepion lycidas. The sequence goes on from OZ010580.1 coordinate 97,971,195, forward strand.
TAAAATACACAATTATGATACAAGGCCGAAAAAAGGGGAGGGAGTGAGGCTGTTCATCACTATTTATGTTATACTTAGCTAATCCGACTCACGACCCATTCACTCATTACAATTTTTGCATTCACTGACTGCGCCTTTACAGGCGTAAGTTTTCCGTTGACTGGTTTGGTTTGGTTTGGTTTGGTATGTTTTGTTTTGTTTTATGGCATATCAACCTCAATGGGTTATTTAATGCCGACAAAATTTTTATTGCTGGTAATATTTTTTTTCCAAAAAATGTATTGCTGGTAATATTTTTCCTTGAAGAAATCTATAACTGGTGATATTTTTTTTCAAAGAATGTATAACTGTTTGTATTGCTGATATTTTTTTCCATAAAAAATTATTGCTGGTATTATTATTATTATTATTATTATTATTATTATTACAAAGTATTTCTGGCATTAAAACCTATTTTTACACAAGTTTGGGTGTTAACTGTTTGTCCATAGCTGTGACCCTAACAGGTGCTACCACCCCGGGTCAGGGTGGACCTTGGAACACCAGCAATTGAGAGGTGGTTCCACGCTGCTTAAAACCTACTGATCAAAGGCCTTGCTATTGGACGTAGTTTATCGTCTTATCCAGGATGCGGATGTAGTTTATCGTCATGCCCAGGATTTTCCGTTGATATGATGTGGAAATATTATATTGAATGAATAGCTACTTCTACTGCTAATAAAGTTGGTTCATTGTGTCGTGATGGTTCGGGAATTTAGTAACAGAATAATTGTGAGTTCAATCCCTGGTCCGGGCAATTTTCAATAGAAATAGGGCAAGCAATATAGAAAGCAGTATTAAATAAGAACTAGACGAGATATGGTCTGCGGAAAGTAGATTAAATAAGGATTCAATTCAAAAGTCACTGGAGATTACCGGGATAGAAAAGTACCTGACAAAGACTGGAAGGCACAACATCGAAACTTTATGATAAACAACAGAAAAGATAAGGAAATTAGTACGTGTGTAAATAAA
>OZ010580.1:97974708-98014708 GCA_963932145.1 Acanthosepion lycidas
TAAAGTGATAGAGATAGGTAGATAATAAAGAGATGGAGATATATATATATATATATATATATATATATATATATATATTAGGTTGGTGCAAAAATAATTTCGTTTTCTAACATATGTTACTATGTGGGAAAACGTAATTATTTTTGCACCAACCTAATATATATATATATATATATATATATATATATATATATATATGGATAGATAGAGAGTTAATGAGGACGGAGATAGCTAGCTATAAAAGATAACGATAGAGTGACAAAGATAGATAGATAGATAGATAGATAGATAGATAGATAATGAAGAGACTGTGATAGATAGAAAGATAGATAGATAGATAATGAAGAGACTGTGATAGATAGAAAGATAGATAGATAGATAATGAAGAGACTGAGATAGATAGATAGATAGATAGATAGATAGATAGATAGATAGATAGATAGATAGATAGATAGATAATGAAAAGAATGAGATAGATAATAAAGAGACTGGGATAGATAGATAGATAGAGAGATAGATAGATAGATAGATAGATAGATAGATAGATAGATAGATAGATAGATAGATAGATAGATAGATAGATATGAACAAATTTAGATATATGGATAGATGGATAGATAGATATGAACAGGCTTAGATGTGAATAGACTGAGATAGATAAATAGATAGATAGATAAATACATGGATAGATAGAAATTACATAGATAGATAGATAGATAGATAGATAGATAGATAGATAGATAGATAGATAGGAACAAACATAGATAGGATAGATATGAACCAACTTAGATGGCTAGATAGATATGACCAAATTTAAATATGTGGGTAGATGGATATGAACAGACTTAGATATGAATAGACTGAGACAGATAAATAGATAGATAGATAAATACATAGATAGATAGATAGATAGATATAAATAGACCTAGATAGATAGATATAAATGACATAGATATATATAAACAGACATAGATAGATAGATAGATAGATAGATAGATAGATATTTTTCAAATTAAGAATCGCGCAAACACACAAGGTGACCATTTCGTTTTTGTTTATCCCTTAATTTCCACTTACTTTTTTCATTCTCCCGATATTTGATCCAACACAGCGCTAAATATGGCGGCAAGATTACTTTTAAAAATACCAACAATACATTGTTATATAAAAAATCAACAATACATATAGTAAAATGTCCAACAGTACATTTTTAAAGCAAAATGACCAGCAATACATTTTACCTGTAGTTGAAGGCATACAATTGCGTTCAAAATATATTTAGTTAGAGCCATAAATTTGTGTTCAAAGTATTTAGATTTCGCCATTAAATAACCCATACAGATGTTTATCTAAACAAAATCAAAAAAGCAGTTAACGTTCATCTGTCTTTCTTTCTATCTCTCCCTTACGTCATTTTCTTTTTCTTACAGTGGTGTTCACCCTGTATACCCGGGGCCACTTGAGGCAGACGGTTACAGATTAAGAGGCACAGTCTATGCGGATAAATGACGAAGATAACGGTTAACCCTAGACTTGAACATGTTAAGATTGTAGTGTGATCGAGGAAGCAACCTCATGTTTTTTTCTTTTACGTCACATCACCCTTTTCTTTCTTTGTCTCCTTCCTTGTTCTCCTCTTTCTTCTTCCCGTTTCTATCTTTCTTTTACTTTTCCCTCTTTCTTTTTCTTTTAAATTTCGCCCTCTTTTGTCCCTCTCTATTCTCTTTCTCGTTCCCATTAATCTTTTTCGCTTTATCCTCTCTCCTTTTTGTTGCTTTTTCAGGGGTTTTTTCCCCTCCCCTCTTTCACTTTCATTTGTCTTCTGTCTTTCTCTTTTTTTCTCATCTTATCCCTTTTTACTTTTTTTTTTCGTTTCTCCTCTCTCCTCTCTGCATCATTCTTTTTCTTATTTTGTCATTTTTTCCTCTCATTTTTTTCTATCCACTTTTTCTCTTTTTTTTCTCTCTCCTCTCTTTTTTGTTTACTCCCCATTCTCTCTATCACTTTCTTTTCTTTTTTCTCACCATCTCTTTGTCTTTCTTTTCATATCTTTTCTCTTTCTTTCTTTCTTTCTTTCTTTCTTTCTTTCTTTCTTTCTTTCTTTCTTTCTTCTCTTTTTTCCTCCTTTCACCTTCACTCTGGTCCTCCACTTCCTCTTCTTCCTCTATGTGCCGCGTTTCTTCATAACGTGGACAATCATGGCTCTCCCTAACAACCGATCCCCTGTAGCTCATAACAGTTTTTCTACATTTGCTCCCGACCTCTCCGTTCCGCCATCTGTTAACACAAGCTCGTCAGTTAGGTGTCTCTTACACTATATCTCTTGCCCTCAATATGCCCTTTGAGTGTTAAATTTTCCAAGTCCCCCTTTCTCATTATGTGTCCAAGAAATGTCAGCTTTCTCTTCCTGATTCTAAGCTTAAGTGTTCTTTTTGTTGCCATTTTCTTTAAAACTTCCTCGGTCGCTCTTTCCATGGAATTCTTAGTATCCTTCTGTAGAACCACATTTCTTCTACCCCAGTTTTTTTCTCCCGCCCGTGGTGGAGATTGCTCCAGCATTCACTGCCATATTCCAATCCAGAACTCTTTTCTTTCTCTGTAACAAAAACGCTTCATCTTTACAAACGTCAGATCAGATCAAAATGGAGTGTTTCTGTCATATCTTCACTTTCCAGCTTTGATAGAGTTTTTCTGCTATGCTTCATTTTTACAACAGCCAGATCAGATCAAAATAGAGTATAGCTGTCATATCTGGCCGAGAACTGCACAATCCAAACTTTCTTGCTTTGATAGTGTCCTGCTGCTATGCCTCATCTTTACAAGCGTCAGATCAGATCAAAATGGCGTATTGGTGTCATATATGGATTGGAAGTACACAATCCTTTTTAACTTTGACAGAGTATTTCTGCTACGCTTCATTTTTACAAGAGTCAGATCAAATCAAAATAGCGTATTGCTGAGCTGGAGCTACACAGAAAATACTCGGTTTTGTGGGAGAGGATTCATTTTCTAATCTATAGCCTATTTCTCAAAGACATAACGTCGTAAACTCTTCTATCGAAAATGTTCAGATGAGCGCTCCATTCTTTAATTCCGACAGTTCGAACAGCTAAGACTAGTCATTCTACTTCCACGGAACCGAATCACCCACATTACCTCTGTATTCCAGATGTAAGGAAGAAATGTCATTCAGCTTCCCTCCCTCTTCCAAAAAACTACTACTTTATGGAACAGGCTCTTACGGATCTTTCCTTGAATACTTTAATCTTAACCACTTCAACTCAAGGGCCACGTTATTTTTTCACCTTATTCTCAAAATATTAATTTCCTACTTTCTATTCTTGTATTCATGACACACACCTTATTTAATAACCTTTTTTTTTAAGCATATCACCCCAAGCAAGGCGGGAGTGCCACTAGAACCCAAGAGGTTACAGAGCGTGAGAGCAAGAGCAAAGAGTGGGTGTTTGAGGAAAGGATAAAGAGAAGGATGGTGATCAGGATCAAGGCATCAAATTGACATTACGTTTGAATATTTGAAGATTATAGCTATCAGGGAAGCAAGTAAGAGGAAGGGAGTTCCACTGTCGGGAAGTGCTAGAGAAGAAGCTGTTAGAGTAGAAGCGGCGGTTGCATTTAACTGTTTCGAAAGTAAAAGGGCGGGAACAAGATGCCAACCTAGTAGCACGCTTAAATTCATGCATTTTAGGTATTAAGTTTCGTATATTTGTACACTATATTCACTTTGTTGGCATGGGGCATTTCTCATCCAATAATACAATTACTACTATTATACTACTACTACTACTACTACTACTAATAATAATAATAATAATAATAATAATAATAATTTGATCAGTTCCGCGTTTGAGCCAGGATCCGTTGCCCGGGACGCAGAGATGAAAAACATAGTTAACTATTCTTCTCTTGCTGATAGATTTTTTTTTTTACTTCTTTGGCAGTGGAGACTTCAGGGGTTATTGGCCCTCGTTCGATGGCGTTTCTTCGGAGGATTGGCGCGATTGCGTCTCGATTAAGGGACAAGCCTCGCGAAACGGAGTGGCTCTTGCAGCGTGTCTCACTGGCCATGGTTCGAGGTAATGCTTTCTCCATCATTGCGGCTGGCAGAGGTTAGAAAAAAATTGTTTATAGTTACGTTGTTCTGAAATTGTCATCAATGGTCAACTAAACTTGTTTTATTTTAGAAAATTGCGTATTGTCTTTAGCCTTCCAATGCAGGAAGTTTATGACTTCAGTACACAAATATATCAAAGTAGATTGAACATCATTTGCATCATAAATGAAACTTTGGTATTGAAGCTTTTGGTTTTATTAATTTTTAGACTCTCACGTTTGATAGTGTCGTCTCTAGTTCCAGATCAAATGAAAAATTTAAATAAAAGATAATAATAATAATAATAATAATAATAATAATAATAATAATAATAATGTGATGCCTATGCCGGGTTTTGGATGTTATGACGTCAAACTTGTAGCACGCTTAAATTTATACAGTTTGGGAACCAGCGAAAGTAACTCGTCAGAGAAGTTACCATGAAAATATTTGTATAAAAGACACAAAGAAGTCATACACGTCTGTAAGAAAATGACTGTAGATGGGATGCCAGTACCTTGCGCGGTTTTTGCACCTTGTTTTGAGTGAATTTTGGTAAAATAGATGATGGAATAAGAAAATAAAATGGCGGAGTAACGTTGTCTTTTCGATGGACTTCTTCCCGACAAAAGTAGTTGGGTTGGAAATATAAAATAAAAGAAACTTTAATTATTAATATGAAAAAAAGATTTAACAAAAAAAAAAAAAAAAAAAAAAAAAAAAAATGAAATTTTGATCTCGACTGGACAAGATATTAGATATATATTTTCGAATCAGAAATGCTGTATGATTATTCAAGTGAAAAGATAGACTATCGGTCTGGAGATTTGAATAAAACAGAGGAAATGTTCTTTTCTAGAAATCCGTCTTTTAGTTTTGTTTTTAAATATATAAATAAACAACTTAGTAGACATTTTTTTCTTTTTTTGATTGATTATTTTAAGATTAGCATGAAAGATACTTTCTCCTATATCCGCCGTATCTGTCTGCATATTTATCTATCTTTGAAAAGAAAAGATTTCTGTTTCGTTTGCTTGTCGACAAGTAAAACGTAAATAATCAAAAAAGTTCATTTGAAGACAAAACATTAATTTTGATGACTTATGCATAATTCAACGAAGAACCTCTTCCAAAAAGTATCTGATGATTAGTTGTTTGATCAGAATGATTTTTTCCCGAAATTAAGCCTAGCCGAGAACTTTTCAGCACCCACTCATAATGATTTCTACGCAGAACCGAAAGATCTACGGCAAGATATCATAGAAGCTGCATGTTACAAGGTTCGAAACCAAAGAGATTATACTAGTAGCGTCTATATCAGGGGTTCGTAACCGGGGTATCCATACCCCTTGGGGGTATGGGGACCAAATGCTGGGGGTATGGAACTCGATTTCTGGGTACTATTAGTTCCCCCCCTCTGTTGTGTTTGACAGATTGCACAAAAACAACAGTAAATATCTCATTAGATTAGTAAAAGTCTGTTTTATGTAGTCGAGATACTAAAAAATACTTATTCTCTTCCTTTTTCTTGTGGAATAAAACTGAATTATAACTTTATTTTGCTTCTTTTTTCTTCTCTTTTTTATGCGTTTCCCCCAAGCAAGGCGGGAAGCCACTAGGAAGCAAGGGGTTACAGAAAATTTGGAGTAAGATCAGATAGGAGTGATGGAGGAAAGGATGAGGAGAAGGATAGTGGATAGATCAAGGCAACTGGTGATGTCGATTGACATTACATTTGAATAGCTGGAGATTATAGCTCTCAGGGAAACTGGAATAGGGAAGGGAGTTCCACAGGCGAGAGGTGCGAGACATGAAGCTATTGGAGTAGAAGAGACGGCTACATTTAGGAGTTTCGACAGTGAAGGGGTGAGAGCGGGATGCCAGCCTCGTAGGGCGCTTGAATTCATGAAGTCTGGAAACCAGCGAATGCAGCTCCTCGGAGCAATTGCCGTGAAAGTATTTGTAGAACAGACAGAGAGAGGCGACGGCGCATTTGTGAGAAATTGACTGTAGACGAGATGCCAGAACAGGGCCAATTATATTGCATATCCGCCTCTGGAGCCTATCAAGAACCCCTAGGCAAACAGAAGGGGCCCCAGACCATATATGGCAGCAATACTCCATGCAAGGGCGATGTGTTGATTTGTAGATCTGGAGGATCGATTCCGGGGAGAAAAATTTCCTGGCGCGGCACAGGGAGACAACTTTCCTTGCGGTAGACGAAGCAATTTACTCAATGTATTTGTTCCATCTCAGGTCAGCATTTAACGTGAGACCGAGCAGCCGCAGAGAGGTGCTCTCGAGAAGTTGAGCGTCAGACATTCTAATGGAGGGCAGGGAAGGATCTCTGTGGTGATTAATAGAGAGCAGTTTTGTTTTTGAATAGAGCTTTCAGTAAAAAGAATATACTAAAGTTATCAATGCTTATGGTTTTTTTCATGTTCCATTCCTAGCGATCCATATCTAAAGTACAGTAAATTCAAGCGATTGAAATATTTGGAAGACATGCTGGCAAATAATAGAACTGGTGATAATTATTTCGACATTCAATTGAAGTGGGTATGGGACCATATTGGACAATCCACTGGGGGTCTGGAATAATCAAAAGGTTAAGAACCCCTGCTCTATATAAAGAGAAAAGAAGGAAAATGATGCATTTCAGCCTATAGTTACGATGTAATAGAACCTACAAAGATTATATCAAAGAAATATTCACTATACAAAGATATAAAGAATATGCTACTATTGATTTTGTCTGATAGATGACTCACAGTTGCTTTCTTCTCTCACCAAAAATCTATGAGTTGTAAGGCAGTGTAAAGCGTTGCGTGAATGAAGTCAAATTGTTATTGGTTTATCTGCACTTTTTTTTGCAAAATGACTGCTCTGATGTCATACAGTGGCATAGACGAGAATTAGTAAAGAAGGAGCCGAAGAAATCCGTACAAACGTCATGTATATTCAAAAAGCATTTTAATAATAACCAAATTTCATTGGCACCGAGCAGACCCTAAACTTGCACCAATCCTGATGTGTGACCATAACCTCGAACGCCAACTGGGGTCCAAAGTTTCACTACTATGGTAGATGTTACATTCCTTATTACAAGCACTTAGGGTCATATCACGTTGAAACATCGAAGTTAAGCAACGTAGAACGTGATCAATACCTAGATGGGTGACCATTTGGGGCTAAAGTTTTACTACTATATCGCTGTTACTGTGGTAGATGTTACATTCCCTATTACAAGTAGATTTACAATCATATCACGTTGAAACATCGAAGTTAAGCAACGTAGAACCTGATCAGTACCTATATGGGTGATCATTTAAGGCTAAAGTTTTACTACTATATTGCTGTTAATATGGGAGATGTGACATTCCTTATTACAAGCAGGCTTACGGTCATATTACGTTGAAACATCGAAGTTAAGCAACGTAGAACCTGATCAGTACCGAGATGGGTGACCATTTGGGGCTAAAGTTTTACTACTATATCGCTGTTACTATGGTAGATGTTACATTCCCTATTACAAGTAGATTTACGATCATGTCACGTTGAAACATCGAAGTTAAGCAACGTAGAACCTGATCAGTACCTAGATGGGTGACCATTTGGGGCTAAAGTTTTACTACTATATTGCTGTTAATATGGTAGATGTTATATTCCTTATCACAAGCAGGCTTACGGTCATATCACGTTGAAACATCGAAGTTAAGCAACGTAGAGCCTGGTCAGAAGCTAAATGTGAGACCATTTGGGGCTAAAGTTTCACTACTATATCTCTGGTACTATAGCAAATGTTACATTCCTTATTACCATCACGTCATATAACGTTGAAACATCGAAGTTAAGCAACGTAGAGCCTGATCAGTACCTAGATAGGTGGCCATTGGGGAATACCAGGTGCTGTAAACCTGTATGGTTATTTTCTAAGCGTAGCTTAGATGTATCACTAGGCCAAAAGCATGGGGCACCGAGTGAGGACCGAACTCACTTTTAAGTCATAACTGATCTAGTGAGACAAGACAACCATTACACCACGCCGAGGTGCCCTTATTTTCTAAGTGTTACTTAGATGTGGCACAGGGCCTAGTGAAGGTAGAACTAACTTTTCAGTCGTAACTGATGTGTCGAGAAAGGCTTGTTAGCCATTACACTACGCTGAGGTGCCCTTATTTTCTAAGTGTTATTTAGATGTGGCACAGGGCCTAGTGAAGGTAGAACTAACTTTTCAGTCGTAACTGATGTGTCGAGAAAGGCTTGTTAGCCATTACACCACGCTGAGGTGCCCTTATTTTCTAAGTGTTGCTTAGATGTGGCACAGGTCCTAGTGAAGGTAGAACTCACTTTTCAGTCGTAACTGATGTGTCGAGAAAGGCTTGTTAGCCATTACACCACGCTGAGGTGCCCTTATTTTCTAAGTGTTATTTAGATGTGGCACAGGGCCTAGTGAAGGTAGAACTCACTTTTTAGCCGTAACTGATGTGTCGAGAAAGGCTTGTTAGCCATTACACCACGCTGAGGTGCCCTTATTTTCTAAGTGTTGCTTAGATGTGGCACAGGGCCTAGTGAAGGTAGAACTCACTTTTCAGTCGTAACTGATGTGTCGAGAAAGGCTAGTTAGCCATTACACCACGCTGAGGTGCCCAACTGTAAACTTGTATATTCAGGTTTTCCATTTGCGTTCGTTATATTCGCTTAAGCACAAATATCCTTGTGAAATACATGAATCCACCACTTCCCCCATGCTATTGGTTAATTAGTAAGGTTTATCACTAAATCATTATTATCTAAAAAAAATTCTTACGATCTAAAAATATATTCTGACTTTAAAAAACCTAGAAAGGGTTGATAAGCCGTAAAAAAACAAACCAATCCATCAATAAAATACTGATTAATTATATAGCATGTCTTTTAGACTTATTTAAATTCTCTTGAATATAAATGTATAAAACTACCTTGACCAGAAAGTGAGGGATCATTTTATATATTGTTTGTAAAAAAGAATTCGTCGACTACTTTTATAATTTCTTCTTTATCAATCTCTGATTAAGTATGAATCCACTTTTCTCCTCCGGCTATGGGTTTATTAGTAAGACCCGTATCAGTATTATCTAAAAATAATTCTTACAATATAAAATATATATTCTGACTTTAAATAACCTGCAACGGGTTGATAAACCGTAAAAAACGAATTAAATTATTGCCACCATCTCTGGCCTGTGAATTTCTTAATTAAACCTATGTGTATTAGAAGCTAATACTATACTTGAAACCATCGCTCTCAGACAGATCTGAAATTCCTTTTTCTTGGTAAAGAGACGGAGGAAAATGTAAAGGGAAAGAAAAAAGATTGTCTTAGCATGAGCAGTGAGACAGAGGGACAAACCCTTCATAGCTGACGACGAACTAAATAGTTTCCCTGGGATCATATCGCCCGAGTAGCTATTAGCGCTCCAATGGTCGAGACTTGTTAAATTTCATGGTTGAGATTTTCTGTCCTAATTCTTAACCACGTCTCCAAGAGTGTCCTTAACTCTCAAAAAATGAAGCAGTATATTTAGGAATATAAGAGTTGCTCTCTTCTGTTTTTGCTATGAGACAATACCAATGATAAAGTTGAAACTTGTTAACTGTTTACACTATTTACACTGTTCGCACTATTGTCCTAATCTTGACAGTCATATTCAAATTTCGGCCAGCCCAGTGGGTAAAGCGTTGGTTAAAGTAATCCATTAACTTCACTCAAAGAGTTTTGAGTTCACTACCTAGCCACAGCAAAGGTGAACAGAAACTTGGAAAGAGAAATTTTTTTTAAGCGTTTCACCCCAAGCAAGCCGGGAAGCCACTAGGACGCAAGGGGTTACAGAAAATTTGGAGCAAGATCAGATAGGAGTGATAGAAGAAAGGATGAGGAGAAGGGTAATGGATAGATCAAGGCAACTGGAGTTGTCGATTGACATTACATTTGAATAGCTGGAGATTATAGCTCTCAGAGAAACTGGAATAGGGAAGGGAGTTCCACAGGTGAGAGGTGCGAGACATGAAGCTATTGGAGTAGAAGAGACGGCTACATTTAGTAGTTTCAACAGTGAAGGGGTGAGAGTGGGATGCCAGCCTCGTAGGGCGCTTGAATTCATGAAGTCTGGGAACCAGCGAATGCAGCAATTGCCGTGAAAGTATTTGGAGAACAGACAGAGAGAGGCGACGGTGCGTCTGTGAGAAATTGACTGAAGACGAGATGCCAGAACAGGGCCAATTATATTGCATATCCGCCTCTGGAGCCTATCAAGAACCCCTAGGCAAACAGAAGGGGCTATAGACCATATATGGCAGCAATACTCCATGCAAGGGCGAATTGTTGATTTGTAGATCTAGAGGATCGATTCCGGGGAGAAAAATTTCCTGGCGCGGCATAGGGAACCAACTTTCCTTGCGGTGGACGAAGCAATTGACTCAATGTATTTGTTCCATCTCAGGTCAGCATTTAACGTGAGACCGAGGAGCCGCAGAGAGTTGTTCTCGAGAAGTTGAGCGTCAGACATTCTAATGGAGGGCAAGGAAGGATCTCTGTGGTGATTAATAGAGAGCAGTTTTGTTTTTGAAGCGTTAAAGTTGACCAGCCAATTCCTGCCCCAGTTAACAACCGATTGGAGGTCCTTTTCGACACGCATGGCCAGGTTAGTTTTGTCAGTGACACTAGGTTTGTTTTTGAGGCAGGAATAAATTGTGGTGTCATCCGCGTAGATGCCAACTTGGGAATTTATGGCGTCAGGAAGGTCATTTATGTAGATAAGGAATAGGGTGGGGCCTAGTATGGAGCCTTGAGGAACAGCTGCGTTCGTGGGATAGGAACTGGAGGAGAATCCGTTGAGAACGACCTTCAATTCACGGTTTGACAGGAATGATTGTATTAGGCCAAACAATCGACCCGTAATGCCATAACTCTGGAGTTTGCGAAGAAGGCCGGCATGCCAAACACTATCAAATGCTTTGGAGATGTCTAGTGCCACGGCTCGGGCTTCCCCGTTATTTTGAAGAGCTCGGTAGACTGTTTCAGTGATGGCCGTAAGCACATCGGCTGTAGATCGGGCAAAGCGGAAACCATATTGCTTGTCTGAGAGCAAATTATGGGATGTGAGGTGGTTAACCACCTCGGTATTGATTAGGGCTTCAAAGACTTTGCCGAAGAGGAGTAGGAGACTGATAGGACGGTAGTTAGAAGGGTCAGATGGGTCGCCAGAGTTCTTGAAGACAGGAACAATCGAAGAGGACTTGCAGCAGTCAGGAAAACAAGATTCCTTGAGGCAGTAGTTGCATAGTTTAGAAAGGGCTGGCACCAGTTCAGGCGCGCATTTCTTCAAGACAATGGCTAAATGAAACTGAAATATCCAGAAAAGGCATGGCACGTGGAACTAGAATAATCTACCCCGGTGGACGAAAGAAAGGGTTAGGTTCGAAATTCCAATCACTTGAAGAAATTCGGAGTGCCATGAATATGACAACAAAGATGAAGACAACAGTTCAGTTTGAAATTCCAACGTATAGCACCTGAAGAAGGCCGGAGCGTACAAGTGCGGGAACGTCGTGAATGTGACAATAAAGGTGAGGACAACATTCCGAACAATGTATTAGGTTGGTGCAAAAATTTTTTGCACCTACCTAATAAATAATGTAAATAGTTACAATACCTCATCTCGGAAATATAGACAGATTCTGATGAAGGCCAGAGCGTTCAAGGGCTGAAACGTCATGAATATGATGATAAAGATGAGGAAAACAGCCCGAACAATGTAAACAGTGTAAATAATTACAATAGTTCGTCTCAGACATATAGTCAGACATAATTGTTAATTCGTACGGAAAATGTGGCTACATACTGACGTACGTACGCTTGAACGACATATTAGGTTAATTGCATACCTTTTATATCGCCGCCTACCGGTCTATGTTTTATTTTCTAATCCATTTATTTATTCATATTTTTTTCCTCTATAGGTCTAAATAGGTCTGCCTATCACCCGGTCTATATTCCTTCGCCCATTAAGAGTAGAATCCTATAATAAGAGTAGAGTTTTATCTATTGTTTCCTGTTTAAAATGGGGTTTCCGGTTGCTTCTTCTGAGGCCTTAATAAGGCTGACTGTCATGACCTTTTAGCGATATAACTGGCTGGAGGATACGGCTTCTTATACTCTGGGCAACGGGTTGGTAGTTTTCTAGTTGCTGCATTTTGACTGGTAGTATGGAGCCCGAATTCTTAGGTAGCGCTTAGAGAAGCTGTTCTTTTCAACAGTCTCATAATATTGGGAGTTTTACAGTACTATGTCGCGCATGGATAGGTGTCCCTGAAGCACTTCCGGTAGGCAATACTGAGGCCACGCTGTGCTGCAATCTGTGCCAATTTCCGACCAGCTCATGTTGCCTTTGACGACCGGTAGCTACTTTATTCTTAAACTTCTCCGCTTTAAGACTATATCATGACCAAAACGAATAAACAAAATAAAACTAAACCAGTTTGCAAAAAACACCTAAACTCCTTAACTTTTATTTTTCCAATATTCTTGGTATTCGTACCAATTTCTGAGGTGGAGAATCATCCTAGCTATCTGTGAAACTAATCTAAACTCTTCAATGTCTTCCACTGAATTCTTTATTCCTGACTATCTCTAGTGTCCATATATATGGCCTTGGTCGATGATGTCCACAAACATCTTTCACTGGTAAAGGGACTGTCTCTTGAGTCTCTGGATTATACTTATATGTGCTTCTGGCTTTCACTATTAAATTCAGTCAGTTATCTCTTCCACCTTTATTGATCCCCAGCATCTTAGGACTTGCCTTCGAAATAGAATTTCTTGTAGTTTAAATAAGCCCTCTCTTCCCCTCACTCTCACTCTCTCTCTCTCTCTCTCTCTCTCTCTCTCTAAATTAATCTGTAAATGCCCATTGGCATCTAGACTTTGAACTTCTCAATTGCTCTATCTCTCGCTCAGTAGACTTACGCGGCTCCCTAGTAATTCTGATGAATATGCCTCTCTACTTGATCTCATGTCGTGCTCTGCAGCTCTGTCCTCTTGGCAACTTTGACCACGCGTTAGTGTCTGTAGATATCTCTTTCAGTTCTCCTATCAGGCAAGGACCCCCCGCCTAGTAACGGAATATTTTTCTGTTATCAACGCACTGATTGGGAACCATTTCAGGATTTTCTTCGCAATACTTTTGATCACCCTATTGAGAAATATGCCACTGAGGTCTTTTCCAGTGTGAAAGCCGGCATCGAAGCTTTCATAGAAATGCAAATACCATGGGAAATCACAATCATCTTCTTTGTTCTCTCCTACCTGTTCAAACAGTAGCAACCCACAGGTATCACTTCTTCCGGCTTATACAAACGCGACATTTCCTATCATAAAAGACGCCTCTCTATAATTGCTCGTAATGAGTGTAAGCCCGTCCTCAAATAGGCAAAGTCCCTATTCTTTGACAGAATGAGACACTGTATTGACTCTTACAAGTTTGTTTCGAGTGATGACTGACGGCTCTGTAAAAATGTATTTATTGACCAAATCTTCAGTCCTTCCGCTCTTCAATCACTTTGAAGTATAACCACCTACTGCAGATAAAGCAGAATCCTTTGCTCGGAAATTCTTCCAACTCTTTCGACTCCTCAGAATTATCTTTACCTGACTCCCCTCCTAGAACCCGGTCTCTACTGAGTGATATGGACATGCCTATGTCCATGGGCTCTGCTATCGTTTCTAAACTAGATCGACAGAATGCTTGCAGATTCGACAGTATCCAAAAAATTGTTTACCGCGTAAATCCCTCCTTGGAGGGATTTCGCATTATTTATCATCTCTCAGTTGCGTCTCTGTCCTTGGACAAGGTGCACTCAAGGCGACTCCGCTAAAGGACAGTGTCGCAACTGAGAAAATTATACTGAGAGGTGCCTGGCCCTGGGGAACAGCTGCTCGAGGCTGCGCCTTCTCATTGCACTAGAGAGAAGGAACGTTGCATGAACCGAGGCCAGCGCAACCTTGTTCCTTGCCCAGGTGCACGCGCTCGGGCTCCCCACATTAAACCGACCATATGCCACAACCTGACCTCGTGGGGGGTCAAGTAAATACCGAGTATCCAATTGTCGTACATAAAGGAATAATACTCCTGAAATGGCTCCTGTTATCTTCAAGCTCTACAGTAAATGTCACGCTTCTTACATTCCAGTTTGTTGAAAATTCTCCTCTATCGTTCCCGTCTTTAAGGCTTCTGGCCAACCTTCTGGTCTCTCGAATTATCGCCCTATTAGTCTTTGGCAAAGTATTAGAGGCACTATTCAGCGCTGAATTGGTTAAGTAATCTCACTTCACACGACCTTTTTTTTCAGATAAACAATATGGCTTCCGTTTCTCCAGGTCGACTGCTGATGTATTAATGGCCATTACTGAATAATTTGTCTGTCAAGCTCGGGTTGTGGGTTTAGGTATCTCGAAGGCATTTCACAAGGTTTGGAATACTGCCATTCTCCACAAGCTCAATGGTTACGGTGTCTCTCAACCAATCCAATAGGTCCTAACAAAACGTGTAATAAAAGACATACTCCTAGTTCATTTCATATTAATGCAGGCAAAAATGGCTCTCTAAGATGATTAAAAAAGCAGTTTATTTTGCAGGCAGAAAATGTTCTCTGTGATTTAAAGCCAGAATCTTTTGGAGATAATAAATTATTAATACAAATCCTACTAATTAACCCATAGCTGGGGGAGAAGAGGTGGATACTTTTCCCAATGTATTTGCCCATAAGTGAATATAATGGACAGAACTGGAACTCTGTTCTCCGATTTATAATTCTGAGTCATTATCCATTACACCACCCCTACATCCAAGCTTGCAACACCTGGTATTCTGAAGCAGTCACTGATTTTGGTACTGATCAGATTCGACATTGATTTATTTTGGTGATTGGACGAGAACCTGTGCTACAACCTGATATGGTCATAAGCCAACAACTTTAATGTTGTGTTGTAGCATACCTACGGACGATAATGGGTATGTCCCTATTCACATAAATACAGTAGTAAATACTGTATGTTGATCTGCAGTTGGAGATTCGTCTCCAGCTGTGCTGGTCAAACTCTCTGTCTCCGAGCAGAGAGGATCCCCAGATGAGGCTATGTTGAAGGGCAGAGTTCCGTCTCGGGAAACAGCTACCCGACCCCGTTTTATAATGGGTTCTATGGGGAAATTTTGGCCGAGCTTACGGGCTCGTATACCCCACATTAAATTCGACCTTGTGCCACATCTGGCAATGTGGGGCGGTTGGTAGATATCCTGCAGTGGAGATTCATTATGGAATTCACTTGTCTGACTTCTAGCAGTTGACTACTTCTTCTACGCGCCGAATCTTATATATGTTGTTCTTGTTCTAAGTATTATCGTTCGTTACCAACTTCCGTTTGATTATTCTATTCAGTAACCTTCCAAGGTTACCTGTTGTGACTATAACAAACAAAATGAGGACACCAGTCCAAGTAAATCCGCATATAACAAGAATTCCTCATCTCATAAATTCAGACAAAAAATATAACAATAAAAAGAAAAGTATGGTCATTTCCAATTTGAACAATAAATATAAATAAATAAAAAAGAATTCATTTTTATACATGGTTTTCATCAACAGCCTTGCCGATGTCATCAGTTCCCAACTAGGCATTTATACTGATGGAACATCTATATGACTCCTATCTTAGTATCAAGTCTGAGAGATCCGACAAAGTAAAAATGTTAACTGAAATTACATTCCATCAGTGGTTAACTGGGTTAACGGATGGCTTGTAAATTTTAGGACCTCCAAAACAAAAGTGCTTTCTCTTTTCGCCAGAGAGAACCTTTTCTGCCTGCCATCAACATAGCTGATGGTAACTCTTTGCCGCTTCTTGGACTCACGTTTTCCACTGGCATAAAATGGAGTGATTATATTGAATCAATTGCTAGGTCTACTGCTCGGAAAGTTGGTTCACTGTGTTGTGGCAGACATTTTTTCTTGTCAGAATCCCTTTTGCATATTTGTAAATCTACCATTCATCTGTGTATTGAATACCGCTGCAACACCTGGCGCTCCCATGATATATATCAAGATTCTTGACAAAACTCAAGTTAGGTTCTGTAATTATACGCCATATTGGACTTGTGTTTTCCACTGACATAAAATGGAGTGATTACATTGAATCAATTGCTAGGTCTACTGCTAGGCAAGTTGGTTCATTGTGTCGTGCTAGACACTTATTCTCCCCAGAATCTACCTTGCATATTTATAAATCTACCATTCGTCTGTCCAACGAATATTGCTGCCACATCTTCTCTGGTGATCCTACTATATATCTTTAGATTCTTGACAAAATACAAAATGGATCTGTAATGTAATCTATCCTGATCTGGTATCTTGACTTCAATCACTTTCTCACCGACGTGACGTAGCTTTTCTGTCTTTTCTGCAAATAGTTTCATGGCAACTGTTCTGATGAGCTTTCCTACTTGGTGCTTCGACTGCATAAATTTAAGCGTGCTTTTCGATTGGCAGCCAAATCTCGCCGTTTTACTGTTGAACTAACTCGATGCAACTGTCAGTTCTATTCTAATACTTTTTTCCTCGCATATCTCGCCTGTGGAACCCTCTGACGATTTGTTGCTTCCCTGCTGACTACAATATTCAAACGTTTACATACAACGCTAATGGCCTTTTTCTGTCTTCCTGTCCTTTTATTGTTGTCACTAAAGTCTTTTCATTCTCTTTTAATCTCAGTAAGCCCTTGCGTCCTGGTGGCATTATTGCCTTGTTTGGGGTGAAAAACTCGAACATAACAGCTGTAAAATATCCGACAAATTTCGCCCTGGAAAACCATCCATTCTAAATGAAGAATTTTTGAATAAGACTATTGAATCTGATCCGTAGATTTTGCGTGAAAATTTCATGATTTATGATTGGCTTTCCACGGACATCTAAAGTGGAAGAAAGTGCAAAGAGTGTTGTTTCGCTCGAGAAAAAAAATACAAAGTTCCACTGTCTTGCAGCCTTCTTTTGACCAAGAATACCAACTTTTCATTTATGCATCATTTTTACAGCTGATAAAAGATGAGCTTGCACGACAATACGAACTATTGGAATATAGAAGAACCATTACTGCAGACGTTAATAACCAGCGACTTGATTCAGAACACGAAGCATTAGGACGAAAGCGTCCCGGTTTTGATAAACAGAAAAGGCGTCATTTTTCAACTCGCTCATGCAAGGGCGCAATCTGGGGAAAAAAAGAAGATAGATAAGACGAGGTTCTTCCACATCCTCCACACCAGATTTAATGACCTCCATATTTTCATCTCTTTCACTAGCTAGAAAAGTGACGAAAATGTCGAAAAAAACAATTTTTCAAACACTTTTAAAACGTGGAATCAAAACATGTAATTTCCCTATTTGTGTATATATCTGAAATGACGTATTTTAATTATTTACACTATTTATATTGTTCGAACTGTTGTCCTCATCTTTATTATCATATTCACGACGTTTCGACGGTTGTACACTCCGGTCTTCTTCAGGATCTGTTTATATTTCTAAGATGAGGTATTGTAAATCTTTACACTATTAATATTGTTCGGACTGTTGTCCTCATCTTTATTATGATATTCACGACGTTTCGACCGTTGTACACTCCGGTCTTCTTCAGGGTCTGTTTATATTTCTAAGATGAGGTATTGTAACTCTTTACATTATTAATATTGTTCGGACTGCTGTCCTCATCTTTATTATCATATTCACGACGTTTCTATTATTGTACGCTTCAGCCTTCTTCAGGATCTGTTTATATTTCTGAGATGAGGTATTGTAACTATTTACGCTATTTACATTGTTCGGACTGTTGTCCTCATCTTTTTTGCCATATTCACGACGTTTCGACCGTTGTACGCTCCGGGCTTCTTCAGGATATGTCTATATTTCAGAAATGAGCTACTGTAACTATTTACATTGTCTGGTATGTTGACAGAGACGCAAATAAGAGATTATAAAACCTGCCCGGCATATGCCAGGTAGATTTTTACTCTGTCTCCCCACTGAAATTAGATGCGACACGAGGTCAGTTTTTAAGGTGGGGAACCCGAGCACGTACACTCGGACTAAGGACAAAAATTACCCGAATCCCCGCAACCGTCGGTTGCGCTGGCCTCAGTGCGTGCACCGATTTTTCTCTCTAGTACCTTGAGAATGTGTATCCATGGGCATCTGCTCCCTAGGGCTGGGCACCTCTCAGTGTAATTTTCCTCAGTTGCGACTCTGTCATTCAACGGAAGCGCAACTGAGTTGCACTTTGCCCGAAGACAGAGACGCAACTGAGAGATGAAAAAACCTACCCGGCATATGCCAAGTAGATATTTACCCTGTCTCTCAACTGAAGGGAGATGCGACACAAGGTCAGTTTTTAAGATGGCGACCCGAGCGTGTATACTAGGGCTAATGACAAAATTTCCCCGAGCTCCCGCATCCGTCGGTTGCGCTGGCCCGGTGGGAGCATCGATCCTTCTCTCTAGTGCCATGAGAAGGTACCGCTATGGGCATTTGCTTCCCAGGGCAATTTTCTTCAGTTGCGCCTCTGTCCTCCGACGGAGCCGGAACTCAGTCGCACTCTGTCCGAAGACAGAGACGCAAGTGAGAGATGATAAGCACCTACCCGGCAATATGCCAGGTAATCCTACAGGGTATCAACTGATTAAACAAATTCGAAAACCAGCTCCCTATTCTTTGATTTGCATATTGTAAATAGGGTGTAAATTTCTATTAATTTTTCACTTCATTTTATAAATTTTGATTCATTTTGACGATCAGTTTTCGTACAACGTACAATACCGACTGGTTAGATTTATTTATTTTTATTCTATGAAATTATATAGTTGAGATGTGTAACGTATCGTCTCGGAATGAGAATCGTATATCCGAGTTCGAATTCCTGTCGGGTTTGTTGTTATGGTCCAAGTTCCTTGTACCACGGTGATGTTCCAAGGTTAGAACCAAAGAAAGAATAACACGAACACAGGTATGGAATACAAAGATATATTACAACAGAAATATGATACAAAGAAGTAGATGTATTAGTAATGACTATCAGATTTGGTTAGAGTGACCTATGTTGTCTCGACAAGTATCACTATTCCAATGTCCTTACAATATGCCCTTAATTATCTCTCCTCGTCTTACAATCTCCGCCCATACCTCTTCAGAGGCGCAGTATTTATAATGTCAGGAATAGTCCATTATTATTATGGGTGAGTTCCCATAACATTTGTTACCTCCATTTTTTTTTTAAAGCGTTTCACCCCGAGCAAGGCGGGAAGCCACTAGCACGCAAGGGGTTACAGAGAGTTGTAGCGAGAGCAAAGAAGAGTGATAGAAGAAAGGATGAAGAGAAGGATAGTGGGTAGATCAAGACATCTGGAGACGTCGATTGACATTACATTTGAATAGTTGGAGATTATAGCTATCAGGGAAACAGAGGCGGGGAGGGAGCTCCACAGGCGAGACATGAAGCTATTGGAATAGAAGAGACGGCTACATTTGACAGTTTCGACAGTGAAAGGGTGAGAGCGAGATGCCCAGCCTTACGCATAAAATCCCCATGAGAAAGATAAGAATCTATCTCTTCTCTCCCTCCCCGCTATGGGTTCAATAGCATGATAAACCGGGGTCTGTAGCCTTGATTGAAAACCGGTCTACCACAGAAAGAAATGGCAACCTACTGCATGAAAATTTTCAGTCATTATTCGAAGAGAGGCCTGACCAGGCAAGCTTGTATCACGTATAACACTTAACTGACTGATATTGCTGAATGGTCCATGGGTTATCAAACGAGTAAGTCGTTAAATAGGGTGTTGACTTACTTTCCAAATACTCTAATAGTAGGTTCAATACTTGAGTTAGCGTTGACCCCACGAAGATTTTCTAATTTGGATAAAGAAAAACAATTCCGATTGGTTAGATTTATTTATTTTTCCCGCCTTGCTTGGGGTGAAACGCTTTAAGATAAAAAGTGGATGTAACAAATGTTATGGGAATTACCCATAATAATAATGGACTATTCCTGACATTATAATAATGTTTAAAACGTCTTTATTAAACGCGTTTTAGCAAAAGAAAAGTTTTTTTTTGTTTTTGTCGGAATTTTTCAGATGAGAAATTATCCTTAATCCATGCTTTGCTGTTGGGACCAGCATCTTCATCTTGAGTGTTATACTCACACCATTTCGGTCGTTCTACCCACCGGCCTTCTTCAGGTGTCTGTCCACGTATTCAGTTATCTTGTTGGAATTACAAACCAAGGCTAATGATTCTAATATAGAAATGCATTGAAAATCAGAAAGAAAGGGATTGTCAGTGGTCATGAATTAATGCAAGCATTACTAGTAGAATAGGGCTATTATATGTACAATGGAAATGGATTGCTAAAAATTCTATTATAAAAAGTATTGAAAATCATGAAGAAAGGGATTGTCAGTGCATTATTTACATCATTCGGACCATTGTCCTCATCATTGTCGCCATATTTATTACAACGTTTCGGCTGTTGTACGCTCCGGCCTTCTTCAGGTGGTTGGAATGTCGAACTGAACCCTTTATTTCGCTCACTGGCGTAGTCTGTTCTAGTTCCACGTGCCATGTTTGATGGATGTCAGTTATCAGTTATCACCTGTTAATTTCCCTCTGAAAGTTCTCCACTGCCTTAACCGGGTATTGAACTCACACTTTGGGTCCTGTCACTGGATCTAACCAACGCCTTTGTCAGTGGTCATGAATTAATACAAGCATTACTAGTAGAATAGGGCTATTATATGTACAATGGAAATAGATTGCTAAAAATTCTATTATTAAAAGTATTGAATATCAAGAAGAAAGGGATTGTCAGTGGTCAGGAATTAATGAAAACATTATTGTTAGAATAGAACTATTATATGTACAGGATGATTGAAAAGTAAATGACTATTTTAAGTATTAGGGACTCCCCCGTCTAACTATAATTTTCCCAAGACGGGAGAGTCCATCATTCATAAAATAGGGAGTTACTTTACAATCATCCTGTATAATGGAAATGCCTTGTTAATGAGTCTTCTATAAAAATGCACTGGAAATTAGGAAGAAACTTATTTTAATGGTCAGAAGTAAATGCCAGTATTACTGATAGAATAAGTCTACTACGCATAGATGCTGAAAAGTTCTCGGCTTAGCTTACTTCCCAAAATCATTATTCTGCTATTTGTTATTTAGATACTTATATGGGAAATTTGGTCTGAAAATCAGGATGAAAAGGATTGTGATTAATCAGGAATTAATGACTGAATATTCTGGAATGAAGACAATTCACTGAAGTTAGCTGGGAACCTTAAACCTAACCTGCCAGCTGGTTACTGCTATCAGGTTTTGACTGCTGCTGTTGACGACTTGCTGTACTTTGTCTTTCTTTCTTTAGAGACTTCCATATTGTATTTATTTCTATGCTAAACCTACTAAGGCGGTACTCGTAGCCGAAAGTACTTCTACCTTTCAGACCACTAACTCTCCGGTGTTCTTCCTTACACGACATTTAACAGGAGCTGATAGCTACCCCTTTCCCTCTATACATGATGGTATGGTATTTATCAATCCACCCACGGGGATCGAATGTGGTACAAGGCCTTTTTAATGTGGGTATCTCTGAGCCCGTAGGCCCAGCCAAAAATAAATCACCACCCAAACCCGCCGAGGCGGGCCAGATCCGTCAGTCCCCCCCCAAACGAAACCCTACCCTTCGGCGGACCTTCGTCCGGGTTCCTCTCTGCAAGCAGAGAGTTCGACAGACACCCGACCCGGCAGCTCACAAAGCTCAGATACTACACTTTGATCCTAGCCACCGGGCCGAGCGGGTATTCTTTTTTTAGATACGAAGAACGAGGCAGCTAAATCGGGCATGGTTCATCATGTATATTCTCTGCCACAACTGCGAAGAGTCAAGTACACGCAATTCTTCGTCATGTTCTCCCTCGTGTTAAGTTTTAAATAAGAACTAAACGATATCCCTAGATATGGACAGTGGAACAAGAACAGTATACCCTCGTAGATTAATTAGGTTATCCAAATCGATATACACCTGAGGAAGGCTGGAGGGTAAAACGACCGAAATGTTGTGATAACAACAACAAAGATGATGCTATTTGTTAACGGCTTCCATATATAATATTATAGCGTATAATAAGGAAATAAAAAAGAGATTGACAGCAAAGCTTCAACAGCAGCGGCAGTAAGAAAAAGGAGTGAATTGTCAGCAGCATGCTGAGGGTGTATAAGAACGTAGTTCTATACTCGGGATTGTCTAACGGGATAATAGTCTATTCGATTAAGACGTTGGTTTGTGAATTTAGAGATATAGTAATTCAGAGTTCAATCCCTGGGCCGGAAAGTATGGAAGTTGACTCAGTGGAAACAGGACGAGCAATAACTGAGCAGCGTTAAATGCAAGCTAGATGAAATATCCTTGAGATGGCCAATGGAACGAGAAAATCTACAAGAGGTTTTATTTATTTGTTTTTTTTTTTTTAACAGCATATCAACCGATTATGGGTCATTTAATGCCGAAATTTAATTTTCTTGTGAGCATTAGTTATTTCTTTTACATAAATATATCGCTGATCATTGTTTTACTATAAAAATGTATTGCTGGTATTTTTACTATAATTTCCTTTATAGTTTCATAGTGTTTTGACCCTAGTTTGGGGGTTAACTATTTGCCCATACAGATGCTACCAACCCGGGCTAGGGTGAACCTGGGACAACAGCAATTAAGAGGTGTTTCCTCGCTCCTCAAAACCTTGAGAACAGAAGCATTGCTGCCGGATGTAGTTTATCGTCATCTCTATGATGGACAAAAGGTCTTGTTTCGAAATTCCCTGAAGGTTAATTGGATCGATGATCACCTGATGAAGACCGGATGGTACAACGACTGAAACGTTGTAATAACAACAAAAATGAGAAAAGTAATTTTTGTGTAAACAACATAAGTAATGATATCTAATGTAAATGCAATAAGAATGATATTTTGCTATAGAAATTCATTGTAAAATGTGTTACTATAGAAATACAACGTTGACAGTTCTACTTTTAAGAAAGCATTGAAAATCAAGACAGATGGATTTTTAGTGATCATAAATTAAGGTCGGTGTTAGTAACAAATTTTACAGGAGGATACTGAGAATTACACGAGGAAATTATAAAGGCAAAAGGAAAATAGCAATTATACTCAGAATCGGGTAAAAAAAGAGTTGAAATATCTGAGAGACATAATAAAAAGGAGTCTTTGGAAAACTAAACACTCTCTGGGTTTATTAAGGACAAAAGAGAGAGAGAGAGAGAGAGAGAGAGAGAGGCGGGCAGTCAGTGAGCTGCTTACCTGATGAGGTGAATGGATGGCAGAAAAGGGTGCAAAAAACTTAGCAAAGGGAGAAACTCTGCTAAGGATCACTAGCGATAGAATGTTATGGAGATCCATGACCGTTTACGTCCTGAAGGCACATAGTACATAGAAGTTGCCGACAGAATAGTTTTGTACAATAATAGCAGATCTTAGCAATTATAGTTCTATAAAGGCAGCGGATAAATAATAACAATGAAATGATAATAAAGCTGATACGACTGTTTCAAATAGTGCTTCGACTGCTACTGGTAATAACACTAATAGTACACACAATACTACCAACTGAACTAATTGTTAACGTCCTTCTTACTCACAACTTAAATGAGTGCGGCTTTTTGACTCATGGCGTCGAAATACAAACGCTACTTGGACACGTATAAATTGTTAATTATCTTGGCCCACGTCATCGTCTCTCATTGGTCGCTTATTGTGAAGCATTCATTAATTTTCTCACAGACCATTTCTCATTATCTGCGAACGAGTTTTCTCGTTTGAGATTTTGACCGTACGAGAATTGCAAATGGCGGTATTTGTAATTTAAGAGAAACAGACAAAGAACTGAACAGGGAAAACTATGCAGTCTCTCGATGTCAAAGAGTATATATATATATATATATATATATATATATATATATATATATATATATATATATATATATATATAGAGAGAGAGAGAGAGAGAGAGAGATAGATAGATAGATAGATAGATAGATAGATAGATAGATAGATAGATAGATAGATATGACGGGTGCAACAGCAAATGGTAAATTTTCATTTTGTTTCCCGAGCGTTAATATCCCTTCAAATTTGATCAAAATAGTCTTATTTCCGTGCAAATGTACATGCTGAACTCAAATCAACGATTAGATCATGAAGAAACCTACCTCTTTGGATGTTAGTGACCAGAAAAAAATCGGACTTCTCGGTTTTTCGTCAGTCATTATCGGCTTATTGAGAAGTAATTCACTGCGGAAAGATTTGTGGCGGAGTCAAAAAATTTGGGCCTATTTACTTCCTTTACAAAAATTCCTTACATGAATCACTACGCGCTTCCGTAAAGTGATTATTTTTGTACTTAATTTAAGAAGAAAGTTAACTTTCAAATATATGTAAACATCGACAAATAAAAGAATAACAAAGCAATTTTTTTTTAAGAAGAAAGTTAACTTTCAAATGTATGAAAATATCGAGAAATAAAAGAACAACAAAATAAGTAGTACAGTTAAGCATTTTTTTTAATATTTAAAATTGAAAATAAAACAATAATTAATTCAATTGTAAAAGAGGAAGTTAAAATTTTCATATCTATGTAAAAAATTACATTGACAATTTTAGAAAATGCTATAAAGGAGATACTTCACTTACAAATATACATGAAAATTATAGATGTCTATAATGAAGTAGCTTTAGGGTCCTGGATACAATCTGCTCGCCTCTCTCAGGAAAAAGTGAAGGTGCTGACTGTGTTTAGGGATTGCTTTTAAAAACAGAAAACGAGAAATATATTGTTTTAAATAAGCTATTCTGTGTCCTGATCTTTTAATTATACCCTTGTCCTCCACATTCTTTCAATCGTTTGCGTTCATCCGTGAAGATGGTTCATATCTAAAAAAAAAAAAAAGAAAACTCTAAACTAATTGGGTTTCTTTTTTAGCCGTTTTGACATCATTTGTCACAAGAATTACTGAAAAACCCTTTGAGTTATCCAACTATAAATAGAACAGGTTAAAATCGCTTTGTGTTAGCCCCACTCTCTCCCCAACCGAGCAACGGTGAGAGGAAAAAGATCATTCAGGCCTTCAGTAATGGTACCAACATTTATACTCTGGCTTCCATCTTCAAAATCCATTCAAGAACCATCAAGAAAACGATGAATAAGTTTAAAAAACGAGGAACAGTAGAGAGGAAAACTAGATCAAGGGGTCACAACAGCAAGAGGGATCATCATTTTAACTTAGAGCTAAAGGAATCAATCAGAAAAGATCCAAATCAATCCATAAGCCGTTCGGCACGTCAGAGAGTAGTTCCAGCTATGGCAGTCCAAAGAACAGTGAAAAAAAGAGTTGAAAATAAAATCGTACATGAAACCTGTGAGATAACTTGATACTCCAGGACAGAAAGTTAGAACGTTAGAGAGGGGGAAGACCATCTTGAATAAGTTGGAAAATGATCATGGAATAATATATATACCTTTGAACTTTCTTTCAATATTTCAAGAGCTTCCGATCCTTAACTATGATTAATTAATGATGAACGTATCATTTTCATTTATCATCAATTTTATCATGATTCTTCTGTTAAGTTTGGAGAGTAATTATACATTCTTATCGCTCAAAGTAGAGTCCAATAGTCCCAGAGAATTCCAGTAAGATATCTTTAATCATTTCTTAGATACAGTGGTTCAAAGCATAATCTAACGAATGGACAATTTTGCTGTTGCACCCGGTAAGTATAAGTGTCGTTTTTGTTTCGGTTTTCTCTAAAGCTTCGTCGATGCTCACATGTTCAGACCATGGCATTTTTAGCATCTATTTGTAGAGCCACATTCCTATTGTTTCAACTCTCTTCTTCATCTGTGTTAAGATGGGTCAGTATTCCCTGTCATATAGGAGGACTGATATTACATAATAGTTCGGCAGTCTTGTCTTTGTTGCTGTAAAAGTGAAATAAAGTCATAAACAGCATCTGTTTTTGTTTATTCAAAAATTCAAGTACAATTATATTTTATTCAATTCTATATCACCATTATTTGCAATGACTTGTTGCCACTTATCAACCAGCTCTTCGGTTCGTTTAGAGTCAAATTTCGCCATATAGGGAAATATAATCTGCATCAGTAGGAACGGACAAAAAACGGTATCCCAGGAACAATATAACACAATAATCAACATATATATACGATGTCCTACATCAGCTGCAATAATGCACATCTGAAAATGTCTACAGCGTAATCGTCGAAACGTTGTTTATAATATTTAAGTCGATTAAAAAATGTTAACTTATATATAACTTTTATAAAAATACATTTCAATTTTTATTTTTGATGTGCTACGAAGTGGGCGATCATGGCATTCCACAATTTCTAATTTTTCTCTTTTTGTTATTTCTCTCAAAACTTGTTCCACCATACATTTAATCAAGCTTACTTAAGTATGTTTTGCGCTGTTTTACTTTATTCCTCTTGCTTTCAATCTATCCTGTGAGTATCAGATTTTCCGAGCTCTCTTTCCTCATTATGTGCCCTATAAATTTCAGCTGTCTCTTCCTGATGTTAAATATAAGTTACCTTTTTGCTGCCATTTTTCTAGAACGTAGGATTTGATCGCATATTCGAGAGTTCCAGTCGGATCCATTACATTCACTGACGTGCTAATACCCTTGCTAAACGTATGAATCATCTTCTTCGCCCAACCTCCCGCCAGCTATTGGTAAATAGCAGGACAGAATGGGTTCTAAAGCCTAATGAAACTGACTTCAAAACGGACCTGAGAGAAGGTCGGGCCCCGACTAACACCGCTTCTACTGTAGCTGCAGTACATGTGGTGCCCCTACGACTCTAATGGATCACGGGATTCGCGATCGCGATATCATGAACACGTACAACTTCGTCTACTGCTCGGCAGCGAAAGACTCATCAGTTCTGCAAATTTCCACCAGATTCATTAACCAAGCGAAACGCTATGGTCATTTCGGAAATTAAAATATCACACATTTAATCTTTTCAGACTAAAGTGTTCACACTAAGATCTCAGCCATGGTTTCTCACTCGGAAGCAGTCGAAAATCAGGTATGTTCCTGCTTTACAAAATCCACAGAACTGAACAGAGAAAAAGACTAAGTCTTCATTAAACTATACAAACGTGACTGGGACAAAAAAAAAAAACTTTAAGAAAGACACAAAACAGTCATCGTACTGTCCATCCTCTATAAGGTGCCGAATCTTAGGTCATATATAAATACCATCTACACCTTATTGAGAACTTCAATCAGTGCTGCCTACGCACCATACTAAAAGTACATTGAAGTCGTTTCAGTATTAATTCTAAATTCAGCAAGGACCATAAGATTCATTCATCAAAAATACCTTATTTTTATAGTAAAATCATCATTAATTTCCTTACATTATTTATATAATACATCAGGAAGAAATGGATTTCAGTGGTCAAGAATGAATGCGAGCATTACAGATAGAATTGAGTTATATATATATATATATATATATATATATATATATATATATATATATATATATATATATATATAATGTAAACACATTACGGATGGTTTTACTAAGGAAATGCATTGACAATAAGAAAGAAATGGATTTTCTGTAGTCAGGATTGCATATCCGAATTACTGATAGAAACGGGCAATTATATGTACATTGTTAATGATTTTAATTTCATTGGAAACCAGAAGGGAATGTATTATCGCTCATTTGTAATTTATTCAAACAGTACTGATAGAAAAGATCGAATATATGTAGAGTAAGGGCAGAAATAAAAAACCGAGATCGTCAATCTTTAATGACAAAAATGGCTTCTGAGTCGGAGGATCCGCGCATCCTTCCGCTTAGTAAAGGAATCCTTTCAAAATAAATATTTAACGTTTTTCAACCAACAGGTTGTGTTCCCGCCAACAATAAAAAAGGCATGATTCGTGATCCCTTTGAAGAATATATAAGCAAAGTTTATAGACCAGACAAGCCATTAAAGAGATAGAGACGGCAACATGCGACAGCAGTTCACGACGGAGCGGCTTAAAAGAGATTCCTTTACTCATTCACCTGTCTTCCTCACCAGGCTACGGAACACTTACACTTTCTTCCTCAGTTTCTCCTTTGCCTCTTTTTCTGAAACATACACGTGAAGAAATCACTTTTTTTAGCTTAACAAAAAATTACAAACAAGGAAGTTTAACATGGAAATTAAAAGCAGAGAAATATTCAGTTGTAAAAAAACAATAAAAATATTCTATATTTTTATATTTAAAAAACATTCTCGCCTTTTCTTTGCTGTGGGTTGATGCAAATCAGCAACATAGATGTAAATGCACTGCTAATGATTCTACTATAGTGTCAATGAAAATAAGGAAAAAGGGATTTTCACTGGTCAGGAATGAAGTCAAGCATTACTGATAGAATAGGGATATTATATACTATTTACATTATTCGGACTATTGTCCTCATCTTTGTCGCTATATTTATTACAACGTTTTGGTCGTTGTACGCTCCGGCCTTCTTCAGGTGGTCGGAATGTCGAACTGAACCGCTTATTTCGCTCACTGGGGTAGACTGTTCTAGTTCCACGTGCCATGTCTAATGGATGTCAGTTATCTCCTGTTAATTCCCCTCTCCGAGTTCTCTACTGCCTTCAGTGGGTATTGAAGGGTTCAATTCTACATTCCAAACACCAAATATGAGAACAATAATCCTAAAAATGTAAATAGTGTACGTAATACCTCATTTCAGAAATATAGACAGATACTGAAAGGCCGAAAAGTTGTAGTAAATATGGCGACAAAGAGGAGAGCAATAGTCCGAATAATGTAAATAGTATACATAATACCTCATCTCAGAAATATAGACAGATACTGAAAGGCCGAAACTTTGTAATAAATATGGCAACAAAGATGAAGACAATAGTCCGAATCATGTAAATAGTGTACATAATACCACATTTCAGAAATATAGACAGATACTGAAAGGCCGAAACGTTGTAATAAATATGGCAACAAAGATGAGGACAATAGTCCTAATAATGTAAATAGTATACATAATACCTCATCTCAGAAATATAGACAGATACTGAAAGGCCGAAACGTTGTAATAAATATGGCAACAAAGATGAGGACAATTGTCCTGATAATGTAAATAATGTACATAATACCTCATCTCAGAAATATAGACAGATACTGGGGAATACTATATGTATGATTTTACTTATGATTACTGACCACTGACGTCTTTCTTACTGATTATCAATGCATTTCTCGAGTAATCGAGAAATATTAGATTGGTGCAAAAATAATGACGTAACAATGTCGTTTTTTGACGTTAAAAAATACGTCAAAAACGACATTATTACGTCATTATTTTTGCACCAACCTACTACATTGAAAACCAGAGGATGACATGGTCAGGAATTAAGGCCATCGTTGCTGACAGACAGACATAGCATGTTTTCAAGAGATAGAAAAAAAACAAAATGAGAGTCTTACCAGGAATTTCACCATTGTTCGTTGTAGCTAAAGTAAAACCTATTATTTTCCAATAACAACTTAACTGTTGTAGTCCGTTCGGATTTCAGCTTGATTGAAAATTTGATGAGGTGAAGAAAGTTCCGTATTTTACAATCGTACATTTGGGGATATTTTCAACAGAGAACTTAAAGAACTTCCAATCAGAAAATAAATAAACGAATAAAAACAAAAACACGAATAAACAAAGACTCTTAAAACCAGACGTATTCTAATTTAAGTAATTCTTATTCTTTTTATGTTTTTAGCCTTTTCGCGACCGCACTTTACGTGTTATTATGGTAATTTTGTTGACGCTTATAAACATACTATATCTATTCATTTCTTCGTTAAATAAGTATTCAAAGTTAGTTTGTTTTTTAATTCTTGACGGTTCACCATTATCTACTGAACACGCAGACGTCTCCGATATATATATATATATATATATATATATATATATATATATATATATATATATATATATATATATCCATGTATATATATATATATATATATATATATATATATATATATCCATGTATATATATATATATATATATCCATGTATATATATATATATATCCATGTATATATATATATATATATATATATATATATATATATATATAAGTAAACCTAAAGAGTCAGACAAACCTACCTAGGTTTCACCTACGCGAATATATATATATATATATATATATATATATATATATATATATATATATATATATATATATATAAATAAAGCGTTGTTGGTAAATTAGCAGTCACGTTGGAATGTCAATCTTTTCGTCTTTTGGTTAAAGCCAACATTATCAGACGCTGGAAACGTGAATAGAAAGACGATTCGAGCTATTTATACCCAACTAAATTTTTTACATTTACAGAAAAAAACATCTTTCTTGAAGGGTTTCAAATTGTTTATTGGTGTTCTCGCATTTATTTTTTTTTAATTGGGGTTACCTTGATATCTCTGTTGTTGACCGCTCACACTTTTTATCAGTCGGTCAGTTCAGCTGCGATTCCTATATTGAAAGGATCCGATGATTAGGTCGACGTCTTCTTCTTCATGTGCCCTTCAGGACATATGCGATCATGGCTCTCCACTTCTTCCTATCCCTTGTAGTTCTTAATAAGTTTAATCTCTCTGCCACCTCCCCCAGATCACATTCTGTCATCCACTTGTTTAAGCCTGCCAGGTGTTGCTTTCCCTTGTCTCTCTTTCCCTCTATTCGACTTGTGAGTGTGAGATTCTCCAAGCCCTCCTTTCTCATTACGTGTCCTAGAAACTTCATCTGCCTCTTCCTGGTGTTATAAGCTGTTATATGCTTGTTTGCATCCTCTCCGAAACCTCATCGTTGCTCAGTCCATGATATCCTCAGCATCCTTCTGTAGAATCATATCTCCGTTGGCTCAAGTCTCTCTTCATCTTTGAGGAGACCGTCCAACATTCGCTGCCGTAAAGGAGAACAGACGTCACGTAGCAGCTCAGTTTTCTTTGTTATCCTGTCTCGCAATACTCTGTCTAGCTTTTGGAATACGTCCTTGGCCATCTCAATACGTCTACGGATCTCCGCATCGCACTTACCGTCCTCCGTCAAAATACTTCCCAGATATTTAAACTTCCGCGCCTGTTTGATTTTAGTATCCCTGACCTGCAAATCGCAGTGCACATATAAATAAATGCGTAAGAGTAATTTAATTACTTGATCCATCAAAAAGAAACAGCCTTCTCCTCCGACCTCGTTAGGCTTTAAGATCCAAACCCTGTTTAGTTTGCAGATAAGATAATAAACGTTACAGATAACGATTTTACCCGCTGTATGCTATTGCAACATCAGAATCATAGCAACCATGGTTCTCCACAGCTTCCTGCTCTTAGAAAAACTTACTCTTTTATGATTCCGCTTTCTGTTGCTCCTTCCTCTATTTGCTGAAGCCAAATCACGTTGAAACATTGGTTCCCGTACGATCACTGAAGTTAAGCAATGTTGAGCCTGGTCATTATCTAGATAGGTGACCACTTGGGAATATCAGGTGCTGTAAGCTTGGATGTGCGGTTGTGTAGTGGATAATGGCTCGAAATTGTTAATCGTAGAGACGAGTTCTAATTCTAGTTGCGTTCGTTATATTTACTTACGCGAAAATACTCTTGGGAAAGGTATGTATCCACCTCTTCTCTCCCCAGCTATGGGTTAATTATTCAGACTTGTATCATTAAACCCTTATTATCTAAAAAAATTCTTACAATCTAAAAATATTCTCTAGCTTTAAATAACCTACAAATAAGCCGTAGAAAGCGAATCAATCAAACGATTTTATTAAACTTGTCAAATATGGTTGTTTCTTCTCTGTAATTCTCTTGCTATCGATATGTCTCGTGAGTGCTCGATTCTCCAAGTCTTCTTTTCTTATAAAGCCACCTTAAATTTCCAGATATCTTTTTTCGATTGTTAGCAACAATTTCTTTGTATTTACGCTACTTACATTGTTCGAGCTGTTACCCCCCATCTTTGTTGTCATATTCATGACGTTTCGGCCGTTGATCTAGGAAAAAGAAAAAATCTGAATTCAAAACCAGCCTGGAGAGGGTTGGTTTCCGTCAGACTAGCTTGCTCGGGAAAATACCACTGCTACTATGGTGATCGCGAGTGCCCATTCTGGTATAATATTGTACAAAGCATTGTTTGATATTTCTGTGTTTTTTTGTTTCTTGGGTTATTAAAAACAGCTGGCATTCTGTCGATACATTCGACGAAAAACGACGAATCGTAGCGATATATATATTTTTTAGGGTATAACGAAGAGCAAAATAGGAGAGCCAAACGCTAGCTGAACTGTCAAGCCAGGTAAGAGTTCAAAGCACTCAATATGACAATGAAAACGATTCCTACGTACGAATGATGAACTGGCCTGCTTAATGAAAAAAAAAAAGGATAATTAAATTAGCTCCACATAACATCATATTCCATGGTGAAACAAATAAAATGTATGACAATGAAATGTTTATTTTACAACCTTGGTTGACAGTGAAAAACTTTTGGTTACGTGCGTCAGCTTATATTGCCATCTCTACCGACCATGTCCGTATGAATCCCCCGCCAGTTATTGGTACCAATAATATATATATATATATATATATATATATATATATATATAGATAGATAGATAGATAGATAGATAGATAGATAGATAATAAAGAAAGGTAGAAAGAAAGATAAAATATAGATAGTATATAAAGGACTGATATATATATATATATATATATATATATATAGAGAGAGAGAGAGAGAAATTAAGATAGATAGATAGATAGATAGATAGATAGATAGATAGATAGATAGATAGATAGATAGATAGATAGATGTGTGTGCGTGTGTGTGTGTGTTAGGAGGTACGGTTGAGTATTAGATAGTGGCTCGGACTGAGGAATCGTAGAACCGAGTTCGAATTACATTAGATTCACTTACCTGCTAATAAATACCTTTAGGTGAGGTATGAATCCCCCCCAGTTATTGCTAAATAGCAGGACAGACTAGGTTCTATAGCCTTGGATGGCAACTTGTCTAGGAGAATGACAACTCTGAATGCAAAACCTGCAGAGGGTCGTTTGAGGACCTTGTAGCTCATGGTGTACCAGGCGTGCTTGGTTCAACACAAAGCATTCACCACTATAATCAAATCAAACGTGCTGGTCTCTGGGCTGTCGGTTCCTATGAACTGAATGCTTGACCTCCATATGTCAAAAACGACAGGAGAGTCCAATATATATATATATATATATATATATATATATATATATATATATATAGATAGATAGATAGATAGATAGATCGATAGATAGATAGATAGATATTGCATTATTCTAGCGGCTACTCAACAGGACTGATTATAAGAAGAAAAATAGTTATTTCGTCCTTATTGCTATTCCACTGACGTCTGTTATTTAGCTATTAATAATTATAATTATATTAATTATATTAACTATAATTCTATTATAAGTTTCACCCTCTACAAGCCCCAGGGCCACTCAAGGTAGAGGGTTACGTTAAGAGTTAATTTCTACGGATAGGAGAGGAAGATAATAATTATCTCTGGAGTTGAACAGGTTAAGACTGTTGTGATCGATGAAAAGTCCTCTAGAGAGTCTGTTCCACAGGGCAGTGGCTTGCGGGAAGAAGCTGTTCGAGTGGAACTTATATCTCACCAATGGAACACGATGGGAATGTGAGTGGTTTGCTACAAAGTAAGTGGCATGTCTGGTCCTTGACGTGAAGGTCAGGCCTGGCGGAACCAAGGAATGTAGTTGGTCCGTGAACTCTTCGTGGAAGTAGTGATAGCGCAGTAAGAGACTCGCCATATTCCACCTGTGTGAGAAAGAGGTTGGAGCGTGGAAAGTGAGGTCTGGGCAGCTCCTGTCCAAGAAATTCATGCTAACCTAAGCAATCTACAATAAATAATAATTGTAAAGCTAACAACCCTATACAATTTCGATAAAATAAACACAATCTGGCCCTTAAATTTTTTTTCTATTCAATATCCTTGAGAATAATTCAAAATACAGCCGATCCCATCTATGAGATAACCGTTAAGAGAAAACAATAAACTAGAAATCATTCTATCTTGCTACCTATAACGCCCCATTAACCAATATATTCAAGTAGTCAAGCCAAACCACAATACACATATCCTGATGATTGCGTTCACGCATGAAACCGTCGCCACTCTGTGTTGACCTCTGTAGAAGTCAAATGACTTAAATGCTGACATGGCTGCCTTCTTGTATCTCCTTCGAAAGGCAAGTCAGCTAATCTACCTCATTTATAGGAGAGTACCTAAGGCAGAAGGTGGGTTAGTCCACTTTTCTGGAATGGACCCATATATCTTTCCATTAAATGACTCAGGTCACTTTGACTTGAAATGACTACACCAGTCTACTTGTGTGTCAGACTACTTGCAAGGTAACCAATATTCGACAAACTCATTTTCCACGATTATATATATATATATATGACAAAGTTGAAAATGTTTTCTTGTGACGCGTTTCGTCTTTTCGGACTTCATCGGACTAAAGTTGTTATGTCGGTGTGACTACGCATGCGCACGAAGGAGGGACGCTGGGAATTTTTTAATTACTTTTCTTTTTATTCTAGCCGTTTTATTTAGATTCTTTTTCTTTCCATAACTTTTTTAGTGGATATCCAAAAATGTGATAATAGAAGATCTGCCAGGAATGGTGAAATGTTGTAAGAGCCAGACCGCAAATTTACTGTAGATGACCTTGTGATCAAGGCACTCTCTAGACATTTTCGCCGTAGTGAATTGTTTTCTCCTTTCAT
This sequence comes from Acanthosepion lycidas, assembly GCA_963932145.1. Taxonomy (NCBI): domain Eukaryota; kingdom Metazoa; phylum Mollusca; class Cephalopoda; order Sepiida; family Sepiidae; genus Acanthosepion; species Acanthosepion lycidas. The sequence continues at coordinate 98,009,891 of OZ010580.1, forward strand.
CAGAGTAGCATTTTTCATGTCAAAATTGTGGTCAGTCTGCTTAAGGTGGGCAACCAATGCTTTACAAGAAAACATGTTCACTTCGTCAGACATTTTCCCCCAATATTGTTCTTGAGGCGACAGTCTGTTTCATGCTATATGCAATCGTCAGGCCACCTGACGATTGCATATAGCATGAAACAGTGTTGATTTCTATGTTCACTTTTATATTTACACACGCTCTATCTCTGATATTGAGCCCTTTACCCCATAAATATAGCGCACCTAAGACTATATTTCTCCATATATATATATATATATATATATATATATATATATATATATATATATATATACAATTGTCCATCCCACAAAATGTTTAATATCTAAAAAAGCACTAAACTAACTGAGTTTCTTTTTTCCAGGTTTTCAGATAAGACGTTTAGCCATCTTGACACCATAGAGAACAGGTTAAAATCGTTTTGTGTCCGTCCAACTATGTCTTCCCAACTGAGCAACAATGAGAGGAAAAATATCATTCAGGACTAAAGTAATGATACCAACATTCATACCCTAGCTTCCATCTTCAAAGTCCATTCAAGAGCCATCTAGAGAACGGTGAATAAGTTCAAAAATGTGGAAACAGTAGAGAGGAAAACCAGATCTGGAGGTCACAACAAGAAGAGGGGTCATCATTTCAACTTAGAACTAAGTACATTCTTATAGTTCAATGTATAGTCCAATAGTGTTATAAAAACCACGGAGAATTCCAGTAAGATATCTTTAATCATTTCTAAGATACAACGGTTCAAAGCTTAATCTAACAATAGGACAATTTTGCTGTTACAAATTTAATAAGTTAATTTTGTTCTTACACCCGGTACACACACACACACACACACACACACACAAACACACACACACACACACACACACACACATATATATATATATATATATATATATATATATATATATACCCAAATATATGATATTATTATTTTATAACATATTTATGTTATCATTTTTGAATAAATAATTATATATATATATATATATATATATATATATATATATATATATATATATATATATATATATATTGGATGTAACAGCAATATATATAAAAACAATTTCCAGTGTTGATAGCAGACTCAGGAACGAAACTGCAGAAACTTCTACTTCCACAGAATTTTGGTAAAGGAAATCGTGAAGAAAGGACGGTCCATCAACTGTAAGAAGACAGAATGTATAGTTGTCAGTAATAGAAACAGTCCGAGAGGGGAATTATAGATACCAAAATCAAGGAAGTACTAAAATTTAAATACCTAGGAAGTGTTCGGGAAATGTGATACCGAAATCCGGAGCCACATTGGAATAGCGAAAGATGCCTTCCAAAAACTAAGCATAAAGAAATAGGAAGATTTCGTTAGAAACGAAGAAAAGAGTATTGGGCTCTTGTGACATTTTCAGAAGAAGTGCATTTGATCCAAACACAGATCAGACTTCAACCCTGATAGGCTCCAGAGGCGGATATGCAATATAATTGGCCCTGATCTGTCGTCTCGTCTACAGTCACTTTCTCACAGACGCGCCGTCGCCTCTCTCTGTCTGTTACTTCCATGGAAATTGCTCCGAGGAGCTGCATTCGCTGGTTTCCAGACTTCATGAGTTCAAGCGCCAGACGAGGCTGGCATCCCGCTCTCACACCTTCACTGTCGAAACTCCTAAATGTAGCCGTCTCTTCTACTCCAATAGCTTCATGTCTCGCACCTCTCGCCTGTGGAACTCCCTTCCCTATTCCTGTTTCCCTGAGAGCTATAATCTCCAGCTATTCAAGTGTAATGTCAATCGACATCTCCAGTTGCCTTGATCTATCCACTACCCTCATCCTTTCTTCTATCACTCCTATCTGATCTTGCTCTAAATTTTCTGTAACCCCTTGCGTACTAGTGGCTTCCCGCCTTGCTTGGGGTGAAATGCTTTAAAAGAAAACAAAAAACAAAAAACCCATGAGTCTCAAATCTCTGTTTCGTTCTCAAGTTCTTCCTGGCAAATCGCGTTGGCTTCTGAACCGCCAGAGGCTCTTCTGTTTTCCCTTATTTTCTCCGACTCTTTTTTCGGTTAGAGCTTTTCTAGTTCTCGCCATGTTTCCTGCCTTTCCATTACTATTATTGATTCATTTTTCTTTTTCTACCGACCTTTGTGCGTTATTGAACCCCAAAGCACGTTTCATTCTCCGCCCTGTGGCATCGTTTTCCTATATCGATCGAGAAAGCATAGTAGAAATGATGAATTCCAAGGAGATTAAGAATAGCAAAGAAAACCACATCACAACGACAGGTGAAATTTTTCTGAAATATAATGAAGAAAGAAGGCTTGGGGAATTTAACATACGCATGGTACATCGAAGGCAAAAGAATAAAAGAAAACAAGTAACACTACTTAGAAGTTTATAGAAAGAGAGGGACAAGTGACAAAATATCGTTAATAAAGAATGACTTACAGTGAGTCCTCAATTATCCGAACACTTTGGGACATGGTTCGCAAAAAAAAAAAAAAAAAAAATCTGTCCTGATAATTGAAAATTTCGGATAGCTGAATACCTAATTATCGAAAAAGTATGAAGAAAATAAAGTCATTTTCGGAAAGAAATTTAACATTTATATCATAAAATAACTTTTTCAAACGCCTTTTTCAGGGTTTTGCCCAATTTTAGGGGGCAGGTAGTTTCCCTTCCCTTTTATATTCTTTGCCACAACTACAAGGACTTGTGTATATACAGTTCTTGGCTATGTTCTACTCCGTGTTAGTGTTGAAATAGCTGGAGCTGCTTCTGAATATCGTCCTAAGGACCGCAAATCTTCTGAATTTTTTTTCTGATAATTCCTTGACGTGGCGATTTTCTGGTCCCTCATTAGATTTCTGTTTCCACCTGTAGACCTTGATGTTATGTTTACGGAGTGTTGTTATTCAGAAAGGTTTGCGTGATGCTGATCATTTCATGATAGTATTTCTCTGGGTAGCTACTTATTATTTTTTCCCGCTGCTGTAGACATCAGGCGATTTTTTTCTTCATATTTCATGGGTGGTGGAAATTGAAGTTAAGGTATTGCCCGGGAAGGTTTCCCTTGTGATATACGGCTGTCTTGAATCCATTCTCTGAGCCAGATATTAATATATCCGGAAAGGCTCAGCTGATTTCATTGGCCAACGAGTAACAGAAAATGGTTCATAAAGAAGGAGTTCCTTAGACAAAATGATCCGAATTTTACTTTTATAAAACTGGTCAACAAAAAAAAAAAAATTTGAAATGGTGTCAGGACACCAAATATCTTTTTTTTAGCTGATTTTAGGGTCGCTGAATCTGAAAATGACCCTTACTTTTTCTTGGTTAGCTACCGTTTTCGCTGTTCAGAAATATTTCATTTTTAGGGGAAAAAAAAAGCATTTTTTCATTTGTTTTCTGTATATATGATATAGACCGATGGCATCTCAAGGCGGTGTAATGGTGAGCAAGCTTGTCTCGCTAGAACAGTTATTACTGAATAGTAAGATCGATCCTCACTGGGGGCATCCTACTTTCGACCTTGTGCCACATCTAAGCTATGATTGGAAAAATTACTATATGATATTAACCGATGGCAATATTTCCGAAAATAAAATCTTAGAAACCTCTCATTTCGTATTTAAACCAACAAATATTGGTCTGCTTATAGAAAAATACTATTTTTACAATAAAAATCAGACCCTAAATCTTTAAAAATAATACGATTGAATATATCAAAACCAGCAAGTATTTTCATCAAATCATTTAATAAACTAACAGAAATAAAACTTTCGTGAACATAAGAACTATGGTAATTTTTTTTCTTTCTTGTTTGTCATGTTCAATTCTAGTGACAAGAACTGGAGTAGCATTCCCTAACTCATATCGCGTCTTACATGGCCAACGACTTAATCATTTCAGCCATGGAAACCGAATTTCGAAAACGACACAGTTATGGTAAAAATCAACACATATTCACGTGTTTTACGAAAATCATGCTTTCTCTTAATAACATAGAATCAATTAAAATAAAATTCTTTTTAAAATTTAAATTTAAAATTAATTTTTTTTTTAAATATATATTTGGGTTAGGGTTTGGGAATCTAATCTAGACGATTTCATCTACTTTCTTTTCGTTCATTTTCCCATTATCTTTGTTATGAAATATCACGGATTATAATAATAAAAATCTGCCAAGAAAGGTGAAACGATGTAAGAAACTGGACATAAATTTGCCGTAGGTGATCTAGCGATTAAAGCACTTTCTATACATTTTTGTCTTAGTAAATTGCTTTCTCTTTTTTATTTAGAGTAATTTTAAATCAAAATTCTGGTCAGTCTTGCAACGTGAGCAACTATTGTATTTAATGTGTTGTTTTGTAGAAGATCCCTTTTGTGTTCATATTATTTATTTAAATTCTATATAACGGTGCTATAATTTGTTGTATCGGGAGTATCCAGAGAAATATCAGTAATAATTTGTAATCAGAAATTGGGGGAGGCAGGCATGCGGGATCCTCTTTCACAAAGAAGCAGTTCTTGGTTAAAAATAAATTATGTCCGTGTGGCAATTACTTCATAATTTCTGATTAATATAGAAATGCAGGAATAGCATCTATCTATCTATCTATCTATCTATCTATCTATCTATCTATCTATCTATCTATCTATCCCAGTCTCTTCATTATCTATCTATCTATCTATCTATCTATCTATCTATCTATCTATCTATCTCAGTCTCTTCATTATCAATCTATCTATCTATTTATCTATCTATCCCAGTCTCTTTA
>OZ010580.1:98017208-98054708 GCA_963932145.1 Acanthosepion lycidas
ATATATATATATATATATATATATATATATATGTGTGTGTGTGTGTGTGTGTGTGTGTGTGTGTGTGTGTGTTCTCTGTTCAGGGAATTGATGTTAAAGAAAACAAACATTCTCTTCTTGTTATGACATGACATTTTTCCTTTCGCAGGTGGAGCAAACAAAGAAATGTTCCACGTTGTCTTCGTATATCTGAAGTGCATCTGCGTAGCAATAGAAATAATCTCATTAATAATCCAAGTATGCTATCCATAATTAAATACATCGGTCCCCATTTTATCCGCGGTATTGCTTTCTACGATATCGGTTACCTGTTAAGAATATTCTCTCAACTAAAGAACTCGTAATATTAAAACCTTTAACTTTGGGTGACTATTTTCGCCAAGCAAAATGTTAGTCCCGTCAATGCCAGTTGAATTTGAATTTCTTAGTTGTGTAGTCATATCCTTCTATAGCAACACCAAAAACAGTCTTAACTGAAATTGAGAGCCAGGCTGCTGCAATTTCAAATATATAGAACTAATACATAAAACAGTATACATTATGAAATAGACAAAGTCCAACAATTATTTAAGACATTTTTTTTATTTTTATACGTTCTTTTTATAGATACAAATATTTAAGTAATTGCTCTGTTTATAATAAACAGTATTAACAACATTTACCGGCTTGAATGTCCGAGAAATAGAGGACGTATATTTTCTATGAAAATTTCTCGGATATTCAAGCCGGTAAATGTTGTTAATACTGTTTATTATAAACAGAGCATTTACTTAAATATTTGTATCTATAAAAAAGAACGTATAAACATAAAAAAATGTCTTAAATAAAACCCTATATTTTGAGGGGATTCCATATACAGTAATACGTGGGAAGTAATAATTATAAAGGAAGCAGAGTGCTGAATATCAAACCTTTGTGTAGAATTGTAAAAATAAGCATGTTTTATAATTAGACATATCAAGAAGGAGCTCTAAAATGCATATTTTAAATGAAGAAGTGAAAAGTCTTGACATGATAAGGGAAGAACTCATGTCTTGCATGTTGCTATGTTGAACGTTTTGTTGTAAAAGAATATTTATTGTTGGAGGGATATATATATATATATATATATATATATATATATAGAGAGAGAGAGAGAGAGAGAAAGAGAGAGAGAGAGAGAGAGGACCGTGGCGGTGAATGGGTATGTATTGTAGAAGAAATTAAAATTTCCTGTTAGCCGGCCCAGCTACATGAGAAAGCTGGACTTTAATTAAGTCCAAAGAAGTCAAAGAAAAGAAACACGATCGATAAATATATGTAAACAAATATATGCATTGATAACAAGTACAAGTTACAAGCACATGGACAGGTACATTGAGTGCGTGTGGTGAATATTATTATGTGTGTGCGTGTTGTGTTGTGGTGAGTGTTCGTACGTACGTGTATTGTTCTTAGCGTGTTCCCAGAATTTGGGAAACGCTGTATCTGTGAGAGCTCACATCTGCGAGGTGGTTTAAGGCTGAAAGCCTGAGTAAAAAAGAGATCGAGGCGAGGGGTCAGCCAGTATTTATAGCCAGGGGAGAGAGAGACCTCTGGTGAAGGGTTAAGGAGCTGAGGAGGAGCTAACTCCGACACACACACACACACAACACACACACACACATATATATATATATATATATATATATATATATATATATATATATATATAAGAATTCAAGAAAGAAATTCGGATTACAAATACAGAAAATGTCTCATATCGAGAATATTTAACATTGAAAAACAAAAGAAAAAATGAATTATTTTTAAAAATATGTGGAAATCTACGCTTTTACTTGAAGACGGTCATGAGACCAGAAACACGTGTAGTGTAACATTATGTAAAACAAAGAATAATATTTTTTTCTAAATAAATCCACATTACAACCAAAAACGTTTACGGCACCTCTCTTCTCTTCTTTTTAATATACATACTTTTCTCTCGTTGGAACCACTACAACCTCTTTCTTTATATATATATATATATATATATATATATATATATATATATATATATATATAACGAAAAAAAAATATAAATTCAAACGTTCACAACATTAATTTTAAAAAGGGCTAAATAGAAGAAATCGAGTAATAAATATTTATAAACTGTTACTCACTGCCGAGTATTGTATTTTGTTGATGTTATAAAGATTACCATTTCATTTCCAACCTCCATTTTGGTTATTCCTCAATTCAGTAACCTTTTTTTAGGTTACAACAGTTACATTTGGTAAGATTTAGTTCTTCTTAATCATAAGTTGCGTTTGTTTATCACTTACTTCCATCAAGTTGTGTCTATTCAATTTCAATATGCCTCAATTGTATGATACATCTGAAGACCTCTATAATTCATCAGATGTGTTTTAAAACGTCTCTTCCATGAAATGAATATCATGTTTGCTAAAATTATGCGTTCATTAAAAGTATGCAAGTTACATCTGCTAAGATTTGTCTCTCTCCAATCGCAAAATACATCTGTTAATATTTTATTTTCTTCAAGTTAAATTAAATTTTGACATGCCTGAATCGTATGACACATCTGGAGATGTTTGTATTTCATCAAATTTAAGTTTACATCTGTTAAATGTTCCCTTCCATCAAATGCATATTACATCTTGTACTTCTATCCTATTACATCTATTGAAATTCGACATGCCACAATCGTAAAATACATCTGGAGTCTTTTGTAATTCATTAGATGTAAGTTAACATCTGTTAAAACTTTAATCAAATATATGTACGTTATATCTGGTAAGATTTATCTCTCCTTATTTGCATGTTACATCTGTTAGTATTTTACTTCCATATGTTCTACCTATTAAATTTCGACATATCTCCATCGTATGATATATTTTTGTAATTCATCAGATGTGTGTTGTGATTTTTGAGAAACTTTAAATGGATGAATGTGAAGATTTGACTCTTTTTAATCGCATATTACATCTGTTAATATCTTACTTCCATCGAGTTAACTCTATTAAAATTCCATGTGCCATTAAATCTATGTTAATATTTTAATTTCATCAAGTTAACTCTATTAAAATTCCATGTCCCATTAAATCTATGTTAATATTTTACTTCCATCAAGTTAACGCTATTAAAATTCCATGTGCCATTAAATCTATGTTAATATTTTAATTTCATCAAGTTAACTCTATTAAAATTCCATGTCCCATTAAATCTATGTTAATATTTTACTTCCATCAAGTTAACTCTGTTAAAATTCCATGTGCCATTAAATCTATGTTAATATTTTACTTCCATCAAGTTAACTCTATTAAAATCCATGTGCCATTAAATCTATGTTAATATTTTACTTCCATCACGTTAACTCTATTAAAATTCCACGTGCCATTAAATCTATGTTGCAACTGGTATCCATTGGTGTTCATCAAATGTATTCGTATTATATATTGTCTTACTAAAATCTCATCGTACATCTGGTACTTCCATCAGGTATATATTACATTTATTAAAATTCACCGTGCCCTGACTGTATGATACATCTGGAGACGTCTGTAATTCATCAAATCTTCGTTAGAATAATGTCTCTTCTATGACATGGGTATCACATCTGGTAAGCTTTAGTCTTCATTAAATGTATATATGTTACATCCGGTAAGACCTGTTCATATTTTACATCGATCATGTTAAATCTTAAAATCTAACGTGCCTCAATCTTATGACATTTTTGATGATCTTTGTATTCCATCAAATGCTAGTTTACATCTGTTAAAATTACTCTTCCATGAAATGTATGTCACATCTACCAAGCTTTGCTTTTCCTTAAACTCATTTTATATCTGGTAATATTTGAATTAAGATATATATGTGCATATGTTGTATTTCATCAAATATACGTTATATCTGATAATTCCTCTTAAAATTCGACATGTCTCAATCGTATTACATATCTAGAGACGTTATTTCATCAAATTTAACTTTACGTCTGTTAAAATATCTTTTTCATCAAATGTATGCCACATCTAGTAAACCTTGGCGTTAATCAAATAAGTTGGTTTTCTGTGTCCCTCCAGAAGTTATTTTGTCGCCTGTGTCCATCCTTCAAAACAACAAATCAACCTTTCGTCCTTGCATTGAGTACTGCTGCCGTATGTCTGGTACCCACGCTGTCCATCTTGAGGTCCTCGACAAAATCCAGTGACGGATACGCAATGTGTTAGGTCCTAATCTGGCATTTCGTCTGCAGTCACTCTCTCACAGACGTTCTGTGGCTTCCCTGTGTCTTTTCTACAAGTATTTTCATGGCAACTGCTTTGAGGAGCTACTTTCTCTGGTTCCCAAACTGCATGAATTTAAGCGTGCTACTAGGTTGGCATCTCGGTCCCACGCTTTCACTTTTGAAACAGTTAAGCGCCTTTTTTTACTGCAACAGCTTCTAATCTCGTATTTCCCGCCTTGGAACTCCTTTCCTCCTCCTTGCTTCCCTGATAGCTATAATCTTCAAATATTCAAATGTAATATCAATCGACATCTTCTGATGCCTTGATCCTGATCCCCATCCTTCTCTATATCCTTTCCTTAAACACCCTCTTTGCTCTTACTCTCAATTTCTTTAACACTTTGCGTGCCAGTGGCACATACACCTTGCTTGGGGTGGTATGCTTAAAAAAATCTGGTAAGATTTGTTTCTCCCACATCACATTTGTATTTTATCATTTGTGCATTTACTTGTTAAAATGTTTCTTTTATGAAATGTATGTAACATTTTGTAAAATTTGTCTTTTGCCAGTCGTATATTTCATCTGGAAATATTTTACTTCCTTTACCTATATATTACATCCAGTAAAAGGTGACTACTCTCTCTTATGATAAATGTGCTTCAGCAAATATTTGATGGAAAGGAAATTTTACCAGATGTGAATCTGGTAAAATTTCTACTACTCTGTCCTATGGTAAATGTGCTTCAGCAAATATTTGATGGAAAGGAAATTTTACCAGATGTGAATCTGGTAAAATTTCTACTACTCTGTCCTATGATAAATGTCTTTCAGCAAATATTTGATGGAAAGGAAATTTTACCAGATGTGAATCTGGTAAAATTTCTACTACTCTGTCCTATGATAAATGTGCTTCAGCAAATATTTGATGGAAAGGAAATTTTACCAGATGTGAATCTGGTAAAATTTCTACTACTCTGTCCTATGATAAATGTGCTTCAGCAAATATTTGATGGAAAGGAAATTTTACCAGATGTGAATCTGGTAAAATTTCTACTACTCTGTCCTATGGTAAATGTGCTTCAGCAAATATTTGATGGAAAGGAAATTTTACCAGATGTGAATCTGGTAAAATTTCTACTACTCTGTCCTATGATAAATGTCTTTCAGCAAATATTTGATGGAAAGGAAATTTTACCGGATGTGAATCTGGTAAAATTTCTCTTCCATCAACTATAAATGTTTGCCGTTCATCAAATATATATATGTTACATCTGGTAAAATTTAGCTCAATCATATGTCACAGTTGGTAATATCTGTCTTTCATCATGTATATATTACATAGAGTAAGCTTTAACATACCTATATTATATGATATATCTGTAGTTCTTTGTGTTTTATCAAATGTTTACATCTGCTGAAATTTCACTTCTATCTGTGACATTCTATAATCTTTATCGCTCATCAAATGTATGTACGTTACATCTGGTAAAATCTCTCCGCCATTAAATGTACGCCAGGTCTGGTAATCCTTGTCGTTCATGAAATGTATATGTGTTAAAATGTCTCTTCTGTTAAATGCATGTCACATCTTGTAAACTTCGGCTTCTTTCCAAAGTATATTACATCTGGTAAATTCACTTTACTAACGTGTATGTTACATCTGGTAGATTTATCCAGTCGTAGTTTACACCTGGTACACCTTTCTTCAAAAGTATGTTACATCTGCTAATCTTTCGCTTATCCCCATTGTGTGTTCCTATTTAGATGAATATTGTCTTTCATCACATGTAATATTTTTAAACTATTTATTTACTCAATTGCATGTTACATCTAGTGGTCTTTGTCTTTCTTTAAATGTATTATACGTTTGTTAATCTTCGCCTTTCACCAGATGCTAGATCTGGTAAACTTTAGCTTCTATTAAATATATGTTACATTTGATCAAATTTGGTTTTCCTCAATTGTATTTCACATCTGGCATTCATGAAATATACACTGTTCGATTTACAAAATACAAATTTATGAGATGTAACCTAAAATTTAGAAAAAACAAAGACCCCACATGTAACATACCGTAGAGAAAGCCAAAGTTTACTAAATGTAACATCCATTTCATGAAAGACAATGCCTGACTTTTATCAAATATATTTGTGACCTTTGGATTTTATGAAATGTATGTTACATCTGGTAATATTTGGCTTTCATCAAATCTATTTGTGGCCATTTCTTCAAGTGTATGCTACATTCTCTGATTTGGGGATTTTTTAAATGTGTAAATTTTGATTTCCTCAACTGTATGTTACAGCAAGTAATCTTCAGCGTTAACCCTAAAAAACTAACCATGGGTATATAGTACCCAGCGCAAATTTTCCTATTTTTAATTACAATTTTCAGTACCTGATTTTCTTACCTAAATAATGTTTTTCAGTTCCTATTAATGTTAACTCAAAGTACAAAGTTTGAAGTGCCTGCATGTAAAATATTTGAAAAAAAGGTTATATTTATTTATTTATTTATTTTTATTTTTTTTTATTTTTTTTTTTTTTTGATATTTTCAAAATCGGGTATGATATACCCATGGTTAGTACTGGTGTAACTTTAGTTTATGGTTAGTGTTCTAGGGTTAAGCAAATTTATGTTACATCTGGCTTTATCAACGGTACATTACTATGTATTTGCATCAATAAATCTTCAATTTCATCATTTGGAGGTTCAGTTTTTTTTATTACTGGGATTCATCAACCGTAGCTTACATCTGTAAGTAGGGCATATTATATTGTTAATTATGGTGAACTTTCACTGAATGTATGTTACATCTTGAAATCTTTGACTTTCCTCAGTTACATGTTCCTGCTTCTAATGTTTATCTTTATTGAACTGTTAGGGCTAGTGACTTATTTTTGTCCAATGTAGATTACATTTAGTCATAATTGGCTTTCAGGAAATATATTGCGTTGGGACAAATGTTTGTAGGGTTTTTAAATGAATTTAAAAAAAGAATATTTGTACGCTAATTTATTCAACCAGACGTTCCATATTTTCCCAGTACCTCTAGTTATATTTCAGCCATCTTTGATTTTACGGAAGTTCACTTGATGATCTCATCTTTCTGGGTCTTGGTACTGTCGGAGTTAACTCCTCCTTAATTGTCCAAATTGTTCACTAGGGGACGCTCTCCCTACACTATAAATACTGGACGATTTCTTGCCTCGTTCTCTTTTTCATTTCTTCGTTCTCAGCAAACACATCTACAATGTAAGCTCTCGCACTTGTGGGAGACGCTATGAACATTATACACACATACACGTACGTACGTACAAAATACAAACTCTTTACATTCACACACAAACACAAATGTTAATGTCTATGTCCATTTTAAATTTTGTTGTTTAATACATATACTTGCTTGTATATATATATATGTATATATATATATATATATATATATATATATATATATATATATATATATATATATATATCGGTCTTTTTTGTTTTCTTTACACTTCTTTATAGTGGATTCAATCTCTGAGCACACCATGTTCTTGTAGTGGACCCTCTTCTAGCAGGAATAAACGCACGTGTTCCTAATTTAACAACACGTAAACACACGGTCCGCTACAGTACCATTCTGGCTGATAAAGTGTCCTAAATTGTTTTCACAAGCTTCCAGAGAATTATAATTATTCGCATTAGAATAATTTTGTAGAGGTGGAAATAATGAATAATCCGAAGATGTATGGTCAGGTGAATACCGTGAGTGTCGTAGGACACTTCAGCCAAGTTGACGGGTTTGCAAAGTGTGTTGCGAAGTTCGACGTTGACCCGATAGATGCATATCGAAAACAATTATCCGAAAATGATTGTTCGAAAACAATTATTCGGAAAACATTTTTTCGAATTGTAAATCGTTTGAATGAAAACTAATCGAAATAAAAATTATACTAAATGATAATTATCGAAATACTTATGTTTGAAAAACGTAGGTGGTTTTGCTTTAGAGAGTCAATGCTGATTTAACTAGAACTAATCACGCCATTGAAGGATGAGATAAGGCTGTTTTGCAGCAAGTGTCATCACATCATCCCACAGTATGGAAATTGTTAGGCACTCTTAAAAGAGAACAAGACTTGCAGGAAATCCATATTGCAAAAGTAAGAGTGGTCTTTGAGAGAGTCTAGAACTAATAACGCCATTGAAGGATGGCATAAGGCTTTTTTTGCAGTCATTTTCACCCCCATCATCCTACAATATGGAAATTCATCGACACTCTTAACAGGACTTGCAGAAAATTCATATTGCAAAAATAAGAGCAAGTTGCCAAAAGATCAAAAGCGCCAAGAAATACTGCGATGCAATTGGAAAACTTTAAAAAATTAGTGACATCCTTTAACTCTTCAGTAACTGATTATTTGCGTGTAGTATCATATAACTTAAGGTTATAAGGATTTTTTCTTATTAAATTGTTTTATTAACGATATTTGTATTTCAAATAATTATCATTTGTGTATTTCCTCTTTTATTTTTTACATTTTTATTGCAATAAAGAATTTTGCATTTCGAATAATTATAATTTAGCGTAATTGTCCTTTCGATTAATTTTTATACAAACAATTTAAAATTCAAATAAATATTTTTCGAAAAATTGCTTTCGAATAATGTTCACATAATCGATACAAGATGGCCCCTTTCTGACTGACCAATTCCGGATTATTTTTGTCTTTAATCTCTCCACTTAGCAACAGCACTTGTCTGAATTCAGCGTCTTGTTTTACGGAAGCAGTTCGTAATGCCCAACGCATTTTTAATCCCACCAGATACATGGTATCACTTTCTTTTTTCCGAGACTGTTACGTTTTTTCCACGATAATTTTCGCCCCACATTGTTGTAAACAATCTACTTTTCATCATTTGAGATCTTTTGTTTTCAAATGTGGGTCGTTTTTGTTGCATTCAAGCAGAGAATCAGAGTTAGAAAAGCAATCTATTAATTTTTCCGTCAAATCGTAGTGATTCACATATCCAAGTGTTTGTAAATACTTTACAGCGTTCATACCAGATACAGAAAGTATCTCTGCAATATCCCGTGTCCTGTAATTTGGATTATTTTAATCAGATTTGGTCATTGTCAATGACTACAGGCCTGTTGAAACTTTCTAGGTCATCTTGATAAAAATTGCCACGTCTGAACCCAGCGATCCAACTTACGAACAGGACTCTAAGCCATGGCACCATCGCCATAAACGGTCCATCTCCCCTTTGCTGTTTCTAAAGCGTTTTTAGAATTTTCTTTTGGGAAATAAGAGTACCAAATCACTAAAATGCATCTCATTTCCCTCTATCTTCTCTGTTAACGTCAACCATTTTAAATACACAATCCACGCATGACTCGTATAGAGAAACGCGTTGAAATGTCACCTTTCAGAATATGTATATATCATAGATTTCGGTCACGTGTGAAATGAAATCATGTGTTTAAATGCCACTTTTTGAAAAGCGCTACGAACTTTTGTTCCAACTTCACAGTCATTTGCTGGATTTTGGCATCGATTAAGGTTCGAACCCGCGCCAGTGAGAGTCTGCTAAACTAACTAACCGTTGCTCCATAGAAGTATATCTAGTATATGTGAGTTTCGATATTTGTTTTTTTAAGCTTGGTATAGTTTGGTACAAGGCCGCAAACATATAGTGATGATTAAACCCACAGCAAACGTAATGGTCTCTTTCTAAAAACGAGTGCTTAGTACACGAGATGTTATGCATTTTTAAGTGAAATTTCTACTTAAGTTCAATCTAATATGGCCTCCTGTTTGTCCGTGTTCCCATCATCGGTTGGATGAGAAAATGGACTTCAATTAGATACATTCATTCATTCTAACATATTACGTCATTTATAAATCAGAGATACAGCAGATTTTAATGCGTCCGTTTTACTTCTACTTGATAGGTTTCTTTGTTATTGTAAGTAATTGCGACATACGACTTTTTGGCGGGCAATTAAAATTAACACATTCACTGCTACCTGAAATAAACCTTCCATAATGTCATCTATGTTTCTGTTAGAGCTATCATTATAAATTGCTATACAAGTCTACTTATGTTTCATATTGTTTAATAAAATGAATTTATTAATACATTCACTGTATTAATAAAGTTAATTTTATTAAACAATATTAATAAATTCATTTTATTAAACAATGTGAAACATTTATTTATTATTATAAGACGGGATGCATTGTCATCAGTAAGAAGATGAGACCAAAATTCGATTTTCTGGTCGGGAACACTAGAATCAAGCAGACGCAGAAGTTTAAATATCTGGGAAGCCTTCTGACAGAGGACGGTAAATGCGACACTGAGATCCGTAGACGTATTGGAATGGCCAAGGACGCATTCGAAAATCTGGGCAATGTATTGCGAGACAGGAGGATTTCTTTTGTAACAAAGAAAAGAATACTGAGCTGTTACGTGACATCTGTCCTTCTTTACAGCAATGAATGTTGGACGATTTCCTCAAAGATGACGAAGAACCCGAGGTGACGGAGATGTGGTTCTACAGGAGGATGGTAAGGATACCATGGACCGAGCGTGTGAGCAACGATGAGGTCTTAGAGATGATGCAAACAAGGAAGAGGCTTGTACTTAACATCAGAAAGAGGCAGCTGAAGTTTCTGGGGCACATAATGAATAAGGAGGGTCTGGAGAATCTGATACTCACAGGTCAAATAGAGGGAATGAGAGACAAGGGAAAGCAGTATGTGACATACCTGGTGAGCTTGAGCAGGTGGATGACAGAACATGGTCTGGGGGAGGGAGCAGAGGGAAGGAAATTGTTGAGAGCTTTAAAAGATAGAGGGACGTGGAGAGCCATGATCGCCCAGGTCCTGTAAAGACATGGCACATAAAAAGAAAAAAGAAGGAGACACGGTGGAATAAAAGCTTTTCAGCTTCTTTTGTTTTTTGTTTTTTTGTTGTTGCTTTTTTAAGGAATGCTCCCTTCAAATTAGCAGCAGCAGTCAGCTTCCTACGCTCTTTAAAAAATTTCTTTTACGTTAAAATATTTTGGGTATTTTTCAATATAGCAGTGAAATAAAAGTAAAGCTTTTATTTTAATTAGATGCGTACTCTAAATTGAAAAGGCTAAGTATTTTTTCATTAGTTCTTGTTTCGCGCATTTATAATCGGAGAGCCCAGACATTACATTCCCTTACGTGCTAATAACCTTGGGATAGGTATGAATCCTCCCCCCAGCTATGGGTAAATAGTAGGATAGACCTGGTTCTATAGCCTTGGATGACAACTGGTCTGACGCAGAAAGAAATGGCAACCTACAGTGGGAAAAAACCTGCCTCGTCAGTCATATACCGAAAGATGAGAACACTCACACACACACATACACACACACACAAATATATATATATATATATATATATATATATATATATATATATATATATATATATATATATGCATGCACGTACATATATATATATAAATTTCTAAGAGGATAGAATCCAGGTAGAACTCATTGTCCAGGACAGAGTAAGAATATAATAAAAAAGGCTTAAACACTAATATTCCATGGTTATAATTTATTACAGTGGAATCGTAATCACGATCCAATTCATCAGACCTACAAATTCAAAAAGAAATCGGAAAATATAACTATAAAATTTAGTGAGAGTGTATGTGTGAGAGAATGAGAGTATGTAAGTGAAAGGTAAATGAAAACTTTAGAGAGGGGTAACAGACGAGAGAAGGACAGGAAGGCCTAAAAGTGAACGTGCGGATTAAATTTAACAGAGAGAAGTTTTAAAGAGATGTTAAAAGACGGTTTAAATGAGTGCGACACAGATAAATATTAATTATTTTCCGATGCATAATTCATTACTGAATCACTGACCTAAATTATATTAAAAACCGACACCGGAAATGGATATATACTTTTTGGTGACACTACGCACAATAAAAAACGATATAATCTAAACTTAAAAATCAGAAGATTTATGTTATAATTTTCGAATATATATATATATATATATATATATATATAATTAATTAAGTTATAAGGAACTTGGTAAACCGAATTGGTAAATCCAAAGAGGATGAAATATATATATATATATATATATATATATATATATATATATATATATATATATATATATATATAATTATTTATTCGAAAATTATAACAGGAATATGTTATAAAATCACTATAAAAATAGCCATTTTGTTTCAAGACTTCTGGTGTCTTATCAACTGATGGTTTTGAATGCAAATTCTACATTCAGCACTATCACTTGATGAGACACCAGAAGTGTTGAAACAAAATAGCTATTTTTGTTGTGATTTTATAACATATTTATCTTATAATTTTCGAATAAATAATTATATTTGCTCTATTCTGCATTGAGCACTCTTTTAAGAATAGTATTTATTGGTTATTGGAATTTATTCCGTATACACCAATCCTATACTTAGGTATATATATATATATATATATATATATATATATATATATATGTGTGTGTGTGTGTGTGTGTGTGTGTGTGTGTGTGTGTGTGTGTGTGAAGAATAATGGAGTAATGCATAGCGATTTGGTTTGAGTAGAATCTATTACATTTACTTGTATGAATCCTCCCTCCAAGCTGTGGGTAAAGACCGCCGAAAGAAATGGCAACCTACTGCGGGAAAATCCGCCTCGAAAGATGCATGATTGCCTCGGCGTGTATCACATAACTGACTGAATACATTCACTGCTACCTTTGATAGTTGAACTTTTAAATAATACCATCTATGGATTTCTCATAGCATTAGAAATTGCTATATAAGACTGTACTTTAGTTTAGTAAAATATATATTGCTACATTGCATATTTAAACCTTTAAATGATGTCGTCAAGGGAGTTCCTTTTAGAAATTACTACGGTTGCCCTTATTTTTTATATTACTTTGTAAAATAAAACTGTGGAATGGTTGCATATATGACTCTTCTTGTATATGCCGTGTTCCTTCAAGACGTTGGCAATCATGGCTTCAGCTGCTGCATCAGCTGTTTGTTGAGCACTTTCAAACATTGGTAATGCTTTTCTATTTGTCGTTTGTGCATTTTAATTATAAACTGTTAATGTATAGACCTCATCATGGATAATAGAACAAATTAAATGTTTTAGAGTTGTGGCAATTCAAGCACATTATAGTACCAGAAATTAGCCTCGTGTTCACGGAGATAAAAGCATACTTGACAGGAAATAAAAATGTACACAATTAACAGGAAAAGTATGGCAAATTGTACTTTAATTTCATACAATTTATTTATATTTTTTGTTTATTAATGTGTATATTTTTTAGGTTACAAATGTTTTATGGTACATGTGATAAAAGGGAGAATTTACTCCGTGTTATTACACTCCATATCACAGAGAGGATTCGAATACGTGTTGCCGTACCAAGGTTCGTGGTGAAGACATTGAATTTAATGTCTTTTGGCGGGATGTCCGTATTTCCGATAGGAACAGTTTTTGTTGCATGCTGGGAGTATTTCTATTATTTTAAATTTTTATTTAATTTATTTTAAACAAAGTTTAAATGTCATTGTTTTATTTTATTTATAATTTTCATTGTCTGTCTATATTTCTGAGGTGAGGTATTATGTACATTATTTACATTATTCGGACTATTGTCCTCATCTTTGTCGCCATATTTAGCACAGTGGATAAAGGCGTTGGTTAGTGACAAGACCCAAAGAGTGTGAGTTCAATACCCTGTTAAGGCAGTGGAGAACTTTCAGAGGGAAAATTAAAAGGAGATAACTGATAGCTGACATCCATCAAACATGGCACGTTGAACTAGAACAGTCTACCCCAGTGAGCGAAATAAAGGGTTCAGTTCGACATTCCGCCACCTGAAGAAGGTCGGAGCGTACAACGGCCGAAACGTTGTGATAAATATGGCGACAAAGATGAGGACAATAGTCCGAATAATGTAAATAATGTAAATAATTTTCATTATTATTATTATTATTATTATTATTAATTTATATCGTATTTATTTATTTTTAATAATAATTTTTCTACAGAGTATAACTACCAAAATGGACATACTGGTTTGAAATTCATGACGTAGTTTCTTTTCTTGCACTATTCACATTTACCTGTTTCTTGATTTTCTACCACCTAAGTAATTTAAATGTAATGTTAGTCACCATTTCTGTCTCCCAGAAGTCGGTAATTTTATTGTCCTTCCTTTTCAGTAAAATCTTCTCATCCTCTTTCACTCACTATAATCATTGTGTCTTAGTGGCTTTATTGCTTTACTTGGGGTGAAATGATTAAAAAAAACAACAAAGTTCGGTAACAAAACCATAATGTTGGATATTTCCGCTGTCCATGATAATGGTTTAATGTGTATATAATCCAAAACGCAATTTTAAATTTGATTATTTTCTGTAATTGTCGATCACATTGTTTTTTGTTTTTTTTTTAATTTATTTATTTATTTCCTGGAAAAAAACTTTATCTTGAAATAATACGAATTGGCCATAACCAATACGGCAATAATTTTCACGACAACACTCTCCCGGTTTCCTGCATAGACCTTCATGTCTGATGGCGTTAGCTGCTGCACCCGTAGCTTTTGAGCACTCAAACAGTGGTAAGGCATTTCTGCTTGTCTTGTGTTTGTTTTTATTCTAAAATATTAGTATATAACCCCAGTCACGGCTCCAATGAATACAGGAAGGGCTTCTCTTGGTGAGAAGTGCAAACACTGTACATTGTTCTTTAGGTAGAACTTACATCTTCTTTCATGTGCCACGTCGTTTCAGGCTCTCCACAGTTTCCTGTCATCTGTACCGTTTAGTAAATTTTGTGTTTGCTATCACTCCTAAACTATTTTCCTACAAACATTTATCCGGGCTCATTAGGTAGATTATCCGCTGTTGTCCTCTTTCTCTCTTGCTTTCAATATGTCAAATTTTCCAAGCTCTCTTTCCCCATTATGTTCCTTAGAAATGTCCACTCTCTCGTTCTGGTGTTAAGTATAAGTGACTTTTTGCATCCATTTTCTCTGAAATTTTTCATTGCTCACATGTTCGGTTCATAGTATTCTCAGTATCCTTCGACATTTCTGTTGCTACAAGTCTCTTATTTCTCTTCGTGGAGATTGGCCAGCATTCACAGCCAAATAAGAGGACTTATTTTACACAACAGATCAATACTATTTTCTTTGTTTCGAACCAATTACTTTGCTTAGCTTTTAGAAGGCCACTTCTAAGATAATAATGCACCTTTGGATTTTAGTACTGCACTTTCTATGTTCTGTTAAAACACCTCGCAGATGTTAAATGGTTGTATTTGTTTAATTTTGGCATTTCCACTTTTGCATGTTGAGGTGTTCCTATAGCTGACAACCATGAATTCTATCTTCTTGCCTTTGGTGATTAGTCCTTTCTTCTCGCTTTCTTTACTTTCTTTCACTACTTTCTATAGGAATTCTTGTAGTTTCCAATTTAAAAATTCTATAGTTTTCTTTTTTAGGCACAAAAAGAAAAGATAAGTGGATTCAATGAATTTTATGTTGCGAGATTACCGCTTGATGGTCGGAAATATTTCAGGTGAAAACCTATATTTATGTGGAAGAGATAACGTAGTGATACTAGTGTGGTCACGTAGGGTATTCTGATGAACAGGATTCAGGTATCAAATAAAAAACGATAGTGCAGTTAGCCACATTTTATTGATTTCAGTTTGAATTTCTAGGACGAGAAATTATCATTATTCACACGGGGAATATTATCCTCATCTTTGTTATCAAAAAGTTTCGGCCATTTTGTTCTCCAGCCTTTACAAATTCGCTCCGTGCAAGGAATTTAGAACTGAACTTAATTTAATCTATAAGAGTGCATTGTTCCGGTTCCATGTATATGGATACCCCATCTAGTTCTTATTTTAACACTGCTCACTTATTGCCCGACCCGTCTCCCCTGAGTCCAAGTTCACACTGTCCGATTAAAGGGATTGAACTCGCAAGTACCGTCAGCAAATTTACGAACCAACGCTTTAATCGATTAAGCTATTGTCCTATGTGTCCTTAAAGGTTACTCGGGTCGAACACAATGGTCGAAACGTTGTGATGACAGCATCAAAGATGAGGACAATAGTCTACGTATAAATAATACAAATTACATTTTATTGCTTTACAATTTTACATTTATTTAATCTACCATTTGTTCAGAATTTTAAACACATCTAGACTGCGCCTTCTGTTATGTATTTAGAGATTCTTGATAAAATCCAAAGAAGAATCAGCAATATTATTGGTCCTGACCTGGCATTTTGGATTCAGCTACGTTTACATTTTCTCTAAAAGTTTCTCGTTGCTTACATGTTTTGTAGATGGTATTCTCAGCATCGTTCTGTAGAACCAGATTTCTTTTTTTTTTTTTCAAGGCTCTTCTTTATTTGGGAGACGATTGCCCAGCATCCACTGTCGTATAGGAGGACTGATATCACGTTTAGTATTCTTTATTTCTAAGGTATTTTTTTCGGTTTCTTAATACTTTGCTTAGCTTTCTGAAGGCATCTTTCGCTATCCCAATCCGCTTTTAAATATTTAAATTGTTGTAGTTGTTTAATATTGGCTTCTCCAATTTCTAATTTGCGTTTTGGACCGTTTCCTTTGTTGACAACCTTGTACTATGTCTCCTTGCTATTGGCGTTTAGTACTTTCTTTTGGCTTTCTTTCACTAATTTTTGTAGGAGTTCTTGTTTTTTTTGGTGGGGGGGTGTTGTTGTTGTTTTCTTTGGTTTGTTTTTGTTTTGTTTTTTGTTTTGTTTTGGATTTGCTATCAATACTGTATCACCTGTATATGTCATGTTGTTAAGAATGTGGCCGCTAATAATAAACCCTGGCAGGACTTCAAATTCAAAAATCGCCCCATGGTATAGGTTGGGGAAGTCATGTAAGAGGATACATCCTTGTTTTATGCCCTTTTCTATTTTTGTATATTTACTGAATTCATTTTCTATCCGTATGCAGGCAGTTTGCTTCCAATATAGGTTCTGGATTATTCTAATATCCTTCCAAAAATATGTCAAGGTTACTAAGCAGTCCCGACAGTTCTACAACTTGTAATTCACATCTTATCACAAGACTTGCATGTGTAATAAGACGCCTGCGGCAGTTAATGTATTAAACAATACTTTTGAATAAGTCTTTGACGATTATTTGTTTTCTTTTATATAAAGGATCAATTTTACTTTTCACACGCACCAAGTGGCACTTTTTCCATACCGAAAATAAGTCAAGGCTTATTTTGAAATGGTAACTTGTCAGAAAGGATTTATGTATACAGAGACAAGAAAAGTCGTTCAGTCAATGACTTTCATTAAACTTATTGTAAAACGGTCTGATTAATATTCTGCAAGTGTAGCGTTAAGTGTCGGTTTCAGGAGATACAAGACATTATGGTGACCATTATTTAATAGAGAAAATACAATGCACTGTTGTGGGTATTTTAATAAACTTAGATATTGGTACACGCATTGACGAGAAATTTACATAATAGATAGATAGATAGATAGATAGATAGATAGATAGATAGATAGATAGATAAGGAATAGACTGAGATAGATAGATAGATAGATAGATAGATAGATAGATAGATAGATAGATAGATAGATAAGGAATAGACTGAGATAGATAGATAGATAGATAAGGAAGAGACTGAGATAGATAGATAGATAGATAGATAGATAGATAGATAGATAGATAGATAAGGAATAGACTGAGATAGATAGATAGATAGATAGATAGATAGATAGATAGATAGATATGTTCATATCTATCTATCTAAGATAGTAAAAATAAGTAAGAATCTCAGTCTGTTCAGACTGAGATTCTTACTTATATTGCAATTCAGTATGTTCATATCTATCTATCTGCTTAGTAATATAAAGAAGTCATGGTGTTCAATTTGCTTGGTATGTTTTTGCCCAAATACTCGTGAATACAACACACGAATAAATATGAACATTAGCTACAGAAAACAGAACGAACAACGGGATAGATAGATAGATAGATAGATAGATAGATAGATAGATAGATAGATAGATATTAGGTTGGTGCAAAAATAATGACGTAATAATGTCGTTTTTTGACGTTAAAAATACGTCAAAAAACGACATTATTACGTCATGATTTTTGCACCAACCTAATAGATAGATAGATAGATAGATAGATAGATAGATAGATAGATAGACTAACAAGCTATAAATGAACAGACGGCGTGTGTGCATGTATATATTCTTCTAAGTGTCAAGTCCTTTCAGGAAGTTTATAGCTTTCCACAACTCCATGCCTTCTGCTCGTTGACCATTACTAAAGCATTCAGTGATTTCGATTCTTACGGAATACCCCATACATAAAAAAAATCGACATTATATTCACCCATAAAATCAACCAATGTTTTATCATTTTTTAAACAAAATTCATAAAATAAAATAGGTTATTCTTATATATATATATATATATATATATATATATATATATATATATATATATATATATATATATATATATACATTATTATTATTATTATTATTATTATTATTATTATTATTATTAAATGGACAAAGTCCGACAATTATTTTAAGATATTTTTATGTTTATACATTCTATTTATAGCTACAAATATTTAAGCAAATGCTCTGTTTATAATAAACAGTATTAAACAACATTTACATTCAGGTCGGTAAATGTTGTTGATACTGTTTATTATAAACAGAGCATTTACTTAAATATTTGTATCTATAAAAAAGAACGTATAAACATAAAAGTGTCTTAATATAATATATATATATATATATATATATATATATATATATATATATATATATATGTATGTATGTATGTAATAATTTTATCATATAGACAAAAACAGTTTACTCACTACAAAGATGCAATTTTGTTTCAGTGCATTTCAATTGCATCTCGACTGGTGAAAACCAAAAGTGGTTATGAACAATTCTGGTTATAAGTAAGCCGCTTGTGTAACGTCATTTCCTTTGTTTCCATTTATATATTATTTTCGTTATCATATATATATATATATATATATATATATATATATATATATTATAGTTATCATATATGTATATATATCGAGAGAGAGAGAGAGACAGACAGAGACAGACAGACATACAGACAGAGACATTAAGAACCGAATTCTCCTTGATATCATCGGAGTTTGGAAGCGTTCCTGGCCTGTGGTACAAGTGTCTGAAAAGTACACCATGGGTTAACCCAAGCCTTGTGAAATTCCGGGGACGGAACTGTTCAGAATCCATTGCTGGTTGTAGTAGCACGAAATCCCATGTCATCGTGACAGAGAGTGTGAGCGTACCGCCTTTGTTCACGCCAGATTATGCGCTCTCTCTCTCTCAAATGTGCCTGAGCAAGGTGTCGGCAACAGGTATTGGATAGCCGTCCTATCAGTCAGGTGAGCTCGGAAACGAGGAGCCGGCCATATATGTACAGGGTGTATCAAAAACTTTGGGGGCGTGTTTCTCTCGCCAAACCAAGGATAAAAGTCTATATGAGCATATGCCTGCAAATCCTTCGTTTCTTGAGTTTGTTTAAAGTCTACGGTAGACGCTGTTAAAGGTACCATCCAAGATACAATCCAAAAATACTTTTACCAATTTTGGAGGCGGGTTCCAGTACCCACCCCCAAAAAAAATCAATTTAAAATGTCAATATAAACATGTTATATAGAAATAAAGTGTTGCTGCCGACCCTTGAGTTTGAACATAGATCGCCAGTGAGCAAAAGCAGGCGATCCCATTATTAAATTAAGTAGACCACGTGACCAGGGGGGAAACGCATACGTAGGAAGTCGCGTGATGTCTAAATGATCTCCATTCTACTTTATTCTCTATTACTATTCTGATCACTATTTCTAGTCTATCCTCTAATACTGTAAGGACAGCTATTCTCTACTCTATTCACTATACTATTTCTCTATTCAGATCACTATACGGTAGTTACTATTCGAGCGAGTATTATGGAGCATGTACCATTAGTGTGAGTGTTATTCGAAGGCGTCTGATGCCAGTATTGTTCAACGGCATCACTATAGTTATAACTGCGATTATAAAGCCTCTACTACAACGAGCATTACGAAAGTAACACCTAGTGTTCGTTGACATTACAAAAGTGGCAACGAGTGATCAATGATATCACAAAAAAAAACAAAAAAAAAACAAAACAAAAGGCCATTGTTGTACTTCAACGCAGTAACTCATAACAAATGTTCAAAATGTCCTCCGCTTCTTTCTACACACGCATGCACCCGTCGGATCATTGACTGGCGGACCCTTTTAAATATTCCCACACGGTGTCGAAGGGTTTCGCCGGCTCCCATGGCACATTGAGGAAGCGCCTCTACATTATTAATGTCTGCTGCAGGTGGCCTCCTCAGATAAAAAAAAAAAATCCAAAAGATTGAGGTCAGCAGAACGTACAGGCCATGGAACCAGTCCCCTCCTATCTATCCATCTTTTATGGTAGATGTCATCGCGAACAATGTGACAAAAATGTGGCGGCGCTCCATCATGCATGAACCACATGCGTCTTCGTATTAGGAGGGGTAAATCCTTTAATAAGATCCAAATAAAGTTCCTATAAACAGCTTCTGTAAGACGTGCTGGGAGAACATATGGACCTACCAGACAGTCACCTACAATTCTAGCCCACACATTAATCATAAACTGATGTCTAACATGTATTGTAACATGGGGATTCCGATCCGCCCACAAATGTTGGTTGTGTCAATTTTTTATTCCATCTCTTTCAAATGTTGCCTCGTCCGTAAGCAAGAGTAAAAGCAGAAACAACTGAGCGGTAGCTTGGGCACTCATCCGTAAAAGTTCTCCCGTGGTGAGTGATCAGAGGGCGAAAACCCTGCACACATTGCAAATGATACGGATACAGGAGCTTCTCTTGATTATTCTCCATGTGGCATTGTGAGATGTACGACAAGCTAGCGCCATTTGACGTGTGCTAATAGCTGGATCGCCTCTGACACGCTGTAGAATGTATTCTTTGCACCCAGACGCACGATCCATAGTTTGGATGCCACAGATCCTGCCTCAGCAACACGACGTTAAACAGCAGCAAATGTTGGATGACTCGGCGGCCTTCGGTTTGAAAACGCAATCCGATACAGCCGTGCAGCTTCGCGTCCATTACCATTCGTGCGACTGTATATAAAAATCATATCTGCCTGCTCACGATATGAATATCCTGCCAAAGACAAACGGAATACTTCTCAGGTGGAAATTAAAGACAGACTAGTCACAAATATACACGAATGATAAATGTAACCTAGTCTACAATGTAATACAGCGTCATATAGCGTAACTTTTCTTTAAACTTAATAACTCAAAAACTAAGGATATGCGGTTATATATTTATATAGACTTTTGTAAATGCTATGTTTATAATAAACAGTATTAACAACTTTTACCGGCCTGAATGTCCGAGAAATTGTCATAGAAAATATGCGTCCTCCGACAGGAATCGAACCTGTATCCTATACGGAACCGTCATTTGTTTACATTTGGATACGCATTGAGCAGATATGAATGTATGTGAGAGAATCATGGAAGATTGTAGTTTAAAGACAGTAAAATTGACCTTGCTAACCGAGCGATCCTCTGTGGCCCAATCGGTAAAGGCACGTCAGGCTATATGACGGTTTCGTATAGAATACAAGTTCGATTCCTGTCGAAGGACGCATATTTTCTATGACAATTTCTCGGACATCCAGGCCGGTAAATGTTGTTAATAGACTTTTGTCCTTGTTTTGGTGTGAGGAAAAAACCCGCAAAGTTTGTAAAAGTATTTTTGATGCACCCCGTATATATAAACTTATAGATAATAATTCCTTTTGCATTTGCGAATGATCAGTATTTTCACAAATCTAAAAGCGCCAGAATTCTTCTTCTTGTCTTGTAACAGCATTCATCCGGGATGGTTTGAGCCGGCGGCAATTGAATTAACCGCATCGCGTGTCAAGGCCATCCACCCCCGTCAAACACATTTTACTAAACATACTGATCACCCATCATTCTTGGTAACGTTTGTAGTGACAGTCGAAATTCGGAAAATGTAAGCGTTCTGAAAGCAAAGGAAATATTTGTCGCAGATTACTTCCACAACGCAGAGAACAAATCACTGTAAGTTTAGACTTGAATATCGGGAAAGGTGGGGATGCAGAAAAAATGCCGAAAACTCGATTCGCAGGTACTATCTCACAAATCCCAATGCACGCAATCAGTCAGAAAAATAACTCACTCTCCGATGAACGCAGTAACCAAAATACACAAATTTTGTCCCCCGATTCAAGAACACCAACTATTTTTATCGGCCGAGCATTTTTTTCATTCGTTGACAACTGGGAGAGGACGTCCAATTTTTGCATATCAAAATACTTTTATAGCGACACCTGCAACGGATTTGTTTTTTTTAATTTAAATATTCCGTCTTCAGCATGTCATGTGGAATATGTGCCCCGCTTTTTTTTAATTTTCTTTTTCGCCACATTTTCCGTCGTAAGATACACGCGACGCGCTGTCGTTTCGTTTGAAGAGGTAAGCCGCCCTTTTCTTCGCTATAGAAAAACAATCTAAAAATTTAAATAGACAAATCTTTTTGGTGTTATTTAATAAAACTTGATTGAATGAATTCTTGTTGCTTACACGCACAGATATATAAAGAGCCCGCCAAAAAAGTGTATACACACTTCATGAAAGGAAAAACACGTCTTGCTTAGTTTTATCAAATTGCGATAACATTGTTTACTGTATTTTCCTGGTTTAACACCTGTAGACTTTTACGTTGGTGATGGTGCTAAATATTGTTGTGTATCGCAGAAAATCGACTATATTGGCGGCCCTTAGACAAGAAATTGAAAATGCATGTGTAGCAATGCCACTGGACACTTTGGACAACCTTACCCAAGATCTAGTTCCCCGTATTAATAAATGTCTGGAAGCTAAAGGACACTATTTCGAGCATCTTTTCTAATTGTAGAGTCCATTGGTAACTTGTATTAATCTCGTGATTTAAATTATTTACTTTGTTTCGGACTGTTGTCCTCATATTTATTGTCATGTTCACGACGTTTCGTTGTACGCTCCGGCCTTCTTCAGACAATTGGAATTTCGAACTGAGCTCTTTATTTCGAAATAGTTAAGATTCATCATGAATGTCAAATTGGAAAACCGTCAAATTTTCACGGGTTCAAACTAGTAATCCATTAATTCTTTAGAAATTGCTTTGTTTACGTTTCGGATAAGAAACTGGGCCGTTATGACTTTCGAAGAAATGTGAACGAGAAAAGTGTGCTTTAGAACCTTCCTGGATTATGAAGCTCTTCGTAGCCGAGTGGTCAAAACACGTCGGATCAAACAACGGTATGTCGTGGGTCTTAGTGGCTTTGTTACAATGCTTGGGGTGAAATGGTTAGAAACATAATTAAGCATTATTTTAATGCAACCTAAGAAAATGATAAGACTGTTCTTTAAATAATATACACTACAGTTCAGAAGTTTGAGGACAACCCCTGGTAATTTTTAAATTGGCCCAAAAAGTAAATGGTTCGTACTTTAAATAAGAGAAAATTATTATACATTGTTACAACAAAGTGAGACATGATTTTTTTATTAGAAATTTTATTATTATTTTAAAGAAAAATAGCATTTTATTTGCTCTCGTCAAAATATCCTCCTTTAGCCTTGATTAGTGCAGTACAATTTTTTGGCATTCGTTTGATAATTGATTACATTCTCGTTTTTCAATGACTCTAAGAGCTATTTTTGATTGTTTTTGTCTTCTGTTAGTTTCATCTCAGGCTAATTCTGGGGGTGGCTTCTTTTAGGTTCATCTTATGCTAATTCTGGGGGTGGCTTCTGTTAGGTTCATCTCATGCTAATTCTGGGGGTGGCTTCTGTTAGGTTCATCTTATGCTAATTCTGAGGGTGGCTTCTGTTAGGTTCATCTCATGCTAATTCTGGGGGTGGCTTCTGTTAGGTTCATCTCATGCTAATTCTGGGGGTGGCTTCTGTTAGGTTCATCTTATGCTAATTCTGAGGGTGGCTTCTGTTAGGTTCATCTCATGCTAATTCTGGGGGTGACTTCTGTTAGGTTCATCTTATGCTAATTCTGGGGGTGGCTTCTGTTAGGTTCATCTCATGCTAATTCTTGGGGTGGCTTCTGTTAGGTTCATGTCGGGGCGATTGCTCTCCAAGCGCTTGTCAGTCAAAATGGTCGTATCCAATGTGAGCTTCACTTGCTCATTCTCGGCTCCTAACTGTGGTAAATGCTGTTCCTGTGATGTTCCCTATGCATTCTGAGAACTACTTTGTCATGGCGTCGTATGTACTCTTTTTTGACCAGTACATGCCACTGACAATATCAGTAGGTTTTCAAGGGCAAATTAGATGTTCTATCAACAGAATATTACTACCACCATTATTATTACCACCATATAATAAATGTGCTTGCACCCCCGACTTCATTAGTTCGCACGACCGTTACGCCTTGCCAATATCTCATAAATAATGAACTATTCCGTTTTGATCGTGTGGAAAGAGGGAAAAAGACACTACTTGGTTTCAGTAAGAAAGAAAAGAAGGGAAGATAGAAGTGGGGAGAGAGAATCAGATGAAGCCCATGAGAACAGATACTACACTTTGATCCCATCCAAAAGACTGTGAAGCGATTGTATTTACTTGCCGCCCCACGTTGATAGGTTGCGACACAGGGTCAGTTTAAAGTGGGGAGCCCGTGCGCGTGCACCCGGGCCAGATTAAAAAAATATCCCAGCCCCTGCAATCGTCAGTTGCGCTGGCATAAGTATTAACACCGATCCCCATCTATAGTGCAATGAGTGGAGGTACTGTCGTGGGGAGCTGTTTCACGAGACCATGCACCACGCAATAATATTTTCACTTGCGCTCTGTCTGAAGACAGAGACACAACTGTGAGATGAAGTATAGTTCATTAACCCGAGGACAGTTACTACACTTTGATCAGAGCCAAAAGATCGAGATGCGATAAGGATTTTCTAAATATAGCTTAGAACAAGCACGAGACCGAAAGTGTGGGACACCCAGTGAGGATCAAACTCACCATTCGGTCGTAATTAATCTAGTTAGACAAGCTTGCTAACCATTACACCGCGTCAAAGCGCCCCAAAAGGCCGAGAACGGTTACGACCGTGATAAAATCGCCATTTTTCAAACTTACAGTAAGTGGCTTGCTGCCTTCCTGTTGAGTGAGGTGGCCATGGTTGAATGCAAATAAGTGACAGTACTACCCAACAAACAGAATTGACAAAGTTTGCAATAAGCAAGAAGGCAAAAAAATAATATATAGCAAGCAAACAATATATGCAAGGCAAATTAGCAGAAATAAGGCAAAGCAACAGTAATATTAGTCAAAAGATTCACCAACTATAAGGCAATCGCTAAAAGTCCAGTTACCATAAATAAAATATCGTTTTCTGAAGTATTTCTTAAGTTATTATTAAGAGAAATGTTCGGGGATTTGGCTAGTTGTTATTAGTATTATTTCAAATGTTACGCCCTTTCAAATATGTACACACTGTTTGTACACTAACCGACTCTAACATTTTATCAGAAATAAATTATTAAAAATATCACAAAAGTTCGTATTTCGGCGAAATTTAAAATTTTTAACATAAACACAGAACATTGAATGATTGAAAAGAATTACAGAAAATTGAAATAATTTTCCTGTTGATTTTTTCTTTTCTTTTGTCAATATCTTGATTTCTTTTTATAACGGCATTTACACATTGAGTTATCAAAAGCATTGTCACTGTTTGATTTGTATCCCAATTATAAACATTAAAGCGAAATGAAAAAAAAAAAATACAGATAGATATAAAGGAGGCCAATTTACAAGAATGGTGTGTCGAATTCATTTAATCAACACGAAAACGCCATTATCAGGATGATGATAAAGATATCATTTTTAAAGAACTTGTTCAATTTAAAAGCAAAATATTTGAATGCAAACAACTATATTTATAAATGAAAGATTTTTATTACAATAACGAGGTTAATTAGGAAAACAATTTATATACAAGAGTTAATCCTTTTAACAATGATGGAGGAATCGGTATTAAAAAGTGACGATTGCGGTGGTAACAATAATAATAATAATAATAATAAATTTAATTAACTCTCAAAATAAAAATCATAAGAATTGTGCTTGTCCTTCCATTCGTTAGTTCCTTCGTTCTCACGACCATTACGCCTTGCCGATCTTAAAAAATGGACTATTCCGTTTTGATCGCGTGGAAAGACTAAAGACATAGCAGAGACGCTACTTGGTTTCATTGCGTTGCTTTCAAACCAATAGGAATGACTGAAAAATACATACTACTCCCCAATTTATAGACAACAGCACATGCTGGGATTTTTTTCCTAGCCAATAAAATAGGCCGGTTCTCGGTTTGATCTAACGCAATCCTGGTCTGTCTGGTCTTGAAGTCAGAACGCTACATTCATTTGTCCGAACTTGTTCTTGTGTGTCAACCCTAATTTATAGTTTGGGAATCTTTTGATATATTACTGTTGCTTTGCCTTATTACTGTTAATTTGCCTTATTACTGTTAATTTGCCTTGCATATATTGTTGCCTGCATATATTTTTTTGCCTTCTTGCTTATTGCAAACTTTGTCAATTCTGTTTGTTGAGCAGTTCTGTCACTTATTTACATTCAACCATGGCCACCTCACTCTACAGGAAGGCAGCAAGCCACTTACCTGATGAGCTTGTGTGAATGGATGGCAGGCCTTAACAAAGGTAGAAAACTGCTAAGAGCCACATGAGATGAAAAGTTGTGGAGAGCCATCATCGCCTGTGTCCTTATTGCTTATTGCAAACTTTGTCATTTTTCTTTCTTGAGCAGATCTGTCGCCTATTTTGCATTTGAATAAGGTTATTCGCTCCACACACTGCAAAAAAAGAAGACAGATGGCAATTATTTGACGTCTTCTGCTAATACCTAATAATTAATGGACTATTCCGTTTTGATTGCGTGAAAAGGCAATCAAAGACGCTACTTGGTTTCACTGAAAATGTGCAAGAAAGAACAGGAGATAAAAGTGTTTAACGCCTGTTTCAGTGAAATGGAAAACTTTGACAATTTTAAATCTTTTTATTTGTACCCCCTTACTTCTTAAAATTTATGATTGTTATTGTAATAGTTTGTTAAGTCTTTGATCATCACTTTAGCGATGTCATGAAACATAAGGGTAGTTTGAGAATGAAAAGGAAGAAGAAAGTTATTAAGATTTGAAGCATGCTCTTTGCATGGAGTATTGCTGCCATATATGGTCTGGAGCCCCTTCTGTTTGTTTCAAGGTTCTCGATAAAATCCAAATACGGATATGCAATGTAATTGGCCCTGATCTGGCATCTCGTCTGCAGTAGCTCCCTCACAGACGTGCCGTCGCCTCCCTCTGTCTTTTTTTACAAATACTTTCACGGTAACTGCCCCGATGAGCAGCTTTCGCTGGTTCCCAGACTTCAACAACTTGGCTGGCATCTCGCTTTCATCCTTTCACTGTTGAAACTGTTAAATGTAGCTGTCTCTTCTACTCCAATAGCTTCATGTCTCGCACTTGTGCCTGTGGAGCTCCCTCCCCTTTTCCTGTTTCCCTGATAGCTATAATCTCCAACTATTCAAATATAATGTCAATCAACGTCTCCAGATGCCCTGATCTATCCCCTAAACTTCTCTTCATCCTTTCGTCTATCACTCCACTTTGCTCTCGCTCCAACTCTCTGTAACCCCTTGCGTGCTAGTGTCTTCCAGCCTTGCTAATTTGATTTAAAAAATATGGAGGCTTAAGAAATTGGAGGAAGCGTGTGGGGGCTTAACAACATTTAGGGAGAATCATCTCTTTCAATCCCTATTCCATCAACCATTTACGGTAGGCAGGCCATGCGCTGTTTTCCTATATCGCTCTTAGCCTCCACTATGTTCTTTGTGTGCTAAATTCTCTAAGCCATTGAAAGCTCAACTGTCTTTTTCTGATCTTAAGTATAACTGCCCTGTTTCTTTCCATTATCTCTAAAGCTTCCTCATTGCTCGCATGTTAAGTCTATGGTATTCTCAGCATCCTCTCTAGAACCACATATTTATACCCTCAAGTTTTTCTTTCATCGGTTTTGAAATTCTCTAGCATTCATTGCTATATATCAGGACCGATATTACATAACAGTTAAGTACTTCTTTTTTTCTAATGAAATCTTTCCTGTTTCATAATACTTTGCTTAGTTTTTGGAAGACATTTTCCCTATCCCAATGCGCCTCAATGTATCCTAGAAATATCAACTCTCTCTTTCTGATCCTAAGCATAAGTGTCCTTTTCATTACTTTTTCATTAAAAATTCATCGTTTCTTCCATGTTGCTCCCATGGATTTCTCGATAACCTTCTGTTAAAACCACATCCCATTTGCTTCAAGTCTCCTCTTCATTCGTTAGGAAACTGCCCAACATTAACTGCCAGTTGGTTTCTCTTACCCTTTGTTACCGGAAGAATTTTTCTGTTTCTTAATATCGTGTTTAGTTTTTAGGAGTCTGGTTGGTTGATTATGTTTAGCGGCATGTCAACACCTATGAGTTATTAGGTTGGTGCAAAAATAATGTCGTTTTCTCACATGTGTTACTATGTGAGAAAACGACATTATTTTTGCACCAACCTAATATTTAATACCGAAATCTTCATATTTTGAGCACAATTTTATGGCTTCAGCTAAATATATTCTGAACGCAATTCTATGCCTTCAACTACAGATAAATGTACTGTTGGTAATTTTTCTATAAATAGGTACTGTTGGTTGATTTTCTTTAGTGGCATATCAACTTCTATGACTTATTTAATGTCGATATTTAAATATCATCTATGTAATAGACAGATCTTTTGTACATAATGTTTATACTTTTAGAGTAAAGGTATTTTTTTTTTTTGAGATATATATTTTGTAGATCATAAAACGTATTGTTGATAATTTTACTATAAAAGTTTAGTTTTATATATTTTTAGTTTTGGATTGATTGTTATTTTGCTATAAAAAAATATATTGTTGCTCATTTTATTATAAAAATGTAGTCTTGGTCATTTATGTGTTGACTTTTGTTTAGGGATTCACTATTTGCCCTTATTGCTTGGATCATAAAAGGTGCTACCAGTCAATGGGTTGTTTCACGCTCCTAAAAACCTCGAGTCTCCCGATCAGAGACCTTGCTACCGGATGTAGTTTATCGTCATACCCAGGAGGATTTCAAAAGGGATCTTTGCAAAACCAGTCAAACTTCGGATTTCTGTGTCAAAATCCATCGTCTGTTATAACACTTTCTAGTTAAATTTTGAGTGTGAATATACTACTTTTAATAATAATATCCTGATTCGATTAATGGTTCTCGGATATATCGTCTGCCAGATGACAATGCAATCAATCCCATCAACATCTATATATCGTCTGCCAGATGACAATGCAATCAATCCCATCAACATCTATATATCATCCTCCCAGATGACAATGCAATCAATCCCATCAACATCTATATATCGTCTGCCAGATGACAATGCAATCAATACCATCAACATCTATATATCGTCTGCCAGATGACAATGCAATCAATCCCATCAACATCTATATATCGTCTGCCAGATGACAATGCAATCAATACCATCAACATCTATATATCGTCTGCCAGATGACAATGCAATCAATCCCATCAACATCTATATATCGTCTGCCAGATGACAATGCAATCAATCCCATCAACATCTATATATCGTCTGCCAGATGACAATGCAATCAATCCCATCAACATCTATATATCGTCTGCCAGATGACAATGCAATCAATCCCATCAACATCTATATATCGTCTGCCAGATGACAATGCAATCAATACCATCAACATCTATATATCGTCTGCCAGATGACAATGCAATCAATCCCATCAACATCTATATATCGTCTGCCAGATGACAATGCAATCAATCCCATCAACATCTATATATCGTCTGCCAGATGACAATGCAATCAATCCCATCAACATCTATATATCGTCTGCCAGATGACAATGCAATCAATCCCATCAACATCTATATATCGTCTGCCAGATGACAATGCAATCAATACCATCAACATCTATATATCGTCTGCCAGATGACAATGCAATCAATACCATCAACATCTATATATCGTCTGCCAGATGACAATGCAATCAATCCCATCAACATCTATATATCGTCTGCCAGATGACAATGCAATCAATCCCATCAACATCTATATATCGTCTGCCAGATGACAATGCAATCAATCCCATCAACATCTATATATCGTCTGCCAGATGACAATGCAATCAATCCCATCAACATCTATATATCGTCTGCCAGATGACAATGCAATCAATCCCATCAACATCTATATATCGTCTGCCAGATGACAATGCAATCAATCCCATCAACATCTATATATCGTCTGCCAGATGACAATGCAATCAATCCCATCAACATCTATATATCGTCTGCCAGATGACAATGCAATCAATACCATCAACATCTATATATCGTCTGCCAGATGACAATGCAATCAATCCCATCAACATCTATATATCGTCTGCCAGATGACAATGCAATCAATCCCATCAACATCTATATATCGTCTGCCAGATGACAATGCAATCAATCCCATCAACATCTATATATCGTCTGCCAGATGACAATGCAATCAATCCCATCAACATCTATATATCGTCTGCCAGATGACAATGAAATCAATCCCATCAACATCTATATATCGTCTGCCAGATGACAATGCAATCAATACCATCAACATCTATATATCGTCTGCCAGATGACAATGCAATCAATCCCATCAACATCTATATATCGTCTGCCAGATGACAATGCAATCAATCCCATCAACATCTATATATCGTCTGCCAGATGACAATGCAATCAATCCCATCAACATCTATATATCGTCTGCCAGATGACAATGCAATCAATCCCATCAACATCTATATATCGTCTGCCAGATGACAATGCAATCAATCCCATCAACATCTATATATCGTCTGCCAGATGACAATGCAATCAATACCATCAACATCTATATATCGTCTGCCAGATGACAATGCAATCAATCCCATCAACATCTATATATCGTCTGCCAGATGACAATGCAATCAATCCCATCAACATCTATATATCGTCTGCCAGATGACAATGCAATCAATCCCATCAACATCTATATATCGTCTGCCAGATGACAATGCAATCAATCCCATCAACATCTATATATCGTCTGCCAGATGACAATGCAATCAATCCCATCAACATCTATATATCGTCTGCCAGATGACAATGCAATCAATCCCATCAACATCTATATATCGTCTGCCAGATGACAATGCAATCAATCCCATCAACATCTATATATCGTCTGCCAGATGACAATGCAATCAATCCCATCAACATCTATATATCGTCTGCCAGATGACAATGCAATCAATCCCATCAACATCTATATATCGTCTGCCAGATGACAATGCAATCAATCCCATCAACATCTATATATCGTCTGCCAGATGACAATGCAATCAATACCATCAACATCTATATATCGTCTGCCAGATGACAATGCAATCAATACCATCAACATCTATATATCGTCTGCCAGATGACAATGCAATCAATCCCATCAACATCTATATATCGTCTGCCAGATGACAATGCAATCAATCCCATCAACATCTATATATCGTCTGCCAGATGACAATGCAATCAATACCATCAACATCTATATATCGTCTGCCAGATGACAATGCAATCAATCCCATCAACATCTATATATCGTCTGCCAGATGACAATGCAATCAATCCCATCAACATCTATATATCGTCTGCCAGATGACAATGCAATCAATACCATCAACATCTATATATCGTCTGCCAGATGACAATGCAATCAATACCATCAATACCACAGACGATAGAAGAAACATAATTCTATGATCACGATAGTAAAAGAAAAATGTATTTTTTAAGATCTAAATATTATTTAATGGAATATTTTCGACGTGACCGCTTCCAAAATTTACACACAAAATTGTAAAAATTCCAATGTCAGAGTAAAAATTAAGCAGTCAAAATGATGAATAAAATGAAGAAATTAAACTAATTTGAATTTGTTGTTGTCAGATAATGATTTCCCCCCTCGTCTTTGGTGGGGATGGGTGAACTGTCTGGTTAAATAGCTTGCGTCCACTGGACCAGACACAACGAACACCACGCGAAAATAAAGAGACAAACAGACGTCAGTAGTTAATGTTGATTCAAAAAAGGTAGCAACCAAAGTGTAAACAATATTTTACGGGCACAAAATTATGATGAAAACCAGAAAAAATAAATCAACGCCAATAATGAGGAAGATTTTCGATGATTTCAATAATGACCGAAAACTACCTGGAACGGGGCATTATTTGAATGTGCCAATTTTCTCACAAGAGCAGAGGGGCGCAAGCGAGTTTTCGTTAGTTCTTTCTTTCTTTTTTTTTTTTTTTCCTTTTTCTTAAGTACAAAAAGCGTTTTCTTTGTGCGCGCGCTTGTGGGTTTACGCGTGTGTATATATGTCTGTATGCGTTTTTTTTTTGTTTTGTTTTTTTTTTAATTTTGGTGGTGATGTGGGGGTGCCCATTTTTTAGATTGGCCACAACAAATGTAAATAAGGCGATTTATTTTGCGACAACAATGAATAAAAAGCTTTGCCGGGAAGGTTGTGTACAAGAATTTTTTTCTTTTTAGGTTTTAAATTTTAATTTTCATAGAAAGAAAATTTTGGTGTCAGCTTTTAATTCTTCCTTCTAAATGTGTTTTTTTTTGTTTTGTTTTTTTTTTCTTACTCAACCCAGTGGTTCGGCATATGAAATTCGGGACCATGCTATGCATAGTTTAATCTTCCAACACAGCCGTCAAATAAAGCATACAGCTATATTTTTTTTTCTTTTCTTATTTTTTACTTTAATAAGCGGTCATTTTTATAGTTAAAAAACAACAGCTGAAATACAGAATAATGGTGAAAATAATTTTCGTCGCATCGATACTCGATTCTGATAGTAAGACATGATTTGTATAGTTTAATTAATTTTGTTTTTCAATAATGCCAACAAATGTTAGTTATAACTCTGAAGTTAAAAACTCAAAAATCTTAAGGATGATTCTCTCTTTTTTCCTTCATTTTCTCTTCTTTTTTTTTTTCACTTTTCTATCTTCCTTCTTAATTCGCGTTTCTCTCTTTGTTCTTAATCTTATTTTTCTCCTCCTTTGCCTTCTTCTACTTCACCTTACTTCATTGACCATTTCTTTTTTTCATTCTTCTTACTTTTCTTCTTCTACTACTACGTTTTCTTCGTTTTCTTTTACTTTTTCTTCATATTATTCTGTTTCTTCTTCTTCTAGTGCTTTTTCTTCTTCATTTTCTTCTACTTTTTCTTCTATTTTTTCTTTTACTTCTACTTTTCCTTCTACACTTTCTTCTTTCTTATTATTCTTAAAATTATTATTATCATTTTGTCTTTCTTCACTTTCTTTTTTTTCGTTTTCTTTTTTCCTTTTTTCTTTCTTGCTTTTTACTTTTCCCCTTTTCACTTCGCGTTACAATAAAAAAAGTTCTTTCTCTCTCTTCTTTCTTTCTTTCTTTCTTTCTTTCTTTCTTTCTCCGACTCTTGAAAAAGAAAAAAAAACTTTTAAAATTACAACCCTGAACAAATCAACAAAAATCCAATTTTCCCAACAAACAAACAAATATTAAAATGGCAAGAAAAAGTCTTTCGTTTGAGAGTAAATCAAACGAGACCAGACGACACAATTTAGAAGTGAATATCTAATTAATTACAGGGTTAAAAAAAATAAAACTAACAATAAGAAAAAAAAATTTAAGAAACAAAACAGAGTAAAACAAATGAAGATCATTTATGAATAATTAATATCTAATTTAAATATTCCTAGGACTCTTTGCGAAACAAGACTGTTCTTCATTCATATTCATTAAAAAAATGTTTCAAGTCGTATATATACAAGACGTTGAGAGAAATAACCCTACCTTTTTTGTATAATTTGTATTTATAAATAAATTAAGTGCTCAAAATATCATAATTTAAATAATATTTATATATAATTACAGTCATGAATAATTTCACTTTCGTGGCTATTTTTTGTGTCATGTAAGAACGAATGGGCCGGATAATTTTTTTTTTTTTTTTTAGTGGGGGGAGGGGGGTTATTCAATTTCGGAAGAAAATTCCATTTCTTCAGCTTCGAAGCAAATTGGTAACGAAATAGAGGTTCCTTTTTTTTTGGGGGGGGGAGAGGGGGATTGTCCCCTTTTATTGTCAGGTAAGCTTAAAATAACGAAAAATCCTCTTTCTCGGTGCCGTCTTGTTTATTTTTCAAAAAGTGGTTACAACCTGCTTAAAAGTTTGTGTAAAGAAATTTAATTAAAACTGTTTCGCGCACAATCTTTTTTTAAAAGTAGAATACATTCACTGTGTGTAAGGAAGGAAGGAAGGAAGGAAGGAAGGAAGGAAGGAAGGAAGGAAGGAAATAAAAGAAAGAAAGAAAGAAAGAAAGAGAAGAATAAAGGAAAAAAGACAAAAGAAGTTTAAAAAAGAGATGAAGAAACTAAAAGAAAGAAAAAAGGAAAATGCGAGAAGGAGAATAAAGGAAAAGACAAAAGAATTTTAAAAGAAAGAAAGAAAAAGAAAGAAAAAGAAAAAAAATATTGATTTATTGATTGAGTGATTAAAGGAAAAAGATAAAAGAATTTTAAAAGAAAGAAAGAAAGAAAGAAAGAAAGAAAGAAAGAAAGAATACGAGGAGGAGAATAAAAGAAAAAGACGAAAGATGTTTAAAAGAAATGAAAAGAAAGAAAGAAAGAAAAGAAAAGAAAAGAAAGAAAGAAAGAAAGAAAGAAAGAAAGAAAGAAAGAAAGAAGGAGGAGAATAAAGGAAAAAAGACAAAAGAAATTTAAAAAAGAGATGAAGAAACTAAAAGAAAGAAAAAAGGAAAATGCGAGAAGGGGAATAAAGGAAAAGACAAAAGAAAGAAAGAAAGAAAGAAAAAAAGAAAGAAAGAAAGAAAGAAAGAAAGAAATATTGATTTATTGATTGATTGATTAAAGGAAAAAGACAAAAGAATTTTAAAAGAAAGAAAGAAAGAAAGAATACAAGGAGGAGAATAAAAGAAAAAGACGAAAGATGTTTAAAGGAAATGAAAAGAAATAAAGAAAGAAAGAAAAAAAAGAAAGAAAAAAAGAAAGAAAAAGAATTCTCGAGAATAACGTGACACTAAGAAAAAATATGAAGACAAAACAGCAAAGAACGAAAATTGGAAAAAATGAAAAACAGTAAAAGTAAGAAAGAGATCGAAGACAAAGAAAGAAAAATGTTTAACACACGATGTTAACGAAAGGAAAACAAAAAAGGAATTTTAGGGGAAACGAAAAAAGAGTAAAAGAAAATAATTGAAAAGAAGGAATGATAGAAAAAGAAAGAATATGATTTATACAAAAATTTAATTAAGAAAGAGAATAATTAAAAGGTGAAGCAAGAAAAAAGAAAGATAGAGTTTAGAGAAGGTTGATTTAAAATTTCGACAGGTAGACAAAAAAGTATAAATTTACCGCTAATTTAATTCACTTTCATTTCCATCTTTTTAACTGACCATCACAAACATTTAGTGTGAAGGTGTTTTTAGTGTACGGGTCTCTGAAAATGTCTCATAACATTTTTGCCTGGTCGCTTAATAGCAGAACGTGTGTAGAACGGACATACAGACACGCAAATGTTTTTGTCATACGGGAAAACGTAAAATACGAAGCGAGTGATTTACAGAGATTTATGCGCTTTATGAGTCGCCAGGAAAGGTGGGAAAAAATCTTAACACGAAAAGAAAGACAACAAGGATACTATAGATAGATAGATAGATAGATAGATAGATAGATAGATAGATAGATAGATAGATAGATAGATCGGGAAGGGAGTGCCATAGATAGATAGATAGATAGATAGATAGATAGATAGATAGATAGATAGATAGATAGATAGATAGATAGATAGATCGGGAAGGGAGTGCCATAGATAGATAGATAGATAGATAGATAGATAGATAGATAGATAGATAGATAGATAGATAGATAGATAGATAGATAGATCGGGAAGGGAGTGCCATAGATAGATAGATAGATAGATAGATAGATAGATAGATAGATAGATAGATAGATAGATAGATAGATCGGGAAGGGAGTGCCATAGATAGATAGATAGATAGATAGATAGATAGATAGATAGATAGATAGATAGATAGATAGATAGATAGATAGACCGGGAAGGGAGTGCCATAGATAGATAGATAGATAGATAGATAGATAGATAGATAGATAGATAGGTAGATAGATAGATAGATAGATAGATAGACCGGGAAGGGAGTGCCATAGATAGATAGATAGATAGATAGATAGATAGATAGATAGATAGATAGATAGATCGGGAAGGGAGTGCCATAGATAGATAGATAGATAGATAGATAGATAGATAGATAGATAGATAGATAGATAGATAGACCGGGAAGGGAGTGCCATAGATAGATAGATAGATAGATAGATAGATAGATAGATAGATAGATAGATAGATAGATAGATAGATAGATAGATAGACCGGGAAGGGAGTGCCATAGATAGATAGATAGATAGATAGATAGATAGATAGATAGATAGATAGATAGATAGATAGATAGATAGATAGATAGATAGATCGGGAAGGGAGTGCCATAGATAGATAGATAGATAGATAGATAGATAGATAGATAGATAGATAGATAGATAGATAGATAGATAGATAGATAGATAGACCGGGAAGGGAGTGCCATAGATAGATAGATAGATAGATAGATAGATAGATAGATAGATAGATAGATAGATAGATAGATAGATAGATAGATCGGGAAGGGAGTGCGATAGATAGATAGATAGATAGACCGGGAAGGGAGTGCCATAGATAGATAGATAGATAGATAGATAGATAGATAGATAGATAGATAGATAGATAGATCGGGAAGGGAGTGCGATAGATAGATAGATAGATAGACCGGGAAGGGAGTGCCATAGATAGATAGA
>OZ010580.1:98059708-98064708 GCA_963932145.1 Acanthosepion lycidas
AAACGTAATTATTACGTCATTATTTTTGCACCAACCTAATAGGTTGGTGCAAAAATAATGTCGTTTTCTCACATGTTACTATGTGAAAAAACGACATTATTTTTGCACCAAACTAATAAATAAGTGTGCTTCTCACCATTTGCGTAAGATAGATAGATAGATAGATAGATAGATAGATAGATAGATAGATAGATAGATAGATAGATAGATAGATAGATAGATAATGATCATGATCAGAATTAGATAGACGGATAGATAGATAAAACAAGTCGTTTATTTTACACATGTAAATGACGGACTTTTGTACATTTATTTTAAATAAAAACGCGTTCGACTAAAGACGCAAAGGCGGGATATAGCTTTTTAATAGTCGCGACGTCTTTTAGATGTAACTTAAGTTTAGTTCTAATGACGACAGCCTGTTAGTGTTATTCCTTTTAGTTACAAGACATTTTTTTTAGATAATCAAGTGGGGGAGAGAGGGGGAAAACTCTGTTAATATGCCTTTAGGCTTTACACTTTACACAGAAAAGGGAATTGGTTGGATGTATGTGACAATAAGTAACCCTCATCCATGATGAGATTGATTTTTAATCATCATCGCCGCTGTTGGTTTAAAGAATTTATTTTTTTTTTAAATAAAAACGTCAAAAAAAAAAAGAAGCTAATAAAAATAACCCGGCTTTAAAATTCATTGTTCGTTTTTTCGTTAAGAACTTTTTGTTTATCAGACCTTTTTTGATTGCTCTGCGGTCGAGCTAGCCTAAAACTGAGTTAAAAAAAAAAAAAAAAAAAAAAAAAAAAAAAAAAAAAAAAACAGACATAGGAAGAAACAACTAACTTCGGCAATAGTTTTAACACTAACAGCATCTCTATATATTCAGTTAAACAAAAAATAGACCTTCTAAAACAAACAAAAAACACTAATTATTTTCCCAATAATTAATTGATATATAACTGTAACGTTCGCTGTATTTCCTTCGATGTGGTGTCATCTTTAGCAAGCTTGTCTCGCTATATTAATAATTACGACTGAGTAGTGAGTTCGAACCTCACTGGGTGTTCCATACTTACAGCCTTGTGACACATCTAAGCTACACTTAGTAAATAATAAAGTGAATTTCGGCCACAATGTTGCCGATTAAATTCGGCTTTGTCGGGTTACTTTAATTAACAACACAACGTCGCAACGCATCGGTGACCACAGTTCGAACTTCGAACGTATAACCTTCTGATCTGAAATCAGAAAATATCCAAGTTGGGACAGTTAAATTAATAAACAGTGAAAACTGGTTTCGACCAACCCAAATCAGTTTGACATGTGTGACTGCAAAAAGATGACCTGCCCTTAGTTTTTTAAAGCCTTATTTGATGGATTTTTAAAAACAAAATAAAGAATGTACAACAGGTTGTAGATTTTCTTTTACAGTACTACAATAGGAAATAGTGTACTGCGCTGTCTTTTTCTGTTACCAAAAAAAATGTAGTTTTTAAAATGTTAAAATAAAAACATTCTCTAAATAAAGATCATAGATGACAATTATTTTCAAAATTTCATTTTGCCTTTCCAAGGCTACGTCGTCACAATTTTCTATGCTTACAAACAATTGTATCCGCGTATTTCTGTGTAAAAAGCGCTTTGGGTTTAATTTCTCTGCTAAAGATCTGATCTTTCTTTTATTTTAATAATATTGATATATTTTTATTATTTTATTATCAAATCAAGGGTTGTATATTTTTTCCTTTACTTTTTTGTTTCGATACGAATAAACGAACACGCAGACTTGAGATACACGCATGTGCGTGTTTTAAACGGAATATTGATGAGTGTGTACTGTAAATGGACGACCCTCTCGGCGTGTTTTGTCTGCTCGGGTAGGCCTACACACAC
The DNA here is from genome assembly GCA_963932145.1 of Acanthosepion lycidas. Classification (NCBI taxonomy): domain Eukaryota; kingdom Metazoa; phylum Mollusca; class Cephalopoda; order Sepiida; family Sepiidae; genus Acanthosepion; species Acanthosepion lycidas. The sequence goes on from OZ010580.1 coordinate 98,061,600, forward strand.
ACGCACACACACACTTATGCACGCACATATAGTCGATCTGCCTAAATCTTTTAAGAAAGGTCTATTCCCTTTGTTTTGTTTTCTTCGCACCAGTATTATAAATTATGAATAGGTTGAGATAGATAGATAGATAGATAGATAGATAGATAGATAGATAGATAGATAGATAGATAGATAGATAATGAACAAAGTAAGATAGATAGATTATCAACAAAGTAAGATAGATAGATTCTGAACAAAGTAAGATAGATAGATAGATAGATAGATAGATAGATAGATAGATAGATAGATAGATAGATTATGAACAAAGTAAGATAGATAGATAGATAGATAGATAGATAGATAGATAGATAGATAGATAGATAGATAGATAGATAATGAACAACGAAAGAAAGAACAGACTGAGTTGGATAGATAATAAATATTAATAAAAGTAAGAAAGAAAGTATAGTAATTGTAAGAAGATACAGATTAAGATAATAATAATAATAATAATAATAATAATAATAATAATAATAATAATAATAATAAATGATAATAATAATAATAACAAAGAGATAGACAGCTAGATACATGCATTCATACATAATGATAGATAGATAGATTATGAACATAGATAGATAGATAGATAGATAGATAGATAGATAGATAGATAGATAGATAGATTATGTACAAAGTAAGATAGATAGATAGATAGATAGATAGATAGATAGATAGATAGATAGATAGATAGATAGATAGATAGATAGATAATGAACAAAGAAAGAAAGAACATACTTAGTTGGATAGATAATAAATATAAATAAAACTAAAAGTAAGAAAGAAAGTATTGTAATTGTAAGATACAAATTAAGATGATAATAATAATAATAATAACAAATAGATAGACAGATAGATACATGCATTCATACATAATGATAGATAGATAGATAGATAGATAGATAGATAGATAGATAGATAGATAGATAGATAGATAGATAAATAGATAGATAGATATGAGCCTCTGACCAGTTTGGTGCGAGCACATGTGTGTGTGTATGTGTGCGTACGCATTTAACACGTTGTTGCTGTTTGATTATTATCATGCGATTTTGTATGACGCGCCTATTGGATTTCCATTGACAAAGGACATCTCCTTCAATAGACTAAAAACGCATTTCCACTGTAATGTCTAATGTACATATACACCCTTGAAGTACGTTTAATTGTGCAATTAACATCATTTTTATTATCAAAAACTTTCATAAAACTAACACTAACAGTGTGAGTAACACCATGTGTAGAAGTGTTCGTGTATCTGTGAGTGTGTCTAACAAATGCGGGTAATTGTAATTTTCCAAATACTTGCAGTGTGTCACTAAGCACATGATTGATTACAATCGAATCAGGCAAACAAGAGTACATTTTACATGCACGTGATTGACTGCGAAATGCAGTCAATGCCTTAAAAAAACAAAAAAACCTGTCCCATGTTTCTTAGAGAGAGGAGTCGGACACCGCCAATTCCAAGTAATCTCAATTTCTCCAGAGAAAGGGATGTGTGAAAAAAGATGACCCGTCATGATGCTTACCTTACTTAAAAATAATAAAAATTCTAGGATTCATTTTAATTTCGACTCGATTTGTGTTACATACACGCAAACGCTTCCATCACGTGCTGTGATGAGAAACACGTGCTTTCGGTCTGCTCATAAAATTACCATTTCAAAGCATGTGCTGCTTTTAGCAAGCGAGTTCAGATACCGCTTACATACATACAGAGCTGTGGTTAGGGCCCGCTGAACACCTTAATCGTGTTGCGGGGTGCGGGGTGATCACAATGCCGAAAACAAGTATGTACTTAGTTTCAACGTTATTTTGGGGTTTTTTTTTTTTTAATTTGTTACTCAAAGACTTAAAGTTCTTTCCTAATTGAAAATATTTCACAATTATATTTTTCAAGTTGTTTTGTGTACTGTAGTACAAGGCTAGTTTTTTTTTTTTTTTTTTTGAGTCCTAAGATTGATTGAAAATAAGGAAAATAGGCGAAAGCAACGCATAGCCTACCTGACGAGGTTGAGTGAATGGATGGCGGTCAGGGTTTGGGGGAGATGACAAAAACAAAAAGTTATTAAGAGTTGTAAAGAGCAGGAAATTGTGGAGAGCCATTATCGTCTACGCCCTGAAGGGACACGGCGCATAAAGAAGAAGATTAGATCTCCACCGGCAAAAGTCATTTTAAAGAAAATGCATTTAGAGAGGGGTGCCCAAAACAAATATTTTGTCACCAGATACAAATATTCATACAGAATTAAAACACGCACACGCACGCACACACACACACACACACACACACACACACACACATATATATATATATATATATATATGTCAGTAAATAACATATATTGTCAACGTCAATAAAGCCCAGCCCGCTGAAATCCTAACGGATGAAACGCGTCACAAAAAATCCTTTGCAGTTTGTCATATTTTTCATTTTCAAAATACTGCTTGGTTGATATATAAAATTTTCTAAAGTTATATATATATATATATATATATATATATATATATATATACATATATCGTTATATATATATATATATATATATATATATATATATATATATATCGTTATATATACATATATATATATATATATATATATATATATTATATACACACGCACACACACACATTATAATCAGTATCCCCCCCCCCCCAAGCAAGGCAGTACACCCACTAGTACGCAAGCCAAGGGGTTACAGCGTGTGGAGGAATTAGGAACGGAAACATGAGTAGAAAGTAACCAGGAAAGTATTTTCCTCATCATATATATATATATATATATAAATATATATATATATATATATATATATATATATATATATATATATATATATATATAAATTCCTCATCGGTAGCACAACAGCAGAACTCAATGTGTGACACACACACACACACACACACACACACACACACATATGTATGTATGTATGTATGTACGGACGTACAGGTTGTTAGCCACGCTGAAATATTGGATTTTTTTTTCTATTTGAATTAAGGCTGTCTCTAAATTATTAGAATTAAAACTAACTTACGTTGTGTGTTTTTCGCGTGTGCGTGCGTT
>OZ010580.1:98069708-98137208 GCA_963932145.1 Acanthosepion lycidas
CAAGGACCTGGAGATCGAGATGAAAAGGATGTAGAGAATGAAGACGGAGACTTTTTTACCAATAGTAATCAAAGTTCTGGGCCTCGTGAGAAAAGTAATGGACAATTTTAAAAGTGTCCCAGGTAACATCAACATACAGGTTGCCTACTAGGAACATCCCATATACTAAGAAAAGTGCTATCAATTAAATGATAATTCTCCTAGGGCCTAAGGACCATAGTTTGGACCCGGCTCTACAGGATACAACAAAACAGGAAACATAACAAACACAAATAATAATAATAATAACAACAACAACGGTAATTGTTGCCCTCGTATGATATTGATGAGACTTTGTCACTTTTTTTTAGTTATCGAATTGTCGTCTACCAGGAATTGTACTGATTCTTTTCTATTTTTGATTTTATTTATTAAAAAAAAGAGGCCTTAACGAGGAAGAAAGAAGCATCCTGTCTGTTCAAAGCCATTATTTTTTTTTTCTGACTTGTCACTGGACCCTTTTTGTGTCCTGTGATTTTTCTTTTTTAGTTGTAGGAGGATAGAAGTACTTGGCACCATACACCAAAATTAGGAAGAATACAAAGAAAATTAATTTTTTTTTCTCTTTTTAAGGAAAGAAAATATTATCACTGAATGAATGTCAATCATCATCATCACCAGAAATAATGATGATGATGTCCCGAAAAGCTACGCAAAATGACAAGAAGGATCCAGGAAAATAATTAAAAGAAACAAACCAACAGCTTCAAGAAAATAGAATTAAAAATTTTAAATCAACAAAAAGTAAAGCTGAAATTTCTGGGGAACGTTATGAGAAGGAAGGCTTAGAAAATCTAATACTCTTACAGTTTGAGGAAAAGAGTGATAAAGAAAAACAACGCATAACATTACTTAGTGAGCCTGAGTAAAAATGGATGGCGGAACAGGGTTTAGAGAATAATAAATAACGAGAAAAGAGATAATTTGTTAAAAGCTACAAAGGACATGGAATTGTGGAGAGCCATGATAGCCTACATCCTGAGGGGACACGACACATTAAGAAGAAGAATATTGCAAAAACTTGCTATCACTTGATTCCCAGTAAAAGTGATCGGCCGAAATTCTTCTTCTTCTTCTTCTTCTTCTTCTTCTTATTATTATTATTATTATTAATAAAATAATAATAATAATAATAATAAATGAGTGCGTAGCGCGTCATCAAAGTGGCGCTGGGGTACAAACAAAGAAAGCCCAATAATATATATGACACCCAGGCTGATAAGTGTATCAGGCACATGCATCACATTATTATTATTATTATTATTATTATTATTATTATTATTATTATTATTATTATTATTATTTGTAGTAGTAGTAGGAAAATGTGTGAAATGACTAAATTTAAAAAATAAAATAACAATAAAAATTAAGGAAGAGAAAAAGAAATTTATAAAAACAAGCGGCAAAAGAATAATAATAATAATAATAATAATAATAATAATAATAATAATAATAACAATAATAATAATAATAACAATAATAATAATAATAATAATAATAAGAAGAAGAAGAAGAAGAAGGTATCTAAAAAAATCAGATTGAATATTAAGTGACTTGTTGTCACTTAGTTTCCAATTAAAGAGACCTACAGAAAGCATAAAACTTAGCAACAGTTTAAATTCCTTTGATTTCTGTTGTAAACTCATTTTCTTCCGGATCCAGAGGCCTAAGGTCTGAAATGGCTTCATGATATTTTCCACTGATCATTTTAAAAATAAATTATTATTATTATTATTATTATTATTATTATTATTATTATTATTATTATTATTATTATTATTATGAAAAATTGAAAACTATGCAAACGACATTTTTAATAATCAAATAGAATACTCCGTGTGACTTGTTGTCACTTGATCTCCAGTGAAAGCGAGCCGAAACTACTCGTGTGAAAAGTCTCCGTGTGCTGGGTAATGCTGTGTGTGTGTGTGTGGGGGTGGTTAGTGTTAAAATTGTTTGATTATTTGAGAACCTCAATAAATTTTCGACCTAAATTCTAGAACTCATGTTTTTCTTCTATATCGATGAGAGAAAGAAAGATGAAATGAGGCTACAAAAAGACGAGTTTCGCTTTCAAATAAATCTAGGTCACAAAATTAGGCCAGACTGGATAACTCTTTCTTGCCAAAAGGTAAAAAAAAAAAGAAGCTAATAATAATAATAATAACGATAAAGTTATTTGCTTGTTTATTGCGCTTTTATACTTAAAAAAAAAAGAAACAAAAAAAACTTTTTTAAACCATTTCCACAGACGGAAAAATATTTGATGCTTACCAGCTGTTCACAGGTAAGGACGGCCGTTTCTCCCCATCGGCTCGATCCCTTAAAGCCCGAAGTGCTGGGTGGGCTCGAAGCTGTTAAAATCATGCCTGGAGTTATGATGAAAGAAAGGTACGCTACCCAGACAAGTGCGAGTGTGTGGCCGAAATGGGACTGGTCATTACGAATATTATTAAAACTTAAAAGGGAAAAGGAAGTAAATAAATAATTACGAACCAAAAATCAAGATTGTCTTCCTAAATGTCTTTAATTTTTTTTAGGAAAACGAATGAAACAGTGTTGTCACAGAGGCCTCTGAGATCGCTGGAAGCATAACTAAAAAACTGCCTTAAGTTAAACTTGACGAAACCAAAATTTTATCGTCAAAATGTTTATGTTCCTATAAGAGGAAAGAACGGATTATTTTTTTAATTATTTTTTAAAAATTTTCCATCCTTTTTAAAACATTCCAACTTTTGATTAAAAAAAAACGTATTTCTCTTTGTGTCAGCGGAAATACTACACAAACAATTCAGGATTTGTTTTCTTTTCTTTCTTTTTAAATAATACTTTAAATTATTTTTGATAATTAAAATAAAATGAATAAGGTTTATACTTTATATTGTCATAATTTCTGTGAACTCTTAGTTATTTTTTTTTTAATTATTGGCTGAGAAACTTATGAAATTCAAAAACTGAAATTCAACAATTCTTTATGTTACTTAAAATTATAAAATAGAATTTTAAAATTATTTTTTTTAATTCGATTTTCAATCTTTCTTAATATTTTTATATGTTTTTAAATGTCATATGCCTTGAACGTAGGCAGTCATGACCCTTCACAGATGACATTTTTTACATTATTTATTTCCCGTGCTTTTTGGGAAAGACGGTAAGAGGGTTATTTCGCGTTGCTTTCTATACGGATGAAGAATTTTCTCTCTCTTAGACTGGTTGCCACTCAAGGCTAAAGGGCTTAGACCACTCTTTTGTACTTTTCTTGGATAAGTGCTGCCTGGTACAGTCATTGGTGTGGAATTTTCAACGTATTAAAAATAAGCGTGTTGATTCAAATAAACATTCCTCTGAGATTTTTTGTAGAAGCTTAATAACACTAGAATAAAATATTCGTACGATGGAGAATATTATTATTTGAAAAAATAAGTGTGCCGTTATGAAGGGGTGGGATTCATTGATTGTTTTTCTTTTTCTTTTTTACGGTTGATTAAACGCTTATTTTAAAGCCGAAACATATTTTTGGATTATAAGAATTTGTGGGGGGAGATAATAATAATTTTCTGATACAAGCCTTACTATTTAATCCATAGCTGGAAGGAAAGCAGATAGGTTCATACATTTCCCATGGGTATTTGCACGTAAGCAACCATAACGAATTTGGCTACAATTCGAACTCGGCTCTCCGATTTATCATTCTGAGCCGTTACTATTACACCACCCGCATATCCAAACTTACAGCACCTGGTATTCCAGAGCGGTCACCCATCTAAGTATTGACCAGGTTCAACGTTGCTTAATTTCGGTGATCGGTGTTTCAGTGGGATGTGACAGTAGACCGTGAGGGATTGAAGGAAATAATTTAATCATGCTGGCACTTCTATTTGGTACCCAAGGGAAACTACTGTTCAACCCATAGATGGGGGGTGGCGGAAACAGAAGATGAATTTATAACTATTTCTGGAACTCTGTTGAAAAAAATAGCCTGTTAAATATAACACCTGTCTAATCCAATCAAGGCGCTTTAGTGTAGGGCAATGGTTAAGGAGCTAGTCTGTTTAACCATCAGTAATGAGTTCGATCTTCACTGGTTTCTCATTTGGCGGCGGCGGCATCCGCACGCATCCTAACATCGGCATCATCATCCTCTTTCTCTCTCTCTCTCTATTTCCTTTCTCATCCCCCCCCGGGTGGCGGTGACGGAGATGGCTGTGAATGAAAGAGATTTTGTCGAGGCCATTGACGTGAATTTGATTTTGGTGGACAACTCTGCGCGACAGAGAAGCCCACACACTTGGCCAGAAGCGTCTCCCTCTAAGGTCAAGGGCGACTGATACAGACGAGAGCTGGCAAACCTAGTTGCATCGGGGTGTCGGATGCTTGGTCTGCGAAGGTCCGCCGCAGGTTTGGCCGTTGATATTAGGTAGATCTTTGCTCGTTGGGTTCTTCGGAGGGTGGTCGTGTTCAATCAGGTCCTTCCTCATCAACCTTACCGCCATGGGTGGCCCAACAGGTGTTAGAACTCCAGACAGCTTCGCTTTTGGGATCACTGAAACCCGCAAGCCCTCTACCATGACAAGGAACGTACCTATATATTTCACACAGCATATAGATGTGAACAGTTCGTTATCAAATGTACCACTTTGTCTTAATATTACTTAGCTTAATGACAACAACAACAAAAAAATCAATAAATAAGAAACTAATAAAAGTATAAAATTATCATTAAATATATGAGAGCATTTTTTTTTATTGTTGTTGCTAAAAATATTTGGGAGATAAATAATAATGGAAGAAATTCGCTACCGAACAAAAAACGTTACGACTCGAAACGCTTTTCCTACAAATTTGAAAATACGTGCATTAAAAAGTTACGTTGTAGAAGACCGGTGGTGTGTTTGCGTGTTGTATTAGGACACGTCCGTTTATTTCCTGCTAGAAGGTTCAACTACAAGAAAATTGTCGGACTCAAGTCCAACTGAAGAGGTAAAGAAGACAAACAAAATCGATATATATAAAGAAATATATGTATTAAACAACACAATTTTACAATGGACATAGACATTAACATTTGCGTGTGTGTGAACATTTGAGTTTATTCTTTGGTGAATGTTCGTACGTACGTGTATATGTAATATTCATGGCGTCTTCCACAAATGGGAAGACGCGGATCTTCTAAGAGAGCTTACATTGTAGTCGCTGAAATGAAGAAATGAAAAAGAGATCAAGGTGAGAAGCCGCCCACGAACCAAAATTTTTTATAGTATAGGGAGAATGACCCCTAGTGACAATTTGGGAATTAAGGAGGAGCTAACTCCGACAACGTTACTACACTCAATAAACAAGAAAATGATAAAAGAATAAAAGTATTGGCAAGTGTTGTTAGAAATGTTTGAATGATAAATGATAGGGAAAGAAATCGACGATACTGAACCAATAGTCAGAACAAAACAAACATTACGACTCAAAATGCATTTCCTACACATTTAAAAATTACATCCTCTTTTATAAACAAAGAGAAATGTTACGCTTAGATATAAATTTAGGATTATTCATGTCAGTGAATAAATAATTTAACAGACACCCCGGTTTCTACTAATTTGGTATTGTCGGACAGTTTACTACCTGACAATACCAAATTGTTAGAAAACGCAGTCTCAGGAAGGTTGGTTTTCTAGCAAATCTGGTTGCATCGGGTTGTCGGATTCTTGGTCTGTCAAGGTCAGCCTTGGTTAGACCAGCCCGAATGGTGCTGACCTCTTTTTACGCCAATTTGCCTATTAAGATCGTGCAGTTCTTTGGCTATTTTGGCGTTGGGGTCTTCGGGGGTTTGGTCTTATTCAGTCTGGTCCCTTCTTGACCTTACCACCATCGGTAACAATACTGGAGTTGGAACTCCAGATGGCTTCGTTCTTGGGATCATTGAAAGCGCAAGCCCTCTATCATTACAAGGAACGAGAATATATTTTACATTCGATGTCAGTGTGAACAGTTCGTTATCAAATGTACAACTTTGACTTAATATTACTTAGTTTAATGACGATAACAGAAACGAATATATAAATGAGACATGAATAAAATTATTTACATTATTCAGACTATTGTCCTCATCTTTGTCGCCATATTTATTACAACGTTATATATATATATATATATATATTTGATTTTAAAAATGCTACACTCATAAAAAAAGAAAATAACTCACTCAGAAGGAAAATTCTGGAGAGTGCCGCCATAGAAAATTACCCAAATATTAAACTACGCCCAGGTTTTTTTCCCTATTTCACCTTTCTTAACAAAATTAATGCTCTTACAAACAAATATACACAACAGATTCATAAAATCAAAAGAAAATGGTTGAATACATCAACACAGATATAATGACAATATTCTCCACACGGGACAATTACTGACGTTTTTTTTTCAGTTAGAAATATGAAAATAGCGTTTTTCTACATTCCAGTTGCTAGGTACATTCTGTTTTTGTTTTTATTAGTTACTTTGTTCATTTAATTTCATTTTCGTATTTTGCTTTGATAAAGTCCACATTGGACGAAACGCGTCAGCAATTACCAGTTTTCCTATTGTCATTTTTATTCATAAATATTGTCTCTATACTGGTTAATTCGGAGAAATTTTCATATATATATATATAACAGGCCCCCAAAAACGAAAAATAAAGCAACACATACCCTCAAACAGACGACTGTCAAGGAAAATAACTGAAATTTATATGAAAACAACCAAGATCTGTCTCTCACATACAGCGATGCAGCGGCATTAAAAGAACGTACACTGGGTTCGTTCACATGTTTCATATTATCAGTAATGATAAAACAGCCCTGAATACATCACAAGATAATGTTTATTGTTCAGCCAAGATAATCGCTTAAATATATATGCCATAGTTTAAGTTACACGAAATCGGAAGTCCTTCAACTGTGAGTAGTGACCTGACATCAAAACCACTTTTATTTCAGTACAGCCTATACAGGCTTATATAGCAGTTGTTGTCCCCATAAAAGTATGGCCCGGGGTGGAACCCCCACCCGCCACTCTAGCTACGCTAATAAATCCTATTTCAACACCTCACGTTAAAACACATCTGATCACTGAAAAGTAATGTCGAGCCTGGTCAGTACTTAGATGAGTGACTACTTGAGAATACCACGTGCTATAAGCTTGGATGTGCGGGTGGTGCCATGGATAACAGCTCTGAATTGAAAATCGGAGAGCCAGGTACCAGTTTCAGTCGAGTTTGTTATATTCACACATGTAAGTACCCTTGAAAAAGTATGAATCCACCTCTTACCCTCTTCAGTTATAGGTTAATTAGTAAATCATTATTATATTCACAAAATACTTGCAATCTAAAAATATTTTCTAGCTTTAAATAACCTGCAAATGGTTGATAAGCCGTAAAAATAACACGAATCAATCAACCGCTTAATTTAAAACCATGCTATCATTATTGTCCGTTCCTTTCTTCTAAGGAACATTAATAACACTTTTTTTACTTCGTTAACTAGTCTGGTTGACAATTAATAACGAGTAAAGAATTTGATCCTCACTGGGTGCCCCATACAAAAGAAATTTGACAGTAAATAACACAATATGAGTAGACACGTAAAATCAACTAAACAATGTTCAGTCATCGTCTACTGAAAATTAATCAAATTGATTTTCTTCGCTTCTCTAGCTTTCGACGTTTCAAGCTAGTGTTAAATTCTCTAAACCTTCTTTCCTCGTTATATATTTTTAAATATTCAGCTATCTCTTTATGGTCAGTTTTACTGCAATTCCAATTCTCTTTTTTACTTACTCGTTTGTCACATGTCCTATCCTTGGCATTCTTAACATTCACTGTACCTTTTTTTTTTTTTTTCGTTCTTTTCTCGGCAGAATTGTCCAGTTTTCACTGTCATATAGGAGAATAGGCCCTAAATAGTAGACCGACATGGTTTTCTTCATTTATAATTGTTGTGGTGTCTTCTCTCTAATGAGGCTATTGTGGACTCTTCCACTTACTATAAAGTAGTAGGAAAGTAAGCCTCGGAGGAACAGTGCTCTAGCCTTTTGATCTGTCGAACTCTCTGCCTTTGGCATAAAGGAACCCGGACGAGGCTGTGCCGAAGGGCAGAATTTCGTCCGGGAAGGTTGACAGACCCGAACCCGTTTATGTGGTTTATACAGGGATTTTTTTGGCCGAGCCTATAGGCCCGGATGACCCATGTTGAACTCGGCCTTGTACCACATATATCTCTCGTGGGGGGTGGGGGCTGTTAAATATTAACAGAGATCTAAACTGTTCTAATGAGGCTGTTCGTTGAACCCTGTGCCTTTGGCAGAGAGGAACACGGACGAGGCTGTGCCAAAGAGCAGAGTTTCGCCCGGTGAGTTTGACAGTTTATGCGGGTTCTACGGGGATTTTTTGGCCGAGCCTACAAGCTCGGGTGACCCACATTAAACTCGGCCTTGTGCCACATATATCCCTCGTTTGCGGGTGGGGCCAGTTAAATATTAACAGTGATATAGACTGTTCTACCGAGGCTATGACTGTTCGCAGCTCCTGTCGAACACTCTGCTTTGGGCGGAGAGGAACTCGAACGAGGCTGTGCCGAAGGGCAGAGTCTCGTCCGGGGAGGTAAACAGACCCAAAATCATTTATGCGGGTTCTACGGGTACTTTTTGGCCGATTCTAAGGACTCGGGTGACCCACGTTAAATTCGGCCCTCTGCCACGTATATCCCTCGTAGGGGGAGCTGTTAAATATTAACAGTGATATAGACTGAACGCTGGTCAACCGACACACTCCCAAGTCGTGTGACACACGTCTGTTGTATTTACTGTTCAATACACTATTTATCTGCAACCTCTTGTTTTGTTATTTCTTAACCAATTACTTGGTCCCAACAATCATCTTAATCTATATATAATTTCAAATATAATTAAATATATCTGTAAAATCCGAAGTGTTTCGTCGTCTGATGGACTTTATCAAGACAAATGCGCCTTGAGGACGAAACGGATCGGCGAAGATAAGGTTTCCTTTTTTTCTTTATTCACACACACACACACACACACACACACACACACACACACACTATGGGCCAAAAGTTTGGGTTTCACTCTTTGGATTTAATAATTAGTAAGTTTCAGAATTTACTGGGTTTAATTAACTCCTACTAAACTACTTAACCCATTAGTGTCTAGGGTCCAATTTTTGAGAGGTTTAACCAAAAATTTCAATTCTGTCACCCTTAAGATTACTGTTAGCCAGCAAGGGAGACTAGGAAAAAGTTCCTTCCGGCCTGATGTGAGCTAGGAAATTAGGTTTGAAAAATGTACACAATCTTCAATTTTTAGGCGATTCTTTGAAATCCAAAGGGTGGTCTTTAACTTTTGGCCTATAGTTAAGTTACGAAGAGCTTGGTAAACCGTACGGGTAATTCCAAGGAGGATGAAATCCTGAGAGCTCAATGTGAATCAAGAGCTTATATTTAATGAAAAACAGACCACTTTAAGGTACCATCACAATAATTTATTTCACCAAAATCCTTTTAAAGGACTCCGGATCATCAGGTAACACTTCCAACAACGAAATGAAAGGAAAAATGATATTGAAAATTGATGGGTAGTGTAATTTTTGTAATATAGGTAATGATTGAGTATATATGGATTTGCATGAATATGTTTGTGAGATATATATAAGAAGAAAACAAAATCTTTAATATTACCCTCAAATATTATTCAATAATGAAACCTAAACCTTAAGTAAGTTTACCCATATAATAAGTAAGAAAGATTGCATTCAGACTAAAAGTAAAACTAATAAAGATGTTACCGAAAACTTTTTTTACAATATTAAGGAAGTACAATTGGTCGGGTAAATAAACTATTATAATTTGAAATATTTCTTTAATATGTTCTCTATAAATGTGCTAATAAAAATAGTAGTTAACTTCTATTAAGTCCCTAAACTATTTACTTAAAAAATTAAATATTTACTGATAACAATCATCATTTTTTTTTTTTTAGACATCTAAATTTCTATCAAGCATTGAAATCTATCCTTTACTTAAATTTGTTAAAACACAATTACAACCTCTTTCGATTTACTTCCCTCTCCCCCTCTCTGCTTGCCGTAACACTCATTTGTATATATCTGTATTACTGACTTCTGTCTCCTCTCTCTTTTCCATTTTTCCTTTTTTTTTCTCCCTACTCCCCTCCCATTTCTATATATCATTTCCGTTAAGTTAACCATCTAAATAGGTCAAGGTCTGGTCACTCCTCCTACCCCAATGTAAAGCACGCTTAAGAGAGATATGAAATTAAACCCTCTCTATACTCTACCTTGTCTCTTTAACTACCCCCTCATCCCCCCTGTTAAATTACAAAAATTACACTACCCATCAATTTTCAATATCATTTTTCCTTTCATTTCGTTGTTGGAAGTGTTACCTGATGATCCGGAGTCCTTTAAAAGGATTTTGGTGAAATAAATTATTGTGATGGTACCTTAAAGTGGTCTGTTTTTCATTAATTATATATATATATATATATATATATATATATATATATATATATATATATAAAAGTGAACATAGAAGTCAACACTTAGAGGCGACAGTCTGTTTCATGCTATATGCAATCGTCAGGCCACGTGGCCTGACGATTGCACATAGCATGAAACAGACTATGTTCACTTTTATATTTACACACGATCTATCTCTGATACTGAGCACTTTATCCCATAAATATACCACACCTTATATATATAATAAACACATATATATATATGGTCACTCGTATTCTAGGATACCTGTCTACTAGGGTGGGTAGCCAATCCTTATTGCAGACATTTGCTCAGGCGCATTTGTGTTTATTAAACATCTACAGGGCCCACCTGTGGTTTATTCTGCAACTATACTATATTTAGCGTGATCAACAATTTGAACAAGACCAGCACGCTCAACCCCTCGACTACGATGACTTGGGAATTCAGGCTAGCACAGCTATCGACAGGCCCCAAGGGTTCCATTTACCCAATTTCACTCACAAGGCTTGGGTCAACCCATGGTATGGTTTTCAGGCACTTTCCAAATGTGCCGCACGCTGGGATCGACCAATAAATCAATGAACAGATAAAATAAAATAAAATGTAATAGAAAGGTCAACCTTCTTTGTATTTAATAAGAAGAGATAGAGTAATAAATAAAGTTGAATGTTTACTTATCTCGAATCTAAATTTCGTGAAATCACTTTCCCTATATCTCTCTCTTTCCCTCTCTCTTCATATATATATATATATATATATATATATATATATAGACAACAGTTCAAAAATTACCTGCTATTTTTTTTAATTGGCTCAAAAAGCAGCTTTTTTTTTTTACTTTAAATAAGAGAAGAGAAAATTATTATACATATTATACATTATACATGGTTAAAAAAAGGTGACATATGACATTTTATAAGAAAATTTATTATGAAAGAAAGAAAAAAATGCAATTTTATGATTAAATCTTGCTCTTGTCAAAATATCCTTCTTTTTGCGTTGATTACTGCAGAATAAATTTTTGACATTTATTGCAAAAGTTTAAGTTCATCCAATGCTAATTCTGGGAGTGGCTTCAAACCTTTGAACTGTTATATGGTGGACTCTCCTATCGGATTCGACGTATGAGGGTCAAGCAGCACAATTTCTAGACACCAGCACTATCTATCTATCTATCTATCTATCTCCCCCTCTCTCTCTCTCTCTCTCTCTATATATATATATATATATATATATATATATATATATATATATATAAACACACACACACATATATATGTGTGTGTGTGTGTGTGTGTGTGTGTGTGTGGTGGGCTCTTCTGTCGTATTCGACGTATGAGTGTCAAGCAGCTCAGTTCTTTCCCAGTTCCAGCACATATGATTTGATTATAGTAGTGAAGGCTTTGTGCAGAACCAACCACACTTTTTCAAGGGCTGAATACAGAGACCTGGTGCACTATGTGCCAAGCGACTCTCAGCAGGTTTTGAATTCAGAGTTGTTCTTCTCCTAGACCAGTTGCCATCCAAAGCTATAGAACACAGTCTGTCCTGCTATATATCTATATCTGGAGGGAAAGGAAGAGGATTCATACCTTTCCTAATAGTATTAGAACGTAAGTGAATGTAATGGATTCAACTGGAATTCGAACTCGGCTCTCCGATTCCTCAATCCGTGCCTCCTATATATATAATTATAGGAGATCAGCCACTTACGATACCCTGGTTTCAACCTTTAGGTATTATCAGGCGATATGTAGTGGGTATTTCGTCTCTATGGCCTGAAGATATCTAATGTGCCAGATATTTTCATTTCTATCGCTTGAAGATACCATAATTGTCTGATTTCTTAATTTTTGAAATTTGATAGATAGCCATTTAGAACTGGCAAATTACAGAATTAAAAAATGTTGTTTAATTAAATCCATTTAATTAAAATTTAATTTTGTTTTTTTTTCAAATATCCATAGTAAAATGCAAAGTAAAATAAATATTAACGCTGTCATAACATTCTTCACACCCTGAAGTTTGAAGTTTAGCTGAAAAAAAAACTCAAAAAAAAAAAAAAACTCAAGAAAAAACAAAATGACCGCCATAAAGAGTATAGCACTATTTGCAGTCAGACTAATAATTTGCTCATTTTTATTGCTGTTATCACATCGAATCGACGGTTGTGTCCATTTGCCTTCTTCAGATGCTTGTCAGTCTGGGTAAACTTTAGCGAGTTTCGAACTAAGACCTTTGTTTAATCTATGGGGGTGAATTATTCTCGTTCCGTTGTCCATATCAAGGGATATTAAAATGTTTTTTTTTAGGGGGAGGAGGAGTGCAGAGGCTGTCAAATCACTTATCCAAAGTATTATGAAAATCATAAACAAATTGAAAATTTACGTTTATTAAGTGATATAGTAAAAGCACAGAATACAAAATTTACAAAACATGCTTGCACAAAATTATCCTTTGTGCGCCATACAATTAGGCTAAATAACAAGTTCTAATAACAATTATGCTAGGCTCACAAAAACAATTATAATTATCAATAGAAATATTCACTTACTTTGATTTATTCAACTGTCGAAAGGAGATGAGAAGAATGCCAAATTCACAGGCGTCGCGGAGTTTCTGGTTTGTTCAGACAACAGTTTAGTTTTATAAACTGAGATTAGATAAATCTTTTATTGCACAAAAAATTCGAAATCACAATTAATACTACCAATTTTTTGACAAACCTTAACAATCGTAGATAGATCTTTCTATTCCTCTATACATTTGATGAAACTTCTTTCTGATTTCTCCTCCGTTTCTTTCTCGGCAGGGTTAGCTTTTCTTTTCTTCTGTGACTTTCTTTTCGTCGTGTCGGCCTTTTTTTTTGGGGGGGGGTTCTTTTTTTCGCGTCGTTGCAGTAGTCGTCGGTGTCATCTTTGTGAATGCCGAAATCCTTTAGCCCTTAACCCTCTGAGCAGTTGCCATCGACATTCCCCGTGAAAGCCTTGTCGGTCAAACCAGACTCCTTAAATAACCACAAATTGTTTCCCAATTGAATCAAAACTTTGATACCACGATATCAAAACTTGCTTTCTCCGTTGGTTAAAAAGTCACAAATGTATTCTCTTTAACCATGTCTTTTTGTATAACTTTATTTAGGCGGGTTTTGACACCATAAAACTTCAGTCACTTTTTTTTTACAAATTTGAAAGGCAAAATTAATACACGTATCTTTTTCATAAATAATCAGGCTTCATTTTGGCAATAGTTTTGCAACATAAATTTGAGCCTCATTTATACAAAGTTTTAAATATCAAATTTTATTCAAGCCATTTTTTACGAACCGTCTAGCTTCATTATAGCAGTTTTTACCAAAAGAATACGTGTTAGTAACTTTATTCAATTATGTTTTTCAAGCATTTCCCTCTAAAGAAAATGTAATAAACAAACCCAGTCTACTGTATTATTTACACTTTAATTACTTTCATACAATTTTATATATTTTTTTACTATATAATTTTTTTATAATATGTCGTCTAGGTTTTTATTTGGTATTGCTCGTCTTGTTTTCACTAATCCTGATTCTGTACTACCTGGCTCAGTGATTGAACTCACAATTACTATGTTACCAAATTCTAGTCTTGTTTCCACTGGGTTTCAGTCTGTACTGCCTGACACAAGGATTGAACTCTCAATTAATATGTCACCACATTCACGAAACAACGCTTTAAGACACTAGGATATTGTGTTGTTGTTGTTGTGATAATAACAACAAAGATAAGGACAATAGTCCGAATGTAAACAACAACTCATTCCAGAAATTCAGCGTTTAGCACTAATTTGTTTTTCACGTTAATTAACGTATATAACTGTGTAGGACTAGCGGAGACGTTTTAGTTTAAAGCATCAGCCAATCGGTTAACAAGTGAGATTACCCCACTTGTCTGCCAAAGAACTACTGCTAACAACTGCGAGATGACGTTGCTAAAACAGTATATAAGAAAATGGCACAAACAGATTTATTCTCATCTTTCTATTTTAACTAATTGGTAAAACAGTATATAAGAAAATGGCACAAACAGATTAATTCTCATCTTTCTATTTTAACTAATTGGTGATTTAGAGATAATACATATCTTGTTCCTTTCTGTGGGACCTTGTGATTTCCAATCGGACAAAGTACAATGCCCTAAGCTTACTTGACGACATACAAGGATACCTAATAATTCTAACACATTAACACGATCTTTTCTTCTCAAATGTACGTCTCTCAACATCTTTCATAGGAACTTCATACATGCGTATGTGCGGAAACTGAAACAAAATCACTATCGAGGGCCTGTGAGATATGTTTTGAGAGCTATAGGTCTAAAGTAGGCGTTTAAATTTTACAGATATTCGCTGCGGAGCGGACATGTTTACGCCGGCTCAAACTTCAGTCACGTGACCACAATAGTACCAACTATAAGCACGCATGAGCAGAAAGCAAGGTGACTAAAGATATGACGAATATGCGTATAATTTTTTACTTACCCTCGTATATATTCGTTCCCGGCTTCTTTTCTTTTTATGTGCCATGTCCTTTCAGGACGTAGGCGATCATAGCCCTCCACTTCCCTCTATCTCTTGCGGCTCTTCCTTCCCTCTGCCATCTCCCCAAGAACACGTTCTGTCATCCACTTGCTTAAGGCCGCCAGGTATGTCAAGCGTTGTTTTCCTTTGTCTCTCTTTCCTTCTATTCAACCCGTGAGTATCAGATTCTCCAGGCTGTCCTTCCTCATTATGCGCCCCAGAAACTTCAGCTGCTTCTTTCTGATGTTAAGGATAAGCCTACTCCTTGTTTGCAACCTAAGATCACATCATTTCTCACACGCTCGGTCCATGATATCTGTAGAAGTCAAATGACTTAACAGCTAACATGGCTGCCTTCTTGTGTTTCCTTGTAAAGGAAGGCCAGCTAATTTCACCTCATTTATAGGAGAGACTACTTGCAAGCCAATCAATGCTCTACATGGCGCTGTGAACGGGATTCGAACCTTTAGATTCGAACCTGTGAGAACCATTAGATTCGAAACGCACCACACTGCCTCACCTTTCCAGCTGGCAATGTAGGTGCCACCAATACCAAGAAAATAGTGCTGGATGCTGTCGATGGCTACCACTCTATTATACTAGATGAGGAGTCCCAACCACTCACAACTTTTATTACGGAGTCGGGGAGGTTTATGTACCTTAGGATGCCTCAAGTCTACGAAGTAGTTATAAAAGACATTTCCAGGAGATATAAATATTTAAGTAAATGCTCTGTTTATAATAAACAGTATTAACAACATTTACCGGCCTGAATGCCTGAGAAATTATTATAAACAGAGCATTTACTTAAATATTTGTATCTATAAAAAAGAATGTATAAACATAAAAATGTTTTAAAATAATTGTCGGACTTTGTCAATTTCATAATGTATAACCAAGCTTATATAAATGACAATCGCTCTTGATTTGAATATTTTTTTAAAAAAGGCTGCCTGTTTACCAGGTTCATGTCTAAACTCTCATCTATATGCAACTGTTTTCTCAGATTAGTGATTAAAAATGGCTTCAAGCGAATGAACACACTCCGTCTTCAAGGCCATCCTTCCTCACATCTTATAGACTGACTCTACAGAATCCACCCCCTAAAAAAGAACTTTACCAAATAAAAAAAACAAAACTGTATTACTTAAAGACTTACAACAAAGTCAGTCAGTTATGTACCATGCGTGATACACGCTTAGGCGATCATGTATCTTTCTACGTTCTGAGAATGTTCTTAGGCAGAACGTTAATATAAAGCAGAAAGAAGTTAAGAGAACAACGAGATGAAGATGAGGACAACAGTAGAACGATTATTAATCCTGTAATTGAAATTTTTTTGCATTAATATATATATATATATATATATATGTATATGTGTGTGTGTGTGTATGATATATATATATATATATATATATATATATATATACATACATATATATATATATATATATATATATATATATATATATATATATATATTAAAAATAAATTCTACGAACTGAGGATTTGTACTCCATCTGTTCTTTTTCTCATTTGTATATATATATGTATATATATATATATATATATATATATATATATATATATATATATATATAGGGACGAAATGCAGATCGGGATCTGACAGAATGATAGGATAAGTAACAAATAGGAAACGTTTAACAATCTAACATGTTTCACTTTTGTTAAAGCTTTATCAGAGAATGAGATAAGGAGAAAAAAATTTTGATATTTTTATTTGGCTAAGCAGGCTTCACGTGCATTTGACTTGTTAAGCAGCGTTGAGTTGGAATCCGTTAAATTTTAGAGTTACGAAATTACGTGTAGTCTCTCCTGGAGTTCGGAACGCCATAGATTACACATTGAAAATCAAATAACAGAAAAATAAAAATGCTAGATTTTTTTTTTCTCCATATCACATTCTCTGATGAAAATTTAATAAAAGTTAAACATAATAGATTGACAAACGCATTTCGTATTTGTTCTTTATCCTATCACAGATATTCGTCTTTTCTTCGTCCGGGCCCGACTCCCAGAGTTGGTATAGGATGCGTACATCTGAAATTCTTTACGGCAGCGAATGTTGGACGATTTCCTCAAAGATGAAGAAGAGACTCGAGATGTGGTTCTACAGAAGGATGCTAACGATATCATAGACCGAGCATGTGAGCAACGATGAGATCTTGGAGAGGTTGCAAACAAGGAGGAGGCTTTTATACTTAACATCAGAAAGAGGCAGCTGAAGTTTCCGGAGCACATAATGAGGAAGGAGGGCCTGGAGAATCTGATACTCACGGGGCGAATAGAGGGAAAGAGGGACATGGAAAAACGAGCTTAAGCAAGTGGATGACAAAGCGCGGTCTGGGAGGAAGAAGCAGAGGGAAGGAACTTGTTGAGAGGTGCAAGGGATAGAGGGAGAAGTGGAGAGCAATATGGCCCACGTCCCGAAAGGACATGACACATAAAAACAAAGACTGCTGATGTAAACTAAGAGAGGACGAAACGGTCGACTCGTGCTTTTCTCCATGTGTGTACGTTGAGGATTTTGGATCTAGCCATTACGAAAATTTTACATATCCTCTAATTACTAATCAGTAATATATATATATATATATATATATATATATATATATATATATATATATAATTATTTATTTAAAAATATATTTTTAAATAATAATATTATTTATTTAAAAATATATTAAAAATATATTTTTAAATAAATAATTATATTTTTAAATAAATAATTATATTTATGCTCTACTTTTGTATCGAGCACTATTTTTTTAAAATGATAACAAAAATACTAAAGAACTTTGGATTATTTACCTAACCAGTTCTTTCCTATTTTCTATATATTTTCATACATATATATATATATATATATATATATATATATATATATATATATATATATATATATATATATATATATATATATATATAAGTGAACATTAGAGTCAATACTCGGAGTTAACAGATAGTTTCATGCAATCATCGGTTGACCGGCTGATTACGTTTAACATGGAAATGTCTGTCGCCTGTGAGTGTTGACTTCACTGTTCACTTTTATATTTACATACACTCTATCTCTGATAGTTAACACTTTATCCTGTAAATATAGCACATCTTAAAACTATATATATATATATATATATATATATATATATATATATATATATATATATATATATATATATATATTAGTAAAAAGAAATCTAGCTTTTGTATCACTTCAATAGAAATCAGTCATCAAGATGACTTTCTCAGCATCACGCAACGTTATGTCATTTTTCTTTCTGTCTTTCTTTCTTTTCTTTTTTCTTTTGTTAGTCTTGATAGATCTTAAAAATATGTATTGGATATTTGGGGAGGGGATTGTTATGAATTTGTTAAACTTGATTTTTGATCATTATTATTATTTACAATAAAATCATGGAATAAGTTTAAAAAAAAAAAAGTAATATTTATTCACAGTTCTGTCGGTGTTTTTTTTCACCATTGAACATGAAAGAAGAATTATTGTGTAAATAAATCCTAAAGTAGAGAAATAATGGCCGTTATTATTGTCGTATTGCCGAAACATCTGACACTAAAATCCTTCGACAAGAAAAAGACAATTGTCAAAAAAAAGGAACCGCCGCCCAGCAAGTGAAGAAATTCATAGGAATTGTAAAAAATTCTGACCATTTTTCTGTTCATTACGTCTTTATTTTGTTACCTTTTCGCCTTTCTTTGTCTTTCTATATTTTTTATTTCTTTCTTTCTGTCTTTCTTTATTTATCAGGTTGGTGCAAAAATAATGACGTAATAATGTCGTTTTTTGACGTTAAAAAATGCGTCAAAAAACGACATTATTACGTCATTATTTTTGCACCAACCTAATATTTCATTCTTGTTCTTTATTTCTTTCCGTCTTTCTTTTTTCTTTCTTTCTTTGTTTATTATTATTTGTTTATTTATTTATTTTCTTTCTGTCTTTGTTTCTTTATATCTTTCTTTCTTTTTCTTTATTTCTGTTTGTCTTTTTTCTTTCTTTCTTTCTTTCATTCTTTCTTTTTCTTTCTTTCTTTCTTTCTTTTTCTTTCTTTCTTTCTTTCCGTCTGTCTTTTCTATCCTACCTTTTTTCTTTCATGCTTTCTTTCTTTATTTATTTTTCTATACATATTTCTTTCTTTCTTTTTTTCTTTCTTTCTTTCTTTTCCTTTCTTTCTTTTTTTCCTTTCATTCCTTGTTTATTTTTTTTGTTTATTTCTTTATTTCTTTCCGTCTTTTTTTCTTTCATTCTTTCTTTCTTTATTTATTTTTCTTAATTTCTTTCTGTCTTTCTTTTTCTTTCTTTATTTGTCTTTGTTTACTTTTTTCTTTCGTTATTTTCTTTCATGATTTATTTCCGTTTTTCTTTCTTTTTTCTTTCTTTCTTTATTCCATTTTGTCTTTATTTATTTATTCTTTTTATTTATTTTTCTTTCATTTCTCCTTTGTCTTTAATTCTTTCATCGATTTATTTTTGTTTATTTTCTCCATTTTTTTTAGTCTGTCTTTATTTTTATTTTATTTTATTTTTCTTCGTATATTTTTTATTTTACGTTTTCTTTTTTTACTTTCTCTTCGTTTAATTATTTTATTTATATAGTTTTCCTTTATTTTTCCTTTTTCTTATTTTACTTCTTTTATTGTGCATTTGTTTGTCCCCTTATTTATATTTACCTTTCTTTTCATTCTATCTTTTTCTTTCTTTCTTTCTTTTAACTACAAATAAAACATATTGTTGGTAAATTTTCTATAAATATCAATTGTCGGTAATTTTTTTATATAAAAATATATTGTTGGTATTTTTACTATAAAAATGTATCTTTATAATTTCATAGTGCTTTCTTTTTGTTTGTGCGTTCACTATTTATCCATAGTTGGGACTCTAACAGGTGCTACCACCCCGAGTTAGGTTGGACCTGGGGTCAACATAAATTAAATCGTGGTTGGTTCCAACCTCACGATCAGAGGCCTTGCTGCCGGATGTAGTTTATCGTCATACCCGGGACTACATTGAACTTGACTTCACGATTTCAGTCAAAATAACTTGCAAGATGCATGCAAATAACTGCTGTTTTAAGCAATGTATTTAAGTTTGGGGATGTGCAGGCGGTGTAGTCGTTAAAGTGTCAGAAAGAGAAATCAATGAGCTGAGTTCGATTTCCGGTTGAGGTCATTACATTCACTTTCGTATAATTACTTTATGAATCCCTCACTTCTCCACACAAAATAAGTAGCAGACTGGATGTTTTAGCCACGGTTGGCAACCAGTATAGGAGAAGGCATACTCTGAATTCATAACGGTATGTGGTGGAGTCCTTGTCAGAAAAAAGATCAAATGGTTGAAGAAAGTCTCTGAAAACTGCAAACCATCCACATCTGATGTTAATTTGATGCAGTGAATAAACAATTTTTTTTTAAGAATTTCACCCCGAACAAACCAGGAGTGCCACTAGCATGCAAGGGGTTACAGAGAGTGAGAGCAAAAGTAAATAGATGTGAATGAGGAAAGGATAAAGAGAAGAGAGGAGAATGAGATCAAGGCAACAGAAGATGTCGATTGACATTACATTTGAATATTTGAAGATTATAGCTATCAAAGAAGCAAGTAAGGGGAAGGGAGTTTCACTGTCGGGAAGTGCGAGAGAAGAAGCTGTTGGAGTAAAAGAGCTGGTTACATTTAACTGTTTTGACAGTGAAAGAGTGGGACTGAAATGCCAACCTAGTAGTACGCTTAAATTCATGCCGTTGGGGTACTAGTGAAAGTATCTCAGAGCAGTTGCCATGAAAATATTTGTAGAAAAGACAGAGGGAAGCCACAGCACATCTGTGAGAAAGCGACTGTAGACGAGATGCCAAATCAAGACCTATCACATTGCATATCAGTCTTTGGATTTTGTCGAGGACCTCGAGATGAACAGCGGAGACACCAGACCATATATGACAACAGTATTCAATGCAAGGACGAATAGTAGATTTGTAGATTTGAAAGATGAACTCAGGCGAGAAAAAACCTTCTGGCGCGACACAGAGAACGATCTTTCCTTGCGGTAGATGCAGCTATTGATTCAATGTAGTTGTTCTACCTCAGTTCAGTGAAATAACATTGTAAAGTGTTTTCATTGAAAGTAAATGAGTAAAAACGCTCAACATCAAACAAAATAAAACGCTAGAAATAATATATGAAAGTTGACCCATTGGTCTATCGCCAGATAGATTTTAACTGAATTTTGATCTGAAATATTCACTGTATAATGTTTGACCTACGTGATTACTATTCAACCTGAAATTCAGTTAATTGACAAGGAATGAGTTTATGTTGCAAATATATATTTGTTGTTTGAAATAAATACTTTTCTTCCTAAATAAGCTTCAGACTTATTGATTCTCTCACTCAAACTCAAACACAGACACAGACATACTCACATACAATAAATTGACAGAAAATAGTTTGTTTTTTTTTCTATCGAGAAAACGGAATTGCATTTTTAATACAATATATAAAAGTTAGAATAAATATTTTATATTATTCTTCACCCAATACAAAGACCTAGAGCCACTCAAGGTAAAGGGTTACTGAATGCGGTTGTTATAAGGGCCTAGAGGGCAAAAGTAAGAAGTGCAGATTATGAGGATATGAAGGGAAAATAACGGCTGATCCTAGACTTGAAGAGGTTAAAATTATAATCATCGGGGAAACGTCATCTCGAGATTGTGTTCCACAAACATTTCTGGCAAATAACCTAAGGGGAACTTCTTCCTTATTAATGGAATAAGAAGAGAATGAGGATGTATCGAGGCTGTGTACGTGTCTGTGAAGGTTTGAACTGGTGGAACTGGGGAATTTAGCCCGTCTAAACATCATTTGCCATGAAAATGGAGTAGCGAGAGGCTAGCGACGTCTCGTTCGTGGGAGAGGGTTGCAGGGCGTGAAATAATTCATTATCCACAAGGCCGCGCAAAAAGCTAAAAAAAAAATGCAAATTGGGCAGTTCTTCCTGGGTTGGCTAAAAGATATCACAAAGTTTTGTTTCTTCGGGATGTGCAAAAAAATGATTTCCACTTGCGTATTCAGTTTCTAGTTGTCAAAAAAAAAATGCTGGGAATTTTGGTACGAAGATAATAAAAGCATGTCTCCCTACACGCAAGACACTAGTAGCCCAGTGGTCCTCTGGTGGTAGCCACTGATGGGCCTCTAGCGGTCCGCCAATGGTGACATTACCGAGACGAACACGATGGCGGCCCGACAGTAAACGTTAGTGGCAAGCCATATAGCGGCAGATTGGTGACTTGCGTGTAGGGAAGTTATGTGAAAATAGCCATTGATAATTGTGGAATATAAAATTCTTCGATCGAGTTTCATAGTGCACCTGGATCAAAAATCTTTCACGGGAGAACCACAAATAATTGCATCAAATTCAAAATGTGCCATCCGGCAAACACGGATAAATGTGCCCGCGCTAAGACGTAGTGTTAAAAGGACGGTTTCTTCCATGACACCTTTTTTTTTTTTAACAACCCTTTCTTTTCGGCAGTGTTTATTGTTTTATAAAGCGTCGCTTAAAATTGTAAAATGGAAAACTTAAACATGAGAAAGTGAATTTATATACATTTTCTTTCTTCATTGAGAATTCACAACAAAAATAATGAACACTATTTATTTATTAGATTGTTTATTTATTATATTCTATATTGCAATGGTTGATAAAACATCGGCTAATTGCAAATTGATTCAAACTTTATAAAAAGGTCAATAATAAAGATTTCCTTACAGTTGGATCACATATATTAATAATTTAGTAAATGTAAAAAAAAAATTATGAATAAAAATTATTTTCACATTTATTTCTTTATGTTGTGGTGTCCTCCCTCTAAAGAGTCTATGTTAGACTCTTCCGCCTACTGTAAGATTAGTAGGACAGAAGACTTCGGGGAACAGTGAACAGATCGAGTGCTAGTCCGTTCGATACACTCTTTCTAGTCGTGTAATACACTTCTGGTGCACTTAACAATTTACTTGGTCACAACACTTTATAAATTGGTAAATTATAAATATTGTATTGCATTAGTTTTTAGAAAAATTTTAACATTTTCTTGTAAATAAACAATCTAATAAATAAATAATCTCTGTCTATAAAAGGCAGGATGTATGTGTGTGTTTGTGTGTGTGTGTAACGAATGCACGGTCGCAATTTTCGACGGATTTGCACCAAAATTTACATGCCCATGCTCCAAGTTAGTGGAAAAGCCAAGACCGACTTTGCATTTCCCAACTCCCATCGGTAGTGGAAATAATCGATTTTTTCATGCTTCTACGGCAGTTTTCATGTAGTTTGCGGACATTTTGTACTGGCCAGAGTGAGAGCCAATAGCTGGCTGCCACGAATAGGCAGGAGGATTCTATTGGCCAGCGTGAGAGCTAACAGCTGACTGGCACGAATGTTAACTAGCATGCTAGCATGCAAAAAAATAAAATCGTTAGCTGTATTCGGCACAAGTGGGAAAAATTTAAATCTGTATGGCACTTTACTCCAATTGGCTCATTCGCCTGCTTAAACTCAACGCTGATTCTGATTCCGCAGAACTGGGTTGGGTGTGAAAAAGTATTTGTTTTTAACATTCTTTTTTCATTTGGTTTTTCCAGTTACGAGCCCTTTTTTAAAGCTGATCGTTTTGTGTTTATTTTGTTTAGTTCTTTTTCGTAACAGATTTAATGTTTAGTATAGACCTTAGAAAAAATTCGCAGTGTGAGATAGGCAAGAAGTAAGGCATGTAGCAACATCAGCACGGCATGGCACTCCTTTAAAGGCAAGGAAGGGCAAAAATATTTTAAGTCAAGTGATAGCGATTGCTGTATGAGTCGTACGATTTTTGAATCAAGCACGGGCAACGCCGGGCTATGCTACTAGTGATAAATATTTGTGTTGTAAATTCTTAAGAACAAAAAATATATTAATTTATTTTCATCATATGTTTAGGTTTTATTCCAATTGTAATCAGCGATTTTTAAAGTAATAAACATTGTCAATGAGTGAAGGTAGTTATAATAATAATAGTGTCACGGGAAAAAACCGTCTTTTTTTGCAGGCACGTTTATCCATGTTTGCCGTGATAACTTATGGGAATTATCTGACACCAGGTTTCTGGTTTAGAAAGAACTGTACTATTAAATGTTCAATATGTTTTGTATTAATTGATATTGGCAGCATCTCTTGGTAACTTTATTTTTTTTTAATCAGCAAAAATCTTTTAAATGTTGCAGAATATAATTATGAAAAAACGATAATTGCTTGAAAGAATTTTCTTGTTAAAAGTAGAAAATATTAAAAATCCATCTTCGAATGGTTGTAAAATGGCAAATAAATTATAATCTGACTTTTTGCTCGCGAGTATAATTGTAATTTCCTTCTTTGGTGACAATTTCCTCACAGATGTGACAGCGATGCGGTTCTGCCAATAAACAGTGAGAATAACGAATACATTATATGAGAATAAAAGAAGTTTTAAAGAGGATCTCTTTGGTAACAAACAAAAAAAAAGAGAATACTGAGCTGTTACGTGACATCTGCCCTCCTTTACGGCAGCGAATGTTGGACGGTCTCCTCAAAGAGCCAGGTACTCAACTCACAATTCCTTGGGTCAAGACATTGGATTCAACAAACGCTTTTATCCACTGGGCCATGTGCCAATGGGGACGTCTCAGTTTCAGTTATCTCTCTTTAGTAACTCTCAACGCTCCAAGTTTTTTGTTCACCTCTGCTGTAGCCAGGTATTGAACTCACAACTCTTTGGGTCAAGTCAATGAATTTTTTCAACCAACTCTTATCTAGAAATATAGACGGAATTTTTTAAAATCTAATATTTTAAAGTAGCTAAATTTATAGGTTAATAAATAATTAAGAATATAAGTATCTATTTTCGGGATGTATGATTCCCACCTATGTTTAAACAATATTTAGGGAAAAACTAATACTATCCACCCAATGATTCAAATATACTTATATGTTATTTTCATTGTTTGAAAAATAATAAAAAGTTTACGATACTTATTAGAGGTCAACTCAGAGTTTCATGTTTTAACCTGCTCCTCTGATCCAGACATAATTATTGTATTCAAAATAATGAAAATTTACAATGCTTATCGGAGATGACTCTTCAAGATCCAGTTTGTTTGAGCTGAAAGTGATGGCGAAATTCTAAGTTGACCTTCGATAAGTATTGTGGACTTTCATTATTTTGGATCTAATAATTATTTCTCTACATTTGGTCGACCACGACGTGGAGTAATGGTTATCAAGCTTGTCTCGCTAGATAACATTACAACCTGATAGTGAGTTCGATCCGCACTAGCTGCCCTATAGTTTGGGCCTTGTATCACATCTAAGCTACGCTTAGAAAAAAGCATAGAAAATCAAAGGGCACTTGGACGGGGTATAATGGTTAGAAAGCTTGTCTCGCTCAGATGTGCAGATTCTTAAGTGATGCACATGATTGCTGCCACTTGTGCTAACGTGATTCGTTGATCATCTCCAATCAAGCCATCTACCCTCTGGATGTGTTCTTCAGTGTGCGGTGCGCATGGGCAGCCAGATCAGCTTTCATGTTACATTTGTTCTATAATGACACTAAGACACTTTCATAGCTTAAAACATAATGACATATTTCGGCCTTTGCGCAATACGTTCCACGCATAACTTCCGCTTGAATTTGATTAAATACAATCCTAAATAAATATATGTTGACCAATAAGAAATGAGCGTGCGTGAAATAAACAACAACTTAATCGGATTCTCTTTCAACTTCACTATCAAAAAATAGACCCTTGTCTAAAAGAACAAAAAGATACCAACAGGAGACACAGAGAGACGAACACTTCCAACTGTGAGCAGGTACATCAAAGGCATCTCGACTTTAACAACCACTACCACTCCTCACACCTTTCTCGTCGTTTTCACCCCACTTTACTTCTCTCATACATTCACCCTCTTTTTCTTATTCAGAGGACATATTACCAAATGAAATTAGCATCTCACAAAACACTTAAGTACTTTTATAAGCACTTGTATTTATTGAAATGTAAAACAAAAAAAGATTATTTAATCTTACTTAAATACCAACCTTGTGCCATCTATGAATATTATTGCTGTTTTTGTACAGTACGAAACCATAAACGAAATGTTTATACAGTGTAACCCGGATATAAGAGACCCGAATATAAGATAAACCCGGATATAAGAGAGATTTTATCTGGTCCCAAATTGTTCCCATCCTTACCTAAACAAAATAGACCAAACCCGGATATAAGAGAAACCCGGATATAAGATACTTCTTCTCGGATCCCGACAACTCTCTTATATCCGGGTTACACTGTATAAATTATTATTGCTATACTCCAGACTAGATTGTTCTTAAGATGTAATTTACCGTGTTTCATCTACTCATTCAATACATCCCTTATAGCTAATCTTAACAACGCGCAAATCGAACCCCACAAATCACCCACTATAGATCTTCACACTTTAAAGCGTTCTGCCGACTACATAAAGCTTTCATTGATTCATGTTTCATGGCGTATCAACGTAAAAGCAATGGATTTTATGAAGAATCTCTAAATACATATAAGCTCCAGACCAGCTGCGATTGCAATATTCAAAAGGGTCTAGATACGATAAAATTTGTCGGAGTTAACTCCTCTTTAATTGTCCAAATTGTTCACTAGTGGGCGCTCTTCCTACACTATAAATACTGGGCGATTTCTTGCCTCGTCCTCTTTTACATTTCTTCATTTTCAGCTAACACATCTACAATGTAAGCTCTCGCAGAAGATTGCGTCTTCCCACTAGTAGGAGACGCCATGAACATTATACACACATACACGTACGTACACGTATTCACCAAAATACAAAATCTTTACGTTCACACACAAACACAAATGTTAATGTCCATGTCCATTGTAAATTTTGTTGTTTAATACATATATTTCTTGATATATATATATATATATATATATCAGTCTTGTTGGTTTTCTTTATACTTCTTCATGGTGGTGTCAATCTCTGAGTCCGCCATGTTTTTGTAGTGGACCTTCTTCTACCAGGAATAAACACAGGTGTCCCTAATTTAACAACACGCAAACCCAAGGTCCGCTACAAGTTAATCAACTACCAGGATAATATTTAAAGAAAACGATCAAGGAAGACACGTTACTACGGTAGAAAAGTGACTGAAATCGAGACGCCGGGCCAGATTCTTTAAAACTGCAACTTTGTTTTTCGTATTTTATCAAGAACCTCTAAATACATAGCAGAAGAAGCATTAAACCAGACGCGACAGCAATATTCAGTGCATGGTTGAATGGTAGACTTGTCGGAGTAAGTTCCTCATTAATTCCCTAATTGTTCACTAGGGGACGCTCTCCCTACACTATAAATACTGAGCAACTTCTTGCCTCGTTCTTTTTTAACTTTGCATTTCAGAAGACACATTTAAAAATGTGATCTCTAGCAAAGATCTGCGTTTTGCCCATTTGTGGGAAAACACCATGAAACACACATACACGTACGTACGAACTTTCACCAATATACAAACTCTTTACGTTCCCACACAAACGTTGATGTCTTTGTCACTTGTAAATTTGTTGTTTAATACATATATTTGTTGATATATATATATATATATATATATATATATGTATATATATATATATATATATATATATATATATATATATATATATATATATATCGGTCTTGTTTGTTTTCTTTACATCTTCGGTTGGACTCAACTTGAGTCCGCTATGTTCTTGTAGTTGAACCTTCTAACAGGAATAAACAGCCCGTGTTCCCAATTCAACAACACGCAAACCCACATTCCTCTACGGACTTATGAATACGTAAGATATATTCTGGCAAGAAAAACAGCCTAGTTTCTTATTCGTTATTGACCAAGAAATTTGTTGCTTAACTTATCATAGTCTATGCTTGTGGCAAGAAACTAGTGCTGGTTGTTTCGTATACTCTTGAACGACTGCTTTGTGCAAGGATTTAAATTTGTTTTCTTCAGTTAAATCTGAGTTCATAGAGGCAACTTAAAAAAATAGAAATTCCGTTTTCAAACAAGAGAATAATCCGAGTTTCCGCACTGTATCAATAAATCTTATCATAAGAAAAAAACGTAAAATATACTAACATTTTTCAGTAAAAAAAAAAAAAAAATCTCAATAAACATTCCTTTATCAATGAAAAGAGCTTAAGTGCCTCTTCCCAAATTTTATAAACAAAATCTGATTTTTGGAATAATCCCTTGATTGAAGTATTGAACTAATTTTAATCAGTGATCGCTGAATTCTTCAGAGCAACCGAAAAGCTACTTAAAACTCTACAAATGATACATGATATTATTATGCGATTAAACTAGCAAACGTCTTCTATGGTTCTTAGAGGTGTGAATGATTTTTTTATGCTTCATAGAAGCCTATGAAGTCGCAT
The DNA here is from genome assembly GCA_963932145.1 of Acanthosepion lycidas. Lineage (NCBI taxonomy): Eukaryota > Metazoa > Mollusca > Cephalopoda > Sepiida > Sepiidae > Acanthosepion > Acanthosepion lycidas. Next base: position 98,098,380 of record OZ010580.1, read on the forward strand.
CTAAAAGATGGACATTATACTTTGAGAATTTCATCAAGCATGGCTTTTGATTTTTATATTTTCGGATTTAAACATTTCATTAGAAGACTAATGATAACCTTTTCTAGTTAATCATCATCATGAAAACTGTTTTGATTTGAGATCATGAATTAACATGTTCTCTTATCTTCAGCGACATTGTCTACTGTTTCGACAATATTTTTTCCAGCTTTCTCTCTCCTCTGCGAGTTTGTAGATTCATTGCAGATCTTCTTTGATTGTAAACTTCTCCAAAGGAAAAATGGGATCTTTCTGATTTCTTCTTTGAATGTCCCGGTTTAGCGTTGTGACTATAGTGGTTCTTGGATGACCTCTGAACTTTTTGAAGTCAGTCTTTTCAAAGTAAAACTCCCTGGCTTTGTTAGCTGGGCATTCTGGATCCATTCTGTTTGTTGAAATTCGTATGTTTTTTTCTTGAACAGTGAATTGTATTACAGACACACGGTCTATCACTTTCCAACATCGATCTAAACTAGCAAACGTCTTCTATGGTTCTTAGAGGTGTGAATGATTTTTTTACGCTTCATAGAAGCCAGGGAAGTCGCATCTAAAAGATGGACATTATACTTTGAGAATTTCATCAAGCATGGCTTTTGATTTTTATGTTTTCGGATTTAAACATTTCATTAGAAGACTAATGATAACCTTTTCTAGTTAATCATCATCAAAACTGTTTCAATTTGAGACCATGAATTAACATGTTCTCTCATCTTCAGCGACATTGTCTACTGTTTCGACAATATTTTTTCCAGCTTTCTCTCTCCTCTGCGAGTTTGTAGATTCATTGCAGATCTTCTTTGATTGTAAACTTCTTCAAAGGAAAAATGGGATCTTTCTGATTTCTTCTTTGAATGTCCCGGTTTAGCGTTGTGACTATAGTGGTTCTTGGATGACCTCTGAACTTTTTGAAGTCAGTCTTTTCAAAGTAAAACTCCCTGGCTTTGTTAGCTGGGCACTCTGGATCCATTCTGTTTGTTGAAATTCGTATGTATTTTCTTGAACAGTGAATTGTTTTACAGACACACGGTCTATTACTTTCCAACATCGATCTACATTATTCCTCCATTTACTGTTGACAAAAAATCCATTTCTATAATGTTTTCATTCTATCTCTAAACCTATCAGTTGGTGCTTGTTTTTGCCGATGTTACTGTTCAGACCAGGTCAATTTTTCATTTTCCAAATATTGTCTTTCTCAGTATGCAACGTCTTACACTGTCAATCTACTGTGTTTTTCTCAGTCTTAATCAGGGTAGAAATATAATTAACAGAATACCTCTTTACTTCTTAACAGGGCACGAATGCTTGTTTCTCTGCAGTAGTGTTCATTTGTTCCGTCATCATCTCGTCCTATCTCCCTCTAGCCCAGAGATGTCATGTTTATATGCCATTGACCAGGCTCAAGAATCTGGCGCGAACATTGGTTTCAGTTAACATCAAATCTCTCTTTGTGTTAGTTTTTTTTTATTGGCCAAAATTATCTTATTTTCCGGTACTTCTTTCGTTTTTTCATTTTTTTATAACGGAAGTTATGCGAGGAGCCTCTCTGATTTTTGGTATTTTCAATCACAAATAATTAGGCTTGGCTCCTGAAAATTTCCAGTGTTTTTGGACAGATTCAATCTTTTTTTTCTTCTTTTTATTTAATGGTTATCTTCTCGTGGGTTTTTCAGAAGTATAGGAAGAGAAGTTGAGCAAGAAACAGAGAGAGATAAAGGTTTTAAAAGAAAATGCAAATGCTTTATTTTAATTTTAATTCTTTTTATTTTTGTTTGTATATCTTATTTGATTTTTTTTTATCAGGACTCACTCCAGAATTAATTGGTAACTAGCACAGTACCCATAAAAAACAACAACTATTTTAAAAGTATTTAAAATAGAGAACTCTTATATACATAAAAAAGGAATGTGCAAATTGTATATACAAATTAAAGAATATATAGTTGGAGACTATAATTATTTTATTGATATGTGGAATAATCTTTTGTTTTTTTTGTGACTAGATTTATACAGTAACTTAGTATTGCTAGGTAGTATCTGTTTTATGTTATTATAGTTCATATGGTGCTTCTTAATGTGTTGTTTAATAGCACTTTGTTTAGATAAACAGCATGTAAGTCTATGTGAAAGAGTAGTTGTTGTGTAACCTATATAAGACATATTTGGTTCATTAATTATGGAGATGCAATATATGGATGTCATGCATGGTGCTAAATCCATTCAGAAATATCCAAACTATCAGCTGTATACAACTACTTCCTAATGCTGAAAGACACTGAGCATCTTGGCAAAGGTCATAATTCTTTGAACATTGTGAACTGGCACTACAGAGTCACAAAGAATTGTACCAAATGACAGAAAGCACATCTCTTGAGGACTACCAACAGCAGCAACAACTTAAATGGATAGCACATGTAACTCAAAGAGAAAATAATGGCATAATCAAGATGTTGACATTCCACATGACTTCAAATGAAAGGTTAGGAAGGAAACCGTTATCAATAGTGGAAAGAGCAATAACAGCTACTAGACTCAAGAAACCTATTTTCCTGCAAAATTGTATGTGACATATTTTGTTTATTATTTGCAGATATGCAATATGTGGATGTCATGCATGGTGCTAAACCCATTCAGAAATATCCAAACTACCAGCTGTATACAACCGCTTCCTAATGCTGAAAGACATTGAGGGTCTTGGCAAAGGTCATAATTCTTTGAATATTGTGAACTGACACTACAGAGTCACATAGAATTGTACCAAATGACAGAAAGTACATCTCTTGAGGACTACCAACAGCAGCAACAACTTAAATGGATAGGACATGCAACTCATAAAGAAAATAACAGCATAGTCAAGATGTTGACATTCCACACTACTTCAAATGAAAGGCTAGGAAGGAAACCCCCATCAATACTGGAAAGAGCAATAAAAGCTACTGAACTTGAGAAACCTGTTTTCCTGAGAAATTGTTTTAAGAGAAAGATTTTATAAATTTCAACCAAAAGCAGTACTGGCTGCTTGGTCAATAAATGTCAAATGTTTCCTTATTAGGAAATGGCTAATATTACTATTATCATTCCTAATATCCAATTGGATAAATAAATTCCTAAACAACATTAAATAAATACACAGATGTGTGTGTGGCTACCAATTCCTTATCTGTTCATTTCTACATGACAATAGAATTAGGGGAAAGCAAAAGAAAGGAAGATGGTGTGATGGGAAAAAGTTAGAAAGGAAGAAGGCTAGATAATATGAAACGTGGGAGAAACAAATGGCCGAAAAGATGAAAAAAAATACAAATAGGCTGCAGTGAGTTGACAAATACTAACATGCTGGTCAAAACATGCGCATAGCAGCAGTAGGGTTTAAGGCAATGCTTAGCTCTGATGAATCCTACATGTATGTGAGTTCTGGTTAGGTCACAAAACTGTCCAATCACAGCCTGTCTCCCTGATACCTTAATGGGAGATATATGAAGATATCACCTTTTCACCTACAGGTTGAGTCTAGTTAGTTCAACAGTAAAATGGTGAGACTTAGTTGCAAATCAAGCAGCATGCTTAAATTCAAACAGTCAAGGCATGAAAGAGAAAAGCTCATCAGATCAATTGCAATGAAAATATTTGTAAAAAAGACAGAGAAGCTACTTCATGTCAGTAAGAAGATGACTGAAATGAAGATGCCAGGTCAGGATCGATTACATGATAGACTCTTCTTTGATACATTTATTTTAACACTAATCAATACACACCAACTTAAATCCTGATTAGCTGTTGTGCCATGGGGAAAAAAACCCTTCTCTACAGATTCCTCCATTTACAAATAGAAATACGATTTGACCAATTTATCGTGGCCTCTCTTGTATTTGACAACCAAGAGTAAAATTTGCAACAGTCTTGTTTATTTGAATACAGTATAGTAATATTTTACTATCATCAGAGGACAATTTCCTCTCAGACAATGAAATCTGTTGATAACAGCCAACCATATTTGCAAGATATGTCCAATATAAAAAAACAATCTAGAAGCCCATTTGATGATAGAGAGGAAGTAATTTCCAGTTGGTTTCCAATCTGAGGTGGAATAACTGTAAAATACTCATCACATTATTCATAGACAAAACCACACAAATGCATGATGGGATTTTTTCCTAGCCAATAAGATAAGCCACTTGTGAGTGTCATCTGACTCAGTCACACTTTGTTTTATTTTGAAGCCAGAACATCATGTTCGTTTATCCAAATCTGCTCTTGTGAGTCAACACCAATTCTTAGTTTGTGAACCTTTTGCCTTATTACTGTTGCTTTACCGTATTACTGTTTTTTGCCTTACTTTGTTGTTTTACCTTATTACTATTTTTTGCCTTATTATTGTTTCTTTATCTTATCATTGTTGTTTTATCTTGTTACTCTTTTTTTGCCTTACTTTTGTTGTTTTACCTTGTTACTCTTTCTTTGCCTTATTACAGTTGCTTTGCCTTGCATATCTTGTTTACTTGCTTAATATTATGTTTTGCCTTGTTCTTTTCTTTCTTTTGTTATTTTCAATTACAAACTTTGTCAATTCTGTTTTTTGGGCATTTCTGCTAATTACATTTAACTATGGCCAATTACTCTACACTTATCACACCCACTAAAAATATATATTTGGACACTAAAAACAACTGTAAAAATGAAATTAATTATAAAAAATATTTCAGACATCAATGAACTAAATATTTTTAATTTGCATTCGTTTATCAATATTTTCAAAATACCACTATCATTATATATATATATATATATATATATATATATATATATATATATATATATATATATATTGGTTATTTGTGATATCTTTTACAAAATAGTTTAAAGTGTTGATGAATGAAAAATATAACAGTTATTGGTGCAAAAGGTGGAAGCAGCAAGTCAAGTTCAAATTCTGTTGAGTCTTTTGTGTTCACTTTCACAGAAATATTCATTGGAAAGGCATAAAGCCATCACTTTTACTTCTAGCTGTGTATTAAATAGCAGGGTAGACTGGGTCCTCCAGCTTTGGCTGGTAGCCAATCTAAGAGAAGGAAAACTCTGAATCACAAACTATGGAGAAGACAGTGAGAAATCACTTCACTAACTTTACCAAGAATGGATGACAATAAAGAAATGGAATCGGTAAATACTCATGATCACTTACATCCTGAAGGGACATGGCACTTAAAGAAATGTAAAAGGTACGATCATGAAAATTTTTGGTAATTTGGCCGACAGAAATGAAACATTTATTAGTCTTAATGTATTTTTTAAATTTTTCTTTAGTTTTTATTTTATTTTTTTCGAGAGCAAAAATATCAGGTTTGAGGCTGAATGTTTACATATCATTTTTTTATAATAAAGTTCACCCAGTATAAGCCTCAGGAGCCACTCAAGGTAGAAGATTACCGAATGAAGTTTTTAATATGAATCTAAGAGGAGATAGAAGGAAGTGAAGATTATAGAGATAAATAGTTACTTACCCTTAACAGGCAGAGGTTAAGAGTATAGTCTTCAGGGTTCAGGTTGGTTTGGTTTATTTTGCTTTATGGATTATCAACCTCAATGGGTTATTCAATGCAGGCAAGATTTTTAGGATAGGCTCATATGAATAAGATAAGTATTCATTGTAAGAAATCAGTTTGTAGAACAGATTTTAGTGACGTATTTTTTAAAGAGGGTTTTTGTTGATAGTCACTTCTATTGCAGGTAATTTTTTTTTCAAAAATGTATGGTAACATATTTTTAAAAAAAATATATTTCTGGTATTTTTACTATAAAACTCCATCCTGGGTATGACGATAAACTACATCCATGTCCTGGGTAAGAAAATAAACTACGTCCAACAGCAAGGCCTCTGATCAGGAGGTTTTGAGGAGCGTGGAACCACCTCTTAATTGTTAGTGTTCCCAGGTCCACCCTGACCCGGGGCGGTAGCACCTCTTAGGGTCCCAACTATGGGCAAATAGTTAACTGTGATCAAAACACTATGAAAGTGTAAAAATAGATTTTAATGCCAGAAACATTTTTTTAAAAAAATTATTGCCACCAATACATTTTTGAAGAAAAACATATTACCAAAAATAGATTTATGAAGGAAAAAATATTGCCAGCAACAAAAATTTTGTTGATATTAAATAACCCATTGAGGTGTTGATATGCTGTAAAACAAAATAAACCAAACCAAATACTATAAAACTCCATTTTTTTACTTTCATAGTGTTTTGACTCCAGTTTGGAGACAAAGATATTTGCTCATAACTGGGACCTTAACAGGTGCTATGACCCCAAATCTGTGTGGGCCTGAGAACAACAATTATGTGGCAGATGCATGCTCCTCAAAACCTTGTGAATAGAGGCCTAGTTTATCGTCATATCCAGGACAGCAGGGTTCATGAAAACATCCAGATGTGTGTTTGTTCTGCAAAGTAGTAGTTATCAGGAAAAGGCTGTCTGGATAGATCTTCCTCCTGACAAATGGATTGCAAAAAAGATGTGAGTGACTCAACATTATGGACGAAGGATTGAAGGTTTTGGTCTGATCTGAATCTGGTAAACAAAAAAGCATGGTAGAAAGAATCAGGTACTCCTTCTGCCATGCTAAGTCCTAGCGGTAATGGTCTGAATTGGTGATATGAAAGATTGGAGATCATCTGAACATTGGCCATGGAAACAGTGATAGAATAGTCATACACTTGTAATGTTGCATCTGTCGGGTAGGGACTGTAGGGTGGAAAATAAGTCAGCTCTAAAAGTCCACATAAACGACTTTTATCTCTATCAAGGCTGGAAAGTGAAGATTGTGCAGCTCCAGGCCAAATATGCCAATAATAGTCTACTTTTGGTCTGAATTGACTCTTGTAAATATAAAGCAGGAAAAGGAGTCATATACTTTTTGGAGTCGTACAAGAAGCTGACCTTGAAAACTTAAAAAAGAACATACATTAAATCCAGGTATTATTTTCTATCTGAGTTTGGGATTATTTTTTCACTGATGAAGTCGTTCAGATTGAACTAATCAATCCATGCAAGATCGCTGGAGAAATAACTTCTTGGCAATTTAAACCAATGTTGTGAAAATGGTGTACTTGGTCTTTGTTAAGCTCCAATAATTCCATTATTATTAGCCCACTCGACTCCATAGTGCCTCAAGATGCATATCATGCCTCAAAATTTCTCCATAGGGAATGAACAATGTTCACTTGAAGCCATATTGAAACCCAAGTTACATCGCTCTGATGAAATTAACTCTTATATATGATAACAGCGGATTATTTCTATTACATTTTAATAGTACATTTGTGTAGATTTTTATAGCATATAATAAAATCTTTAAATGTTATTGCTATTTCCCAAGCTTGTGTAAGTCTGACACAAGGCCATCTTAGAAATTACTTTTAAACTGATATCTTGCTATCAATGGCAGACTAGCTAGGCTGTCAGCCTGCCTGATTGCAAGTGGGCTCCTGATGGAATGGGCCACTTATATCAAATAAAAATGCGATAAACAAATAAACACAGACAAGTGATTTGGTAATAAAAAGGACTAAGGACTTTATAAATTCATCTGCTCACTATCAGTTACTCAAGTTCAATGTGAGAAGAAATTTTCTAAGCTAAAGGTTAGGAAATTCACTGCCTGAGGAGAATTTGGAATCGTACATGTTGTTATCCATTGAAAAGGAATTGTTAGATAAATTAGCTACAGAAAAAATTATTGGTAACTGAATGTGAAAATAAATTATGCCTTGTGCTAAATGCTTCCCTCTCATATCCATTTCTTGTGAAAATTATAATTAATAAATAAATTATATTATATCAGTATTTTAAAATGTAGAGTTATTTTTCAATTACCCTGTATGTATGTCTTCTGTCTTATATTTAAGGTGAGCTATCTAGTAGACTAATATTTAATTAGACATCATATACTACCAGAACCAGTGATGGACTGGCCCCTGCATCAAATAAAAATGCAATAAAAATACAATCAGTTTACTCAAGTTCAATGTGAGAAGACATTTTCAAATCTAAAAGGTTAGGAAATTTGCTAAGGAGAATTTGGAATCATAGATAATGTTATCCATCAGAATGAGACTTTCATATGGATGTCATGCATGGTGCCAGACCCATTCATAAATATCTAAACTATCAGCTGCATACAACTTCTACCTGTTCTGGTAAGACGACAAACTACATCTAACAGCAAGGCCTCTGATCAGAAGGTTTTGAGGAGCCTGGAACCATCTCTTCATTGCTGATGTTCCCAGGTCCACCCTGACCTGGGATGTTATCACCTGTAAGGGCCCCAAATATGGGCAAATAGTTAACCCCCAAACTAGGGTCAAAACACTATGAAAGCATAAAAATTGGCTTTAATACCTGCAGTACATTTTTGTAAAAATATTACCAGCAAGACATTTTTGAAGAAAAAATATTGCCAAAATACATTTTTGAAAGAAAAAGTATTACAAGCAATACATTTTTGAGGAAAAGGGTATAACCAGAAATACATTATGGAAAATTGCTAACTTTAATCTTTTCTTTCTTTTACAAGAATACAAAAATGTATTTTTTCTCTTTATTTACCCAAAAACAAAAATTTAAAATGTCATGTTGTTGAAATTTATTTTATTTCCTTACACCCTTACTTAATGACACAGGTGATAATGGCTCTCCACAACTTCTTATCTTTTGTGGTCCTTAACAGTTTTCTACCTTTGTTAAGACCTACCATCCATTCACACAAGCTCATCAGGTAAGTGGCTTGCTGCCTTCCTGTAGAGTGAGGTGGCCATGGTTGAATGTAAATAAATGGCAGAACTGCTCAACAAACAGAATTGACAAAGTTTGCAATAAGCAATTACAAGAAAAAGAAAAGCACAGGGTAAAAAATAATCTTAAACAAGCAACAATATATGCAAGGCAAATTAACAATAATAAGGCAAATTAACAATAATAAGGCAAAGCAACAGTAATATGGCAAAACAACAGTAATATGGCAAAAGGTTCACAAACTAAAAATTGGAGTTGACAAGTGCAAGTTTGAACAAGCAAACATAGCATTCTGACTTCAAGACAAGACAGACAAGGACTGAGTCAGATAAAACTGAGAACCAGCCTATTTTATTGGCTAGGGAGGGGAAAGTATTTTGCAGTCATTCCCATAATTGGATTGGAACCAAAACTAACACGCTCTTGCCCTCAGTATGCCCTTTGAAGGTTAAATTTTCCAAGTCCTTCTTCCTCATTATGTATTCAAGGAATTCCAGCTCTCTTTTCCTGATTCTGAGTGTTTTTTCTGTTGCCATTTTTTTAAAGACTTCCTTGGTGTTTACTCACTCCACCCATGGAATTTTCAGTATCCTTCTGTAGAACCACATTTCTGCTGCCTCTAGTTATTTCCTCATCTGTAGGGGGAGAGATTGTCCAGCATTCAGAGGATGGATAACACATAGCAATCCAGAACTTTTTTCTTTGTTTTTAATGATATTTTACCGTTTCTCAGCACTTTGCTTAAATTTTGGAATGTTTCTTCTACCTAGTCCAATACATGTTCAGATCTCATGTAAAATTTTAGTCTCACTAGGAACAGTGCTGCAACAATAGTAATGTGAAATAACGCCAGATTAAAAATATCTATTTAAAAAATATATTTATTTATCGAGCAATATCTTGATCTTCATCTAATAATTTATCGACTTTTTTTGACAATCTTTGTGCTTTCCATTAATTATACAGCTGAGTAAAATTCTTTTTTTTTTTGCCCAAAATGGAAAGCTTATCTATGGTAAAAACTTTCTTTTGTTCAGTCATAATTTTTCTTATTGATCCAGTAATTTTGGGGTTAATAAGTGTAATTGCTCCTTAATAAGGAGTCACATAGACAGGAATACATCTACTGAAAACAGTGCCTAAGTCAATCACTGAAATTTCACCCCTAAATATCTGATATGATGACACCCATCAGATAACATTATGATACAGTAGAATCCCTGACAACCAGATTAAGAAGGCCTTCTGGATATGAGGAATCGGTTACAAAGTCCGGATATGATGGGTTATATTTAGATTAAAATAAAAGAACTGAAATCAGGTTTAACATTTATTTTCAATGTTTTATAGTAAACAAAATAAGCTAATGATGAGTGAAATATAACGGAATTGATTTAAAGGAAAAAGAAATAAATTTTGTAATGTTAATGAAAATTCATTAAATTAAGTATGCCACGTATGCAAAACAAATAATGTAACAAGGATTTTTTTAATCGCTGTTGGATGATGATTCTTTCTCTTCTAATGTCATTCTCAACTTTTTCAGCATTTCCTTTTGCTTTTGTTCTTGAAATTTTTTAAATGAAAGACTCTTTTTAACTTCGTGTGTGTTATTGCAATCATCATAGCTGAATGCTGGCTTTCTTTCCATAAAACTAACAACCTTTTCAACAGCTTTTTCAATTTCAGTCCAGGTTTCATCACAGTCATGTTTTTTATTTCTTTGTTCATTGTGACAGTGTGAACGCTGGAGAATAGTTTCTTTGGAAGATTTTATATTATACAATGTCGACTTTCCTATGTTGAACTCAGCCATTAGTTACAATGAACTTTTACCAGTGTCTAGTCTGTTTAAAATTTCCACATTTTGCGATAACTCCAAAGTTGTTCTTTTCCTCTTATTCCCATCATCTTTTGCACCAATACAAGCCATTAGGGTGAAATAAGCATAAGCAATTATCCAAATTAAATTTCCTGAAAAACAGAAATTTCAAATCAGTTACATATCACCCAAAATAGTTCAAATATACATATGAAAATCATGTACAGGATTCCAGATATGAGACACTCCGGATATAAGGGATTCCAGATATGAGGGATTCTGGATATAAGGGATTCCAGATGTGAAGGATTCCAGATGTGAGGCATTTCGGAGATGAGGGTTTCTACTGTATTTATTTATGTACATAAATGATTTACTTCTTAATTTATGGACAATCTTTCCTCTCCACAACTTCCTGTATTTTTTATTCTGAATCTCTCCCCCCCTTTACCTTTGTCTTGTTTCTGCTATCTATTCCCTCAAACTCATTATATATTTTACTCCCTGCTTTCTTCTGCTTCTCTTGATTCCAGTGTCCTGTAAGTGTTAAATTTTCTAGGCCCTCTTTCCTCATTACATGTTCTAGAAATTTCAGCTATCTCATTCTGATTGTAAGTACCAGTTTCCTTGTATTTTCTATTTTTATTTCAGTTTCGTTAATCTTTTAAATTATGTTATATGACTTTTTGACGTTCTTTGAGCTCACTATTGCAAATTGATCAATGAGGCACTCAGTTTTCTCCTTTCTCTAATCAACAGGGCAAAAATACAGTCTGCTTTGACCTTTGTATTGTTACCCAATAATTCATCAATATGTTTTAAAAATCTGCCCCACCTAGTGCCTCTCCCCCATGATAATCAAAGGGTTGATGATACAACTGTAAAAAAAAAACTCTTGTCTTTTTCAGTAATACCTACCTCAAGCAATGTCAAGTGTCGATGCCATACCTGCTCAAACTTTGCCATGCACTGGCATGCTTTTTGGAGAAATTGAAAGAAATTAGACATTCTGTAATATTTCATGTTTCAAACCTTGATTAAATAGTTGCTTGTCATTTTAATTGAGTAACAAATCTTAAAAGAATTATTTTTAAATACAAATCTTTTAATTAACTTGCGATAATTATGTAATCAATCATTTAAGTCCCAAATTACATCAGCCTGTCTTTGTTTTTTTTTTAATTATCTTTATCCAGTCTCATACTGGAAATGTGCTTTTTTTCAAACATTTTCACAAACAATATTCAAGTCTTTTGTTTATAACAAAAATAAAGAATTCAAAAATTTTAAAACTGATAAATCTCAAAAGGGAAAAAAAGTTTGTAAGGAAATGTCTGTGGAAAGTTTATTTCTTTCCATCCTGCTAATGGAATTAGCTACACCATGGTAAATTAATCAAAAACACCACCTAAATTGACAGGCAGGATATAATAGAAACATGAGTTTAAAAAAATATTCTTTAATATTATCATTCTTATGGAAATTTGCAAATGGGGTTTTAAGATTTATTTTCTTTGATTCCAGCCAAAGGTTTTTGGATAAATTCATTTTACTCAAACTTTTCTCTTATCTATATAAATAAATGTGAATGTCAGTGTGTCACACTTTTTCAACTTTACTTCTAGAAACCATACCCCAATATATCATACAATTTTGGAATCAGGCCAATACCATGAGCAAATTAAAAAATTCTAGATTAGATCCAGACCTGCAAACCATGCAATTTTGGATTCTCAAGTTTCTAATATTGTGAATGTTTTGGGTGATTTTTTATATGATTTTTTGCAACAATTTTTTTTGTGCAATAACAATTTTATGACTTGGAAATAAATTTGAGAATAATCAAAATTAATTGTGAAATCCAGCAAAAGTCAATCATAAAATAAAAATTGTTTGTATGGAAAGTAAGGACCTACATACATACAATAATTGTCTTTAAATTAAGTTGTGGCAGATGAATTATCATTGAACTTTTAAAAAGTAAGCTTAAGTATTAATGCAATATTTTAATGCAGCAATCAATTTTGAGTTCTTCTGTAGTTTATTGTTGCCTATCACAGTATGCCTCACAAAAAGAAATCTCTGCCAACAGAGGACCAGATTGCAAATCAAAAGCACCAAGGCTGCAACAAGAAAAAGAAAGTCCCATGCAAATGAAAACCCAGATCAAACAGTAGTCAGGAGAGATTCCAATGCTGAGAAACTTTGAGTTAATTCACCTCCACTGCCTTAACCAGGTATTGAACTCACACTCTTTAGTTAGATCCAGTGACAGGACACAAAGAGTGTGAGTTCAATACCTGGTTAAGGCGGTGAAGAACTTGGAGAGGAGAATTAAGAGGAGATAACTGACAACTGACATCCATTAAAACATGGCATGTGGAACTAGGACAGTTTACCCCAGTGAGCGAAATAAAGGGTTTAGTTCAACATTCCAACCACCTGAAGAAGGCCAGAGCATACAACGGCCAAAACGTTGTAATAAATATGGCAACAAAGATGAGGACAATAGTCCGAATAATGTAAATAGTGTACATAATACCTCATCTCAGAAATATAGACAAATACCAAAAGAATGTTATTAGAAAAAACACAAAAATATTTAGAACTTGACTGTTCAATTTCATGGATATTTGTGCATTGGATATTTCAGGTTTATCTTCGACCAGAACCATGACTAACATGTCATCGTTGTTCCCCTTTATTCTTCATTGTTATGCTTGTTCTAAACAAAATCTTCATGAACGAAGTGTCCCTTAAGCACCAGGCGACCAAAGGTAGCGGAAATTAGTAGCCAAAATATCAGTAAGGAAATGGAAACACTAGTGAAGCATAAAAATAAGATGTTAATAATACATTTTTTTTTTATCCTCCTTTGTTTTTAAAGTACAAAACCAACAGCTGTTATATCATAGACATCAGAATATATTTATATTGTCCCTCTGATGTGTTATGATCTGTGCTTTCTGGATACCTGACTTATTTGATTTTTATATACACATGAGATCTGTCTAGAATGTATTTAGCCATTTTGAATATAAAGAGAACTGGTTGCGCAGCTTGCATTTAACTTGGAAACCACCCCGAGGTGACCTTACTGCACATGTATGAACAGAGACCCTCTTAACCCAAAGTAAATGATCTTTTGTACTGTTTGAACAATGAGCGAGTGAATACTTTACCTCCATTGTTTTTTCTTATTTTATAAAACATCACGTTACTAATGTGTCATGTTTTAAACATACCCCCCCCCCAACCTAAACATTATGCTCCCTGTGAATTTTGGCATTTTTTCCCCAAAAGTAAAAAGCTTACAGCCACATCACATTGAAACTCCAGTTCCTGTAGAATCACCAAAGTTAAGCCACATTGAGCCTGGTCAGTATCTAGATAGGTGATCACTTGAATGTTGTTGTAAACTAGAAAGGGTTGCAGAATGATGAATAACCAAAATGGAGGTTGGAAATGAAATCTTTATAACATCAACAAAATACAATACTCACAAACAGCATGAAGTAGGTAAACCACTGCTAGTAGAGTTCCAATTCCTTCTTGGGTTCATTATATTCACTTTACCATGTGCTGTAAACTTGGATGTGCAGGTGGTGTAATGGATAATGGCTTAGAATTGTTAATCAGAGAGCAGAGTTCCAATTCCAGTTGGGTTCATTAAATTCACTTCACCATGTGCTGTAAGCTTGGATGTGCAGGTGGAGTAATGGATAATGGCTTGGAATTGTTAATCAGAGAGCAGAGTTCCAATTCCAGTTGGGTTCATTAAATTCACTTCACCATGTGCTGTAAGCTTGGATGTGCAGGTGGAGTAATGGATAATGGCTTTGAATTGTTAATCAGAGAGCAGAGTTCCAATTCCTGTTGGGTTCATTATATTCACTTCATCATGTGCTGTAAGCTTGGATGTGCAGTTGGTGTAATGGATAATGGCTTTGAATTGTTAATCAGAGAGCAGAGTTCCAATTCCTGTTGGGTTCATTATATTCACTTCATCATGTGCTGTAAGCTTGGATGTGCAGGTGGAGTAATGGATAATGGCTTTGAATTGTTAATCAGAGAGCAGAGTTCCAATTCCTGTTGGGTTCATTATATTCACTTCATCATGTGCTGTAAGCTTGGATGTGCAGGTGGAGTAATGGATAATGGCTTGGAATTGTTAATCAGAGAGCAGAGTTCCAATTCCTGTTGGGTTCATTATATTCACTTCATCATGTGCTGTAAGCTTGGATGTGCAGTTGGTGTAATGGATAATGGCTTTGAATTGTTAATCAGAGAGCAGAGTTCCAATTCCTGTTGGGTTCATTATATTCACTTCACCATGTGCTGTAAGCTTGGATGTGCAGGTGGTGTAATGGATAATGGCTTGGAATTGTTAATCAGAGAGCAGTGTTCCAATTCCTGTTGGGTCCATTATATTCACTTCATCATGTGCTGTAAGCTTGGATGTGCAGGTGGAGTAATGGATAATGGCTTGGAATTGTTAATCAGAGAGCAGAGTTCCAATTCCTGTTGGGTCCATTATATTCACTTCATCATGTGCTGTAAGCTTGGATGTGCAGGTGGAGTAATGGATAATGGCTTGGAATTGTTAATCAGAGAGCAGTGTTCCAATTCCTGTTGGGTTCATTATATTCACTTCATCATGTGCTGTAAGCTTGGATGTGCAGGTGGTGTAATGGATAATGGCTTGGAATTGTTAATCAGAGAGCAGTGTTCCAATTCCTGTTGGGTCCATTATATTCACTTCATCATGTGCTGTAAGCTTGGATGTGCAGGTGGAGTAATGGATAATGGCTTGGAATTGTTAATCAGAGAGCAGAGTTCCAATTCCTGTTGGGTTCATTATATTCACTTCATCATGTGCTGTAAGCTTGGATGTGCAGGTGGAGTAATGGATAATGGCTTTGAATTGTTAATCAGAGAGCAGTGTTCCAATTCCTGCTGGGTTCATTATATTCACTTCATCATGTGCTGTAAGCTTGGATGTGCAGGTGGTGTAATGGATAATGGCTTGGAATTGTTAATCAGAGAGCAGTGTTCCAATTCCTGTTGGGTCCATTATATTCACTTCATCATGTGCTGTAAGCTTGGATGTGCAGGTGGAGTAATGGATAATGGCTTGGAATTGTTAATCAGAGAGCAGAGTTCCAATTCCTGTTGGGTTCATTATATTCACTTCACCATGTGCTGTAAGCTTGGATGTGCAGTTGGTGTAATGGATAATGGCTTTGAATTGTTAATCAGAGAGCAGAGTTCCAATTCCTGTTGGGTTCATTATATTCAGTTCACCATGTGCTGTAAGCTTGGATGTGCAGGTGGTGTAATGGATAATGGCTTGGAATTGTTAATCAGAGAGCAGTGTTCCAATTCCTGTTGGGTCCATTATATTCACTTCATCATGTGCTGTAAGCTTGGATGTGCAGGTGGAGTAATGGATAATGGCTTGGAATTGTTAATCAGAGAGCAGAGTTCCAATTCCTGTTGGGTCCATTATATTCACTTCATCATGTGCTGTAAGCTTGGATGTGCAGGTGGAGTAATGGATAATGGCTTGGAATTGTTAATCAGAGAGCAGTGTTCCAATTCCTGTTGGGTTCATTATATTCACTTCATCATGTGCTGTAAGCTTGGATGTGCAGGTGGTGTAATGGATAATGGCTTGGAATTGTTAATCAGAGAGCAGTGTTCCAATTCCTATTGGGTCCATTATATTCACTTCATCATGTGCTGTAAGCTTGGATGTGCAGGTGGAGTAATGGATAATGGCTTGGAATTGTTAATCAGAGAGCAGAGTTCCAATTCCTGTTGGGTCCATTATATTCACTTCATCATGTGCTGTAAGCTTGGATGTGCAGGTGGAGTAATGGATAATGGCTTGGAATTGTTAATCAGAGAGCAGTGTTCCAATTCCTGTTGGGTTCATTATATTCACTTCATCATGTGCTGTAAGCTTGGATGTGCAGGTGGTGTAATGGATAATGGCTTGGAATTGTTAATCAGAGAGCAGTGTTCCAATTCCTGTTGGGTCCATTATATTCACTTCATCATGTGCTGTAAGCTTGGATGTGCAGGTGGATTAATGGATAATGGCTTGGAATTGTTAATCAGAGAGCAGAGTTCCAATTCCTGTTGGGTTCATTATATTCACTTCACCATGTGCTGTAAGCTTGGATGTGCAGTTGGTGTAATGGATAATGGCTTTGAATTGTTAATCAGAGAGCAGAGTTCCAATTCCTGTTGGGTTCATTATATTCACTTCACCTTGTGCTGTAAGCTTGGATGTGCAGGTGGAGTAATGGATAATGGCTTTGAATTGTTAATCAAAAAGCTGAGATCCAATTCCAGTTGTGTTCGTTATATTCACTTATGCACAAATACCCTCTGGAAATGTATGAATCCATCTCTTCCCCCTTCAACTATGCATTAATTAGTAAGAATTATATCATGGAACCATTATTATCTCAAAAAAGAATTTACAATCAAAATATATTTTCTGGCTATAAATAACCAGTAAAGGGTTGATAAACCGTAAAAAAAACAAATCAATTAAATACTGATTAGCTAGACAGGCATGTCTTTTAGATTTATTTACATTCTATGGAACATAACTATATAGAGACCATCATAGCTAAAAAGTGAGGGAACAGTTTATATATTGATTGTAACATAGAATTGATCCCCCACTTTATATCCACATTGTAATTTCTTGTTTGTTTATCAAATTCTCATTAGGCATGAATCCAACTCTTCACCCTCTAGCAGTTGGTTAATTAGTAAGACTTATATCACTAAATCACTATTATGTTACCCCCAGCCAAAAAAAAAAATCTTACAATCTAAAGATATTTTCTGGCTTTAAATACACTACTATTGGTTGATAAACTGTAAAGAACGCATCAGTCAATCAATCCAAAAGTAAAACACAAACATGATGTTGTAGAGGACTTTGCATAGTCTTTTGAAAAAAATGCCATATGTCATGGGGAGTCTATTTTTCATGGACAGACTGTGCATACGTTAAAGTAGGGCTGTGACGGAAAAGCATAGTTAAGGGGTTTACTTTAGAAATACCTTGAAAATCATTATCATTAGAGATTGTCTATGATCTGGAATTGCTAATAGGCCTATGATATGTGTAATCAAAATACATTGCTAATGATTCTGCTATAGAAATGTATTAAGAATAAGGAAGAAAGGGATTGTCATAGGTCAGGAATAATGGCAAACATTACTGATAGAAAACAGCTATCATATGTATAGTGTAAATGCATTGCTAGTATTTTTACTGTGTAAATGCATTAAAATGAAAAAGAAAGGGATAAACAGTGGCCTGGAATTACTGCAAGCAATGTTGAAATAATGGGGATATTAAGAATAATAAAACTTTTATCAACATTCGGGATACATAGAAAATGAAGAAAGAAGGTATTGTCAGAGATCAGAAATTAATGCATGTATTACTCATATAATGTAGTGGGTTGGTATTTGGTTTTTTGTCCAATGTTAGAAGATGGTAATGTTGTTGGACCATAATAAATTATAGTTGGTTATCAGTTATAGTGAAGTGTATGAGTGTGGAAACAGATTAGTTTGATTTGGCCTTGTTGGTTAGATAGCCCACTACATAAGAGGGGTATAAAACAAGAAAATCAAATTGTAAAGTGAACAACAAATTTATATACATATAAATCAATTAAGGTCTTTACAAATAAAATTAATGTATTTTGGTTGATACAAGGTCGTCAAAACGTTCATAGTAGTCCTTGCAAGAATAAGTTTATGCGTACGTAGGCAGGAACGTATGTGTGGATGGATGTATGTATGAGCATTATCAAAGGGTAGGAATGTCTTTGAAGTAATCGCTCAGTCTTAAAATGTTCTGTTCGTATATCAAGTATAAAAGAGGTGAGGGAAAAAGGTAGAGATAATAATAATCATCGCATGACGTTTGTCAATGGACGTGTTAATACGCTGGTCTCCTTCTCTCTGGTGACAAGCAAACTTGCCTGCCTTTTATTTTGATTGTGGGGCTTGAAAAGGTCATTTGGGAATTCATTCCCAGCTATGATTCGGGCCTTTCTATTGGATGACAAACAAACTTTGCGTTGGCTTGCGAAAAGGTCCGTAAAACAATTTGTCTCTGAGAATTGAAGACTATTTTAATTTTGCTTTTGAATGTTTCCTAATTTTCTATTGACCGAAAAACATTTTGCATCAAGGTGTGAAGTTTAACGAGTTTTGTTTTGGATTCGCTTTTGCGTGTGTGTTAAGCAAAGTTTGTAAATTCGAGTCTTTTTAATTTCTAACAAAATCAATGATTCAGTGCTTAGCATTCGAATTTTTTATCTAGATCTTGTTTTGTTCACTACATAGATATCATTCAAAGTAGTTGAAATGCTCCAGCACTTTTCAAATGTTTTGAAATTGTCATTTTCAATGTGTACACCAACTGTACTTCTTGTAAAAAAAATGTACAGTTGATGTTCACATCAAACTTGCAATTTCGACATTTTGTGAACAAATGTGAAATGTTTCAGTTAAGGAAAGCAATACAAAATAAAAAATAAAAGCTTGTTGGTTTGGGCAGCCAGATGAACACTATTTTTGGAACTGTTGTCCTATGTTCTGTATGGTAATAAAAGAAACAGGACAGAATTACTTGCACCATTGTTTAAGAAAATTTCAACAAAGGCAACTATAAATTTTCAAAACTGTCCACTTTTGAATTTGTAGGTTTATACAATAAAAAATGAACATTTTTTTAAAATTCCATTTTTGTTTTTATTGGATCCATATATCTGAAACATTTTTCACAGAGCATTTTCTTCTTTATAGTTTTGTGTTTTCCAATCATTTTTCAAGGACAAAAGTAATAAAAGAAGCTGAACTTATTTCAGGGAAGATTTATATGGTAACCATGATTTTTTACTTAAGTTTTTTTTTAATTTTTTTTTTTTTTTGAAAGGGTTCATGTCAAGGAAGAAATTTTAATTTTGTTTTATTTAGTTTATTTTAAATTTAAAATAAAAATAAAAAGGTGTTGCAAATTTTTTCATTGAAAATAAAAAAAACAAAAACTTCTTCTAAATCGAGTTGATTAAAGTAATTCTTCATTTTCTCCCATGATGCAACACAGCTGATTGGCTTCCAAGAAGGAGAGGGGGAGAGTACGAGACAAGATTGTGGTGTCAGTTTCCAAGGAGCATAAACATTTTATTTTATACAACAGTGAGTTTTGCTTACTCTCTTTTTAGTTTTTTTCATTCATTTTTTTTCTTCGTTGTCATTTTTCCTTCTTTTTATTGTTTGTCTTCAAATCTCAAGTAAATCTCTTTGTGAGTCAACTGCCAAAGATACTCTACCAAAAATAATATCCCTTAAGTATTGTTGTCTTTGCAAGATTCCACCACTTCTCTATTCTTCTGATTGTCGAAATATTGTGATTAATGGTCATTTTAAAATGTTTTTTTTATTCTTTATCATCCGAGTTTTATTTTAGGTACCTGTCATTGTAGATTTCCAATTGTTTATCACGAAGAAGCTTCTCCTCCTCCTTGTAATTTGATACAATTGTTCTTTAAGTAATTTTTATCTTCTAAAACTTATTAATTATTTATTAACAAGGTTTTTTTTTAATTAATAACCATTTATTCTGCCATTTTTTTTATTTGCTCATCTTTTGTTAATGTTCACCATAAAACGTTATGTCTGTTTTTTTTGTTTTTTTTTTTTGCCTTTTTTTCATTACCTCCTCCATATCTATATTTTTTTTTTCTTACCCAATTATCAACTTTTTAAAATTCTTTCTTCTTATATGTTACCATCTCTTCTTTTTTTTCCACTATGAAATATTTCTGATACTGATTCTTAGGATAAAACAAAGTTGGCTAGAAATTTGTTTTATGGGAAACTGAAGTGGGCCCCATATAAAATCCCCATGTGGTGAATGCAGGCGTTCTACAGAACATGACTGACCACTGAGTTATACAAGTTGTATTAAACAATATTACAAATAAGTCCTTGTAAACTTAATGGTGTCTGTCACTAAACTTATCTGCTGAAAAAAAGTTGATGTTTTCACCACCTACGGACTCTGTGTTGATAACAGTGTATAACAGTGTATAACAGTCTGGTTCTGCAAGTGTTCATTTTGTAAGTCTTACCAAGAGTGAGTGTTCTTCAAAAAAGGACCGTCCTGAGTAAGACGATAAACTACATCCGACAGCAAGGCCTCTGATCAGGAGGTTTTGAGGAGCATGGTAGCACCTGTTAGGGTCCCAGCTATGGGCAAGTAGTTAACCCCCAAACTGGGATCAAAGCACTATGAAAGTGTAAAAATAGAGTTTAATACCAGAAATACTTTGTAAAAAAGAAATTATTAGCAGCACTATATTTTTGAAAGAAAAAAAAATATTACCAGCAATAACTTTTTGAAGAAAAAATATTGCCAGAAATACATTTTTTGAAAAATATATATATATGTATATATTAACAGCAACAAAAATTTAGTTGGTATTAAATAAACCATTGAGGTTGATATGCCGTAAAACAAACCAAACCAAAAAAAAAAAAAAAAGCAGAAAAGTGTGCCAATCATCAACTGTAAGCTGATTGGCTAACCTTAAACTGCCAAGGGCAGATAATCATATCGCTTATTTCCCATAGTTTTTCATTTATGCTCTTCGTAAGGTTTAATAATTGTATACACCCAAACAAGAAAGTATACTACATAAAGAATGGTGCACTAGGAAAAAAAAAATTTGTTGATTATTTACATTATTTGGACTATTGTGCACATCTTTGTCGCCATATTTATTATAATGTTTCGGCCGTTGTACGTTCCAGCCTTCTTCAGGTGGGTGGAATGTTGAACTGAACCCTTTATTTCACTCACTGATGTAGACTGTTCTCGTTCCATGTCCCATGTTTAAGGGATGTCAGTTATCAGTTATCTCCTGTTAATTCCCCTCACCAAGTTCTCCACTGCCTTAACCGGGTATTGAACTCACACTCTTCAATACCCAGTTAAGGCATATATAGAAAATGTAATTAAAATGTTCTATTAATAATATTCTAGTGATAAGCTGCATGTACATTGGCTAAAATTGCTAAATAGAAACCAAGAGTGTAGATCACATACCAAAGTAGATTTTTGACCTGATAGATAACAAGCTAAAGTAACACTGTTAAAACCACATGTTCTCACCAAAAAGATAAGACACCACTGACCTGCCTTCCCCACCACTGGGAAATATTACAATTAAGACCCTCTCTATTTTTCATACTGCTTGTTGTATTTCTATGTTATAATTTCTGTGTGGGACAAATTAGTGATAACTTCATACCTCGCACCTCTCGCCTGTGAAACACCCTTCCCAATTACTGTTTCCCTGATAGCTATGATCTCCAACTATTCAAATGTAATGTCAATAGACATCTCCAATTACCTTGATCTACTCACGATCCTTCCCCTCATCCTTTCTTCTATCACTCCTATCTGCTCTTGCTCCAAATCTTCTGCAACCCCCCTGCATTCTAGTGGCTTCACGCCTAGCTCGGGGCGCAATGCTTAAAAAAAAAAAATTTGGTTAAAAAAATCTCTTTGAAAACAATGCATTCTTGTCATTCCGTTTTTTTTGTTTTTTTTGTCAATAAGAAGGAATTGTCTTGCTTCTTTGTCAACAATGCTAATGCCCTTGGTTTGGTGGCCCCAAGGTCACAACCGGTCTGGATGTTGAAATTCCACAAAATCTTGATGTAGTTGTTTTCGAACACCTCCTCTGACTTGACACGGCATCATTCCTCGTTGACTTCATCCATACTTCCTACATAGGCAGTTTTTATTTTTCTGATTTACTGTTTGACAGGATCTTTTGCCAAGCCTTTTTACCTGAGACCTTAGGCAAACGATGTTATTCTTTAATGGTCTCAGGTAAAAGACTTTGTATCAAAAACTGGAAATAATAATAAATAGAAAAATACCAGGATCTGGCCAAGATAATAATAATGTTAAGCCATTATTTTATGATGGCTCCATACT
Organism: Acanthosepion lycidas; assembly: GCA_963932145.1. Taxonomy (NCBI): domain Eukaryota; kingdom Metazoa; phylum Mollusca; class Cephalopoda; order Sepiida; family Sepiidae; genus Acanthosepion; species Acanthosepion lycidas. The sequence goes on from OZ010580.1 coordinate 98,121,086, forward strand.
TGAAGGAGGTCCGAAACCATAATAAATATGAGGTAATAAAGGGGAAATGAAAAGAGAGGTGCCAAATTATGTTTACCATTTTTATTAACTGTAGCAATGCAAAGCAACAATAAATCATGGTATAAACATTACTTACAATAGGTGAGGTTTGCATTCTAAAACCTTTAATTTAAGGTGAGGTCATCAATTGCCACCTAGGAATATCTTTTGTTTTCTATTGGTGTAAATCTGAATGGTGCTTGCAGTGTGTCTTGTTCCAGCCCTTTCTCAGGTTCAGATTAATTCTCTGTAATCTCATTAGAGTCGCAGTGGCACCACATGTACTGAAGCTGTAGCAAAAGTGGCATGTCTTCGGAAGCATAGCTTGATGGAGCCCCAAACTCTGCAGGTTGGTTTGAATTCAGTTTTCCTTCTCCGAGGCTAGTTGCCACCCAGGATTCAGTATTTATTTGGTCGGTGGGGAGAAGACGGAGATTCATACCTGTAGTTTAAATGAGTCTCTATTACTATGTCACTTGTACAAATCAAGATACCGCTGGTTAAATCTGCCATTCTTGCTTTCTGAACACTTCAAAATGTAAATCCGTCTTTTTTCTTCCCTTTTCACTACTTCAGCTCTCTTTTATCAGGCCAACACCATGGTCAATCAACCAGTCAGCATTCTTTGTTTTTGTTCTCAGTTACCCAGGAAAATAGCCTCCTCCAGTTCAACCAATCAGCACACGACTTGCTATTGGTGGAAGCATGCCAAACTGTACAAGAACCCTTGTTACCACACATACTTCTGGAATGGCTAGACAGGAGAGCAATGCCATTTTCAAGGAGTAAACTTGCTGATGCCATGTGCCATACGTTAAGGTAAGACCCTTATTTTCCTATGCACCAGATGCAAGCCACTCTGGCTCACTTGCTTCTACAGGACTGTTCACCACAATACTTTTCCCGAGAGTATTAGCAGGTAACTGAATGTACTGAACTCAACTAGAATTTGAACTCTGCTCTCCAATTTGCCAATCCAAGCTGCAAGGAATTACTCCACCATACCTCCAACTTTAACTGTGCCAAGGGCACTAATTCCCTTGGTTAATCTGCTAACTGTGCAAAGAGCACTAACTCACCTTCGTTCTCTGCTCACTGGATGAGAGGTTCTATCTAAAACTCTATAATAATTTGAAAAAACTACAGGATCTGGCTGTGAAGTTAAAGAATTAATAACTTTGTAAATAATTGTTATAGTAATTTTGGGGTGTGTTTGGAACACCAAGTTTGGGAATATTGGAATTGAAATCAAGATTATAGATCTCCAGAAAACAGCCACCATTTTACTCTACAAGGATTCTCTGAAATGTTCTTGAGTTGTGAGGAGTCTTGTTGACCCCATGGCCCAAGAATAGAATTTTCACTGACTGCAACTCCTAAACAATAATTTGAAGAGTTGTCAGTCATGGTTGAGAAAAACAAAATACTTGTTAATTTTGTTCAATCCTATAAAAATAAATGACAGAAATAATATCCTTGATATTAAGATAAAAGTGAATTCCAAAGGCAATATTAAGAATGAAATAAGTTTGAAGGTCTTTTGGCAGAGTAGGTAATTGCTGCTCCAGTTAATGCTATGCAGTAATTACTTATTTAATATGTTGTATACTGAGAAAGACAATATTCGGAAAATGCTATTGAACTTCCAATGTCATGAATGCTTACGGCTGCTGAAAGGATCTTTCCAACATGGAATTTGAAGATAAATGAAGATAAAAAAGAACACACCATCATTAAAAGAGGAGACAGAAATACAGAGCAATGGAGATAAGTAAAGAAAGATGGTTCACTGACTGGAGATTCTGAAGACTTCATGAGAAGGAAACAGCAATCGTCAGTATGGAAAAGCTCAATTAACTATGGATAAGAGGAGATGGAATATCTGAGAAGAGAAGATTAAAACTGTAAAACACCTTGGTGAAACCAGTTTTAACACACAACTGTGGAACTTGGGGCCTTACAAAGAAAGAACAGCAGGAGCTAGACAGTTTCCACAGATGACAACTGCGAATTTTGATAGGGAAAAAGTACCATTATAATATCTCCAACAAGAACTTTAACAGCAGATGTGAAGAATTTCATACTTTGGTCATTTTGAAAGCAAGATGGAAAATTATTAGACATATTTTTCAAATGGATCCAGAATGCCCAGCTAACAAAGCCATAGAGTTTTACTTTGAAAAGACTGACTACCAAAAAGGTCAGAGGTCATCAAAGAATAACTATAGTCACAACACTGAACCAAGACATTCAAAGAACAAGGCAAAAAGTCCCACTTTTCTTTTGGAGAAGTTTACAATCAAGGAAGATGTGTAACAAATCTGCAAACTTGCAGAGGATAGAGAAGGCTGACATAATATTGTTGAATCAGTATGCAATGTCACTGGAGATGACAGAATGTTAATTCATGACCTCAAATCGAAACAGTTTTGCTTATGTAGGTTTTGACACCCTGGAACAGGGAATAAGAAAATGGTCTAAAGTCAAAGAATTCTGTAGAATATACAAAAAGAAAAATACAGTTACTTAAGCTCCTCACCCTATTTTTCTCATCATAACACACCATTATTGAGTGGGGGATGAGGATGAAAATAATTGGTTGATAAAGAAGAGGAATTTCAAAAAGATCAAGTAGATAAAATATTAGTGTTTATTTGGGTGCATCAAAAATGTGTGCATTTGTTTTTCTAATCAATTAGCTTCTGTAATTTCAATTTGCAGATCGTAACAGCTATTATGGAGATATGATTAAATATACTTTAATATTTAAAAAAAAATCTATTCAGTATCATTGTTTAGATAATAAGCATTATAACATAACACAAATAACTATATTGTGGAAAAAGGAATTTTCTACAATATTAACATTTTTTATGTATTTATGGTTATTTTTTAAAACTTTTATCAAAAACAACATTCTTGTATATGTAGTTATGGATAATATTATACATTAATTACTAATTTTTTTTATTAATTAATAGCTATTTGTGCTCAGTTGGTGACATTAATAGCTATCTGCTGATGTGTTAAAATTTTGGAATAATGCAATAATAAAATTTAAATTTCATCTCTGATAGATGTTGCGATCAGTTAAATCTCTATCATGTTCTACAAGTAATCTACTCTTGATGATCCCAGCATTTCTCAGGTGGTTAAATTCTTTCCTACCTAGTGTTTTAATCGATAACTAGTGTTATGTTTGTGTTTTATTTCATGGAAACAGTCATCGGCCAGAAAATGTTTCAACCAGTCAGATATGGTTTTATTTCCTTAAATTTCTGTGAGAAGCTCTGAGTTTGAGACCCAGTCTAAAATGATGCTACTAAACTGTTAGGATCATAATACATTTATCCGCCATTAATAATGTCAGGAGGAAAATATACAACACTCCTTTCACTGCTATTCCTGTACCTTCTCCACATTTTTTTTTTTTTTACGGGATTTTTCATTCCTCCTCCTTCTCCTACTGCTGAGGAGGCATATTGCCTCGTTTCTTCTGCTCCTCCTTTTCTTGGGGAGGCATTTAAACCCCATGTCTTGCTCTTCCTTCTCTTGAAAAGGTCTTGTCCCCTTTCCCTTCTGCTCCTCCTCTACTTGGTGAAGTGTCTTTCTCCATTCTCCATCTCTTCTACTCCTCCCTCTTTTGGGGAGGCATATTTTCCTGCCTGCTTCCACTCGTCCTCCTCTAGAGGAGGCATATTTCCTTCTTCTCTTACACTCTGTCTGCTCTTGGGGAGATGTCTTTCCTTGTCCTCTTCTGCTCCTCCTTCTCCTCTTCAGAAGGTGTCTTTCTTTATCCTTTCCGCTCCTCCTTTTGGGGAGGCATCTTTCCTCGTCTCATCATCTCCTCCTTTTTGAGGAGGCATCTTTCCTCGTCTCATCTTCTCCTTTTGGGGAAGCGTCTTTCTCCTGCTCCTCCACCTTGGGGAGGCACCTTTCCTCCACTCCTCCACCTTGGGGAGGCGTCTTTCCTCCACTCCTCCACCTTGGGGAGGTGTCTTTCCTAGTTCTCTTCCGCTCCTCTACTCCCCTACACTATGGGCTAATTAGTAAGACTTTATTACTAAAGCTTTATTATCTCTCCACAAACAACCAAAAAAATTCTTCCAATCTAAAAATATTTTCTGGCTTTAAATAACCTACAATGGGTTGAAAATCCATAGAAAATAAATCAATAAAAAAAAACAAAAAAACCTCTTCTTGGTGGTACTTCTTGTCTTCCCCGCTCTTCCTCCACCTACTCTGGGCAGGGTTTCTTCAGTTTTTTTGTTTTTTTTTCAATTTCTTCTCTTTCTCTTTGTCTTCTTTCTTTTCTCCTTTCTCTCTGTTTGATTTCATTTTTTTTCTATCCTTTTTTTTTCTTTCTTTCTTTCTTTCTTTCTTTCTTTCGTCTCTTTAATTCTATTTTTTTTTTCCTCTGTAAATCCTAATTTCTTACTTTTTAGATTTTTGTCTTCTCTTCTCCCTTTTATTAATTTAAAAAAAATGTCCTCCCATTTGTCCTCCCATATCTTCACAATGCCTATTTTTATGAAAGGGCAATATTACTTAAAATGGCTTTTCGTCAGAGAGATAGCTATCAGAACAAATGTTCAGGACATTTTATGAGCCTGTAAGATCGAAGCCGATTAATGCTTACCAATGCAATTACAGTTGCTCTTCACTTCTGTCCATAGATAAGAAAATAGACAACATAAGGTGATTAAAAAAAAATGAGCCAAATCGACAGAATTAAGTTGGGCATAATTAATGTGAGATTTAAAAATGCTCAAACTATAAAATGGTATATTTTTATGTATAAAAAAGTAGTTTTTGAAAACTGTACAATATGTTTTTATGTCCCTCTCATTTATAAAGACATAAGTTTTTTTGTGATTGTTTTGTTTTTTTATTTCATGAATGTCTTTGGAAACAAACTGATTTGGCAGCATTTCAATATTCTTGTCGTCACCGGACATGTTTTACTTTTATGTATTTCTCATTACGACAAAGAAAGGTTATATTTATTGTTATTATCATTATACATATATTTTTATATATTGAAAATGGCTGAAAGCACTTGGGATAATGGACAATATGGACAATTTTTGCACTCCTTACTCCCACCAAATGGAAAAATGTAAGAATGCTGAAAGAATCAAATAAAAAATTAATTAAATTTTCCTTGACTATCATATTTAAAAATGTTTGAAAGTTTGATACCCAAACATGTGTTTGTATATATATATATATATATATATATATATATATATATGTGTGTGTGTGTGTGTGTGTGTGTGTGGTAGAGAGAAAAGAGAATTAAAATGAGAAAAATAGTCTAAGTTCAAACTATAAATTATACCCCCACCCCTCAGGTATAGCACACTTTCCCATATTTCCACACCTCCATGGATTCCTGGAAGGATTCCCTGCAACTTCATTGACAGGGCCCTTTTAATGACTCCCACAAGTCATCAAGAGTCCTATGACAATGAAAAATCAGTGAGAATCCTTCCAGGAGTACAGAAGTGTGTTAGATTCAGTCAGGGTCGGAGTAATTTTGAAACAAAAAACTTTGAGTTTGGATTTAGCATTTTTTTTTTTTTCAATTTCAGTCTTGCTTCTTTTCTAACACACTGTATATGCATGTGTGTGTGCATATATATATATATATATATATATATATATATATATATATATATATATATATATATATATATACATATATGGACATTGAGGTAAACACCCAGCGGTGACAGTCTGTTGAAATGCAGTCTTTAGGAGAATGGCTGTAATATTGCATTTAAGAATGAAACAGACTGTCACTGCTCAGTGTTTACCTCAATGTCCAATTTTATATTTACATACACTCTACTCCTGATATTAAGCACTTTTTATAATCTTTTTAAAAGAATTTAAAATAGAGCACTCATATTGTTTAACAATATTTTCATGGTAAGTAAGTCCGTCTTCAGAAAGTTATGTTTAAAAATTGTGTACAAGTAGAAAATTATTTTTAAAGAATTTGTCTTTGGATAGACATTGTCTTGAGAAAAATGGTTGCGCTGGTAATCAATATGATGAAGTCAATGAAACACAGCCAGTTTGAATGGAATCTGACTTAAATATGAGTAAGATGATGGGGATTGTGTTCATCTTGAAATTTTCTGTTATTCTAGTTAGTAAGAGCAAAAAGTCAAATAGCATAATATAAATTTCATGGAACTCAGACACAGACATACTGTCAAAATACATGTTTTTTTGTTGTTTTTTTTTAAGCATTTCACCTGAAGCAAGGCGGGAAGCCACTAGGACGCAAGGGGTTACAGAAAATTTAGAGCAAGATCAGATAGGAGTGATAGAAGAAAGGATGAGGGTAGTGGATAGATCAAGGCAACTGGAGATGTCATTACACTTGAATAGCTGGAGATTATAGCTCACAGGGAAACAGGAAAAGGGAAGGGAGTTCCACAGGCGAGAGGTGCGAGACATGAAGCTATTAGAGTAGAAGAGACGGCTACATTTAGGAGTTTCGACAGTGAAGGGGTGAGAGTGGGATGCCAGCCTCATAAGGCGCTGGAACTCATAACGTCTGGGAACCAGCGAATGCAGCTCCTCGGAGCAATTGCCATGAAAGTATTTGTAGAACAGACAGAGGGAGGCGATGGCGCGTCTGTGAGAAAGTGACTGTAGACGAGACGCCAGGGCAGGGCCAACTACATTGCATATCCGCCTCTGGAGCCTATGAAGAACCCCGAGGCAAACAGAAGCGGCACCAGACCATATATGGCAGCAATACTCCATGCAAGGGCGAATTGTTGATTTGTAGATCTGGAGGATCAACTCCGGGGAGAAAAACTTCCTGGCGCGGCTCAGGGAGCCAACTTTCCTTGCAGTGGACGAAGCAATTGATGGAGCCTTGAGGAACACCTGCGTTCGTGGGATAGGAACTGGAGGAGAATCCATTGAGAACGACCTTCAATTTACGGTTTGACAGGAATGATCGAATTAGGTTATATAATCGACCCGTAATGCCATAACCCTGGAGCTTGCAAAGAAGGCTGGCATGCCAAACCCTATCAAATGCTTTGGAGATGTCTAGTGCCACGGCTCGGGCTTCCCCGTTATTTTGAAGAGCTCGGTAGACTGTTTCAGTGATGGCCGTAAGCACATTGGCTGTAGATCGGGCAAAGCGGAAACCATATTGCTTGTCTGAGAGCAGATTATGGGATGTGAGGTGGTTAACCACCTCGGTATTGATTAGGGCTTCGAAGACTTTGCCGAAGAGGGGAAGGAGACTGATTGGACGGTAGTTGGAAGGGTCAGAGGGGTCGCCGGAGTTCTTGAAACAGGAACGATCGAAGAGGACTTCCAGCAGTCAGGAAAACAAGATTCCTTGAGGCAGTAGTTGTATAGTTTAAAAAGGGCGGGCGCCAGTTCAGGCGCGCATTTCTTCAAGACAATGGCTTGTATCCCGTCTCCACTATTAGCCTTGTTGGGGTCTAAATTGGAGATAAAGACCAGTACTAAAGATGGGGTTATGTTTAACCCACTCAATATGGCCTCAGTTCTAAGAGGGAAGTCAGGTATGGGTACACCGGAAGAGTCGAGCGTCGAGTTGAATGAAAATTTCCGAGCAAAGCATTCAGCCTTGTCGGTAGAGGAGGTCAGGACTTCGAACTGGTTGAATAAAGGAGGTATAGAGGTTTGCAATTGTTCAATACGCTCTTGCAGAGACGCCAATAATCTTTGGAGCTAAATTTGCGAGATGCAATACGTTCCTTCATCCGAGCCGCAAATAGTGACTTAGCATCGTTGAGGACACGCTTACATTCGTTACGGCCGGAGGCAAAGAGATGTCTATTGCAGTCAGACATGTCACTACGGAATAGGTGGAAGTAGTGGTTCCTATGAGCGATGGTGGCTGAGCAAGCAACCGAGAACCAGGGGGAGGAGCGCGACTTGACCCTATATTTCCTTGATGGGATGAAAGCGTCGATTCCAGCTTTAACCCAGGAAGAGACTTCAGAAGGACATTCTTGGACGGGGAGCTTAAAGACTCCATCCCAGGGGACATCGCTGAGGAAATCACGGAACGCGTCCCAGTCAGCTCATTGATAGTAGAACGAAGTTCTAGTGGTAGGAGGTTCTTTATAGGGGGTGGAGTTGAAGGAGATGTTAACTGATGCTACTGCATGATCAGAGTTACCAAGAGGGCAGAGTTGCAAGGCGCTACAGGATTCAGGGATGGAGGTAAAGCACAGGTCGAGAAGAGAAGCTTTACCTTCCCGGTTGAAGGCAAAACGAGTGGGGAAGTTAACTATCTGTGTGAGGGAATGGGAGATTGAAAAATTGAGCGTTTGAATGCCTGCATGGTCAGTAGTAGCATTCTTAAGCCACAAGGTGTGATGGGTGTTAAAGTTACCAAACAGAAAAATGTGTCTTGAGAGGATGGAGAGCAGTAAAAGAAGAAGAGATAGCTTGCCGCATTGAGGAGAGAGAGTTGGAGACACATGTATGACTGGTCTGGCGATTCGAGAGAGAACTCTCTGGCCAGAGGGAGATGTTCCTTGACGTAGACACCAAAACCGTGCATGTGGGTTAGAGAGTCTTTTCTGAGGAGAGGAAGATAGCCGGGGATCGAGAGATCAGAAGAGTGGATAGACGAGACAAGGTTTGTCTCACAGAGAACCAGTATATCTGGTCCGTTTGCAGTGACGAAAGATTCCAGACTGCAGAAGTTTGTGCTAATGCCCTGGATGTTGGAGAACGAAATGTTGAGGGGTTTAGGTAGTTTTTGAGAGGCTGGTTTAGGGTTAATCTTTCGGTTTTTGTAACTCATGTTGAATTTTGTTTGTAAGATGAGAAGGCCTGAAGTAAAAGAAACAGACAGTTTCGACCGTGACGCGGGCAGAGAGGAGTTGGCAAAATCTGCATCATTATGTGGCCTCAGGGCTGCCCACCGGAAGTAACTGCAGGGACACCTTTCCATGCGCGACATGGCACTACAAACACCCGGGTATTATACAACTGTTGATCAGAGCGGCCGCTCAAGACGCTACGCAAGAGTTAGGGCTCCTAACTACCAGTCGGAAACAGCGACCAGACTGTCAACCGTGTACCCTCAGAATGAAGAGGTGATGCCACAGACTGCACACATCATGGGAGAAACAGAGCTGCACTAATACAGAGGCCGGAGAGAGAAAGAGTACCGGGAACCCCTTCCTAGACAAAAAACAAGGTGTAAGCCTCTACTCATGTCCAATTTTCATTTTTTTTTTAAATCATGCTCTAAGTCTTCCAAAATATTGGAAGAGTTACATCAATCATTTTGTTTTTAGCATGATTAATATTCATGAAATAATTATTAATATATTAGTAATATTATAAAATCCTTCTGAGTGAGAAAGTCGCTCTATCCTGAAGTGGGGTAGTAAATTAGTTTTGAAAAATGCATGCAAATTTCAATTTTTATGCAATTCTTCAAAATCCAGATATTGGCCCCAAACATTTGGTCTATTGTGTGTTTTATTTTTAATCTATACCACGTTGTGATGGATAAATTGTCATCTAAGTTATACAAAAATGAAAATAATGCCAACATCTCATTTTAACAGGTAAATTTTCCTAAATTACACAATATCTTGGAATACTAAAGAATAACTAATAAAATCGCTATCAGCTTCCACCATGGTCTCCAGACAATTTCAGAATCACCTGCAACTATTCTGGATGGTCTGCTTGCCTTATTTGGTGAATGCTGCCATAATCCTTGCTTTCTGTTCATCTTTGGTGTTGCAAGGAATTTTGTTGGTCTCTCGCTCAACTGTATTGCAGTCTGGGGAATTAGGTGGCCAGATGTAAAGGATGGTGTGGTCACAGAAATTGTCTGATAATCATGATTCCATTCTCCTGCTTGTGTGGCATGGTGCAGTGTCCTGTTGCCAGACATAGGTTCTTCCAGTAGTCACCCTCTTGACCCAGGTAAGCTCTACCTTCTCAAGGCACTTGATATAGGCCTCCGGGTTGAATCTGAGGCCCTGTAGGAAGATAAATGGAGTCATAATGTCGCCATCACTAGTAATCACTCCAAACACCTTTGTAATCACCATTAGACTCATCCAACTCTTTCTGAAACCTCAGATTGACACCCAAACACTCTGAAATGTTTGTTTTGGAGCTTCCTGTTCAAATGCCAAGCAGTACAGCATTCCATTACCAAATTTCTGGCAGAGTGAATCGCATCATGGTACTCTTTTCCTCACAGATCGTTCCCAACTGACTCTATCATGTGCAGTTGACAAAAGCAAAAAAAAAAATTGTGTGTGAAATTAAAAATATAAAATTTCAACAATTTACCCATTGAACCCAGTATATAAAGTTATTCAATTCAGGTCAATTATTAAAAGACAGATAAAGATGTCTCCATGCAGCTTTTACATTGGTAAACAACAGTTCCAATTATATTTTCTTACTGTTAACCCTGACATGATCAAAATTTACCAATAACTGATAGCTTTTCCCTGACAAAACATACACTTGTGAAGATGGGACCACAATAATGATGTTAATTGGTACAATTCCAAAAGATTTGAGCATCATCTCCACCTTTTTCAAAGAAAGGGTCAGAAATAAATTATTCATTTCTGTATGACTCTGAAATAATGCTGTCAGAGAAGACTTATTTCCATCAATTGAAGTTCATAAAATTTTAAGGAATGACCTTTCTCCGCACTGGTTCCATTTGTCTAAAAATTGGTGCCAACCAAAGGTTAGAGAGCACCATAAAATGCCAATCATTGAATTTAACATTATGCATTTCTTCAAGACTACTAAAATTGGTTCTTCTCCCCAAAATATTGAAAAGGCATTATTAATCCTGTTTCTTTATTCTATCTCTTATGGATAAATGTAAAAAAAAAATATATATATATATAAACACACACACACACAGAGCAAAAAATCACAAATGACTTCATTTGGGTATAGATCTATTTCAGCCAATGCTGAGTACATTGATATTATTCAACCCTGGTGGATAGACTGTATTCGTATTGGAATCAGAGATTTAGAATTAAACTAAGGAGTCAAGAAATTGATACTGAACTTACCCAAATTGACACCTCAGCCAGACAAAATGCCTGATTTGGTGGTAAGGGAAAGACGGAAGGTATCTGTCTAAAAAGGGAATAGGCTCAACTAATTCAACCCGGATATTAATCTTACGACCCTAAGTTGGGGTTGCATAAAGAATGAGGTGCTGAATTGGAACTAAAGGACAGTCAAAAAGGGAGTTTATATATAAACGTTTGTGTATGTGTGAAAATTGTGATCAAATATGGAATGGAATTTGACAGAATGATAGAATAAGGAACAATTAGAAAATGTTTATGAATCCAACACGTTTAGTTTTTATTAAAACTTCATCAGAAAATTCTATTTTTACTTTTTATTTTCCCCTTTTTTTTTCGTTAAGCAGACCTCACGTCCATCTCTTGTCAAAAAGTGCATGTTTTATTCATGTGCGTATGTGTACCATAATTCTAGACTGTCTATATGGGAACTGGATGATAATGTATATTTGTTTGTGTGTGTCCATCTAGTAGGCATTTTTATTCATGTTTGGGGATTGTCCGTTCCTTGATTTGGGGACATTTTGTGTGAGGGTGAAAGAATTTAAGTGGTAGCAGGTAGACTTATTCCAGCTTCTTTAAGTATGGATTTTGATGTGTGTTTATAGATGGTAAAATATTTAATAGAACTCTCTCAAAGCATTTTTATTTATTCATTTATTTATCTATTTTTACATAAAGAATTGTGTTCTTTTCTAATTAGGGTGGCACTTATAAAATTGAAATTACGGCTTGTTTGTTTTTGTGTATTATGAGTGGGTTTAAAGGGTTTTGCCAACATTGTTCTCTTTTTATATTTGTAGAAAGCTTTTAGATATCTAGATGTTTCACCAATGTAACTCTTCTTGCATTGCTGGCATTTTTGTCTATTTTTCTTCCAAACTATATCTCTGTCTTGGAGGTGGTGGTAAAAATCTTGATATTGGGGTAAGCAATTCATTTTCAGATTTTGTTGATAGTGTTGGTTGTGAATTTTGTGTTTTTTTGTTGTCGGAAGTGCCTATGTTGATGGTGGTGCCTACTTTCTGAACATGTGAACTTTGTATACTCATTTTCTAGTGCTGAAGATGAAATGTATTACAAAACAGGAAAATTTTGTAAGAAACAAAGTAAAGAGTACTGAACTGTTAGGTAATATCAGTCCTCGTATATGGCAGTGGATACTGGACAATCTCCTTGTAGATGAAGAATAGTCTTGAAGCAAAAAATGTTTCAGTATAAGGATGCTGTGAATACTGGAGACAAAATGTGTGAACAATTCTAGAGGAAATTGAAACAAAAATAATGATTAAGATTAGAAAGAGACATTTGATATTTCTGGAGTACATAAGATAGGGCTTGGAAAATTTGAGACTTTCAGGACAGATTGAAGGCAAGTGGACAGAAAAATGATACATAAGCTATCTAGCGAGCTTGAGTAAATGGATGATAGAACAAGGATTAAGAAAGATAACAAAACAAAAAAAAAAATCATTAACTATAAAGAGCAGGAAATTGTGGAGAGCTGTGATTGCCAATGTCCTGAAGGGACATGGAACATAGAAGAGGATATTAGGGAGGGAATGCTGCCTAAATACAGTTTCCTTCCAATCTTTTTTATTTTTGATACTGAGATGAGTGAACATCTTGATTGCATCATCAGTTTTTCTCCTAGTTACATGTGCTACACATTACTGCTGTTACTGCTGTTGGAAGTCTTCAAATGATGTAGTTTTTGTTATTTGTTAAAGTTCTTCTTTTTTTCTTTTTGATTTTTGTAGCACTAGTCTATTTAGTCTGAAGGATTGTTGGTGCTACTATAGTATTCGGTCGACTGCTCTATCTAACAGTATAGTGTATCTAACAGATTGTTCTCTCATAAAAATGTGGCTACTGTTTTCTCAGTCAAAATGATATGTCTATAAAAATCTTTCAGCAACATTTTAATATGAAGGAGGTTATTTAGTTGATATTAACGGTTTCAGACTTAGGGGGACTCTAATATGGGAGCTCCATTTTCTTCCTTCCTTTTATGTGGACAGGACACACGAGAGGTGAAATGATGGTGGAATTCACCATGGTAGACCACAGATGGATGACACAAGAAGTTAGGTGGGGTCACAGTATAATTTGCAGTGCGGTAGACTGCATACTATAGTAGTAAATGAGGTAGACCACTTACTATAGTAATAAATGAGGTTGACCGCTTACTATAGTAGTAAATGACGTAGACCGCATACCATAAGTAGTAAATGAGGTAGACCGCTTACTATAGTAGTGAATGAGGTAGACCGTATACTATAGTAGTGAATGAGGTAGACCGTATACTATAAGTAGTAAATGAGGTAGACTGCTTACTATAGTAGTGAATGAGGTAGACCGCATACTATAGTAGTGAATGAGGTAGACCGTATACTATAGTAGTGAATGAGGTAGACCGTATACTATAAGTAGTAAATGAGGTAGACCGCTTACTATAAGTAGTGAATGAGGTAGACTGCTTACTATAGTATCACCCTACTGTCTTCATGGCTGTATCACATTGCTTGCTATGAAGTGATTAACAAAAGTTAGCAGACATATAATAATTTTTGTTTGACGCTACATTGATTCTTAACTAGCATTTCCATTGAACCATGTCAATTGGCTCTCTCATGGAGACCTTTGGTTATTCATTGCTGTCGAATTTTGTATAATGCACTCAGCAAAAATGGAAACCAGTACTAAGAATTAGTTAATCAAACTAGACTCATTAACCATTACTATACGTCAAGCTGCTTGTAATCATTTGAGAAAATAAACATTTAGTCATATCTGTTCAGTAATTCCTGCCCATGCTAGATTTGCCTAATAGAAACAGAAGACACTCTGTTCAAATTTAATACCAAATAATTTCTTACAACTTAAATTTGCTCTATGCAGTAATATAACTTTGTGTTAGCTGATGTCAGTGGTTTCAGACCTAGAGGGATTCTAATGAAGTGGGGGCTCCATTTCCTTCCTTTTATGTGGACAGGACACATGAGAGGTGAGGCGATGATAGAATGATAGAAGTTAGACCACACGTGGATGGCATGAGAGGTAAGGTGAGGTCACAGTATAATTCATAGTGCAGTAGACCGCATTCTATAGTTGTAAATGAGGTATAGTGCTTATTATACAAGCACTGGATCATTTTCTGTCTGATTTATAGGATTAATTCAGAGACATTTTTACCCTTGCTGAATTTTACAGTGGATACCAATGGGTTAAGTCATTTCATTTTATTCATTTTCTTAGCTGTATAAGTAATGTCATTTTTATCCCTCCATCACTTCTTTTTCATTGTTATCAAACCTGGTAGTTAAGATGAAGGAGATGTATAACTTTTATACTTGCCTTCTGGATGGGGGAATTGTTTTTGCATTTGAATACAAAATATAGAAAATGATTCACAAAGAAGTCTCTCTCTTATAAATAAGTCATTCTTTGCCATTGTCATTTTTTTTTATATCCTTCTATGGAGGCAAGAGATTCAGCTTCTAAGCATTATTCTAATAAAAAAAATCTGCGTTTTTTTTCTCTTTTCCTGATTTCCTATATATTCTATACAATTTGTTTTTATTTCAATTTCCCATCTAATATGAATTCATGTATTTGAAATAATGTTTCTTTTTTAATTCAATAATCCTTGTTTGATAAGTATACAGTCTGTTGACTATACAAGTCTTGATTTTAGTTAAGTCTATTCGTCCATCTTAAAATTGCAAATATTTGGCACTTGAACATTGGCTTAGTTTTTACCAGCTGCTATACTCAACTGGTTGATTAGAAAAAGTGTTCAATTAGAATGGAGCAAAAACAGCATCATGTTTAGATGTAACAGTCTATCTTCTTCAATTACTTTAAAGTACTTTCATTAAAGAAACATTTTGAATTAATGCCGTTACTGATATAACAGAAGTAGTCTGTGTTTGTTCAATCAAAGTTAGCCAAGGACATGAAGCGGTAATACAAGCAACATGAAGACCTACTTCAGACCATAATTATTTTGGAGTTTTTGAAATTCAATTTGTCAGCAATGTAAAAGAGGATACATTTATAAAGCAATTGTTAAGTTTGATGAAAATTGGTTGAAAAACCTATGAAAAATAAGAAAGAAACCAGTAAAAATCGCCATTTTTCACTATTTACACGGATTTTCACTATATGAGTGGACTCAATTATCAAGTTAAATGACTGTTAAACAATCAACTTATTGTTGGCTGCAATTGAGTGACGTTTGTATTAGATTGCTTGAAAATTGAGGGAGTTTTTAGTTTAAAATTTTTTGAAATCAATTTGTGTTGAAACCAATTTTTAGTTTTTCACTAAACGCAGTGGTATGGAAATAAAAACAAGGTATCGTTGAGCTCATCATGATGTAAGTAACCTATATGCCGAGTTTGAACAAAATTGAAGGAAAAAAGTTGAATTTATTGATTTATTGATTTTTGATTGGCTTTATTGATTAACTTTTTAGAAATTATCAATTTTTTTTTTTTTACACTAAAAACCTATCTCTTACATTGTACAATGTATGTGCCAAGTTTTGATCTTGGTTAGTACCTAGATGAGTGACTGTGTGGAAATACCAAGAGCTGTGAGATTTTATATATATATATATATATATATATATATATATATATATATATATATATATATAGTGAAAATGAAATAAAATCAATAAATAAGATAGTAATAATAAAAAAAAGAAATATATTTTCTCATGATGCTAGTAATAAAGGAACTGGAATTTTATTACCCCACTTGACTTTGTCAAATACTTGTTAATTGGTACTGTTTAAGTCTATAAAAAGGATATGGTAAAAGATTACAAAGTCCAACTCTCCATCTACACACATGAAGCCTCCTCACAAAGATATCCCCTTTGTAGGAAAAGTCAGTTACTTTTATGGCAGTTTGGTAGACCCTTATCAGGTTTTTGATTTGTAGAGCATAGAAATGGATTGGCA
>OZ010580.1:98152208-98387208 GCA_963932145.1 Acanthosepion lycidas
GATTATCAAAAGTTTTTTTTTTAAAATATGTATCCCTCCATAGGAATTGAACCAGCATTCCCTCCTTTCTTTTTTATTTCTTATTTTCTTTATATTTTTTTTATTTTTTTCTGGTAAACCACCTTTTGGATAAGTAGACTGTTATGATTTTGGCCACAGAGGTACTTCCAACAAGGCAAAACTTAATTATACTATTTCAGAAACTTGTCTCTCTTAGTCTTGTTCCACCCCTTATGTCTAGGGAGACCATGTTTTTTTAGTACTACTAAGATAACCTGTTTCCACCAAGTCTAAGTCCGTACTACCCAGCTTGGGGATTGAATCCATAATTCCTATGCCACTAAATCTACAATACTTTAATCCACAATCCTAAACCGAGAACTTGGAGCTATAAACCTAATGTTCTTTTCTTGCCAGGCTGTAACTGCTTCTGTCACACTTGACACCCTTTGCCGCCACTTTTCTTCTTGCTGTTGTTACTCTTTCTTCATTGATGGCTCCTATATAGTATTTATTTCTATGCTAGGTCTACTAAGGAGGTTTAGCATATGTCTGGATTCTTTTCAACACCTGATTCTCCAATGTTCTTATAATCTATTTTTGAAATTATGGAAAATGATCTGTTACTTAAACCTGCTAAGTAGATTAACTCTGATAAGCTGGTTACTGATGATAATCTTCTTTGAGCATAAACCATGAAGTGACTTGGATAATTGACCTTACAGGTGATAAATGATATTATTAGTAGTGTAGTTTCTCTTTGAAATCTATTAAACATTTTCTTTTCACTCTGTGTTGCTTATTGGGGATTTAAAATGAACAAATGAAAATAGTGATTGAATTTAAGGTTGAAATTCTAAATATGAAAGAAAATGTGCTATTTGACAAAGGTGGCTTGGTAAAAATAAGCAAGAAGGGTTAGATTTTTTTTTTTTTTTTTTACAGTAAGGACCAACCTCTACAAGTCCTGGGGGCCACTTGCATTAGAGGTTTACATTAAGAAGCAGTTTATGCAGATAGGAGGAGAAGATTGCAGTAAACCCTAGACTTGAACAGGTTGTAGTGATTAAAAAAACATCTTCTCAGGAGTTGGTTCCAAGGAGAAGTGATTCACAGGAAGAAGCTCTTTGAGTGTAACTTACTTCTCACCGAGGGAATATGGAGAGAATGTGGGTGGTTTGCTACAATATAAGTGGCATGTTGAGTCCTACTCACTTGATTAGACTTGGCAGAACTAAGGAATGTAGTTAGTTCAAGCACTTTCCATGAAAGCAGTGATAGACCAGTGAGAGTCTTGCCACATCACATCTTTGAGAGAGGTTGGGGGGTGGAAAATAATCTGTTGCCCAAAAGGAGTCGGAGATGATTTTGAATCCTATCAAGACTAGAAAGTGAGGATCAGGCAGTTCCCACTCAAATATAACAACAGTACTCTGCCTGATCTGGCTCTTGTAAAGGTAGAGGATAGCATGAGGAGTCCAGTACTTACTGGGGCGGTATAAGGAGCCGATCACTTTACCTGCGTCTTTAGTGATGGATTGTATATACACGTAGGTGGGAGTTTAAGGCCTGAAAGTTTCTCATGATATGGAGCCTCCTTGAGGAGATATTTATTCATCATGGCTGGTGGTTTACACATAGCTTTGCTAGTTTTACCAAGTAGTGACAGTATCCATGGGACCTTGTTCCCAAGCATGGGGATATTTTTCCCCTCATTGACTAAACTTTATTCACACACACACACACACACACACACACACACACACACACACACACACACACACACACACACTCTTCCTAAATTTTAATGTCTTCTTTTGCATGCATATTAGTGCATTTTGTCTCTCCTTTTTTTCTTTTTTTATTTGGTTATGTCTATGAAAACAAAAAAATATAAAATATCACTTTTTTGAAATTCATTAATCTCCTTACACTCAGCCAAAATGCTGACAATAGTTCAAACAATGTGAATGGCTACAATACCACATCTCAGAAACAGACAGATCCTGAAGAAGGGTGGCATGTACAACAGCCGAAACATCGATAAAATGAAGAAAAAAGAGATGATATAAAGGAGGATATGGGTTAAGCTGATGCCGCCATTTTCCTATATTTTGTAACCATCTTATTTGTAGTTCTTATTTTCATTTCAAATAAGACAAATCAAATTCTTCAGTATTTTCACCTTTTGAAAATTATAGTTTATAATTATAGATTAGATATATGGGATCAAGGAAGGTTTCATTTTAAAATGATGCCTGGAAGATAGGGTTCATTTCGGAACATTCTCATGACAAGAAGTTTGTGAAACATCATCCTGATCTCTAACCATGAAGCCATTTTCTTCAGACTATAAATAAATGAGTAAACACTAATAGAGTTTTTCTAGCTTAACTGGACGTTTATTTTTTTTATTTACTTTTTTGTAATACTCTTCAATTTAATTGTTTTTTTTTTTTTGGTCTTTATCTTCGTAAATTCTTCTCTTTGCTTCTCATTTACTTTAATGCAAGATTTAATTTTCCTTGTCAAAATTTGAGTGTTTTCCAATAAATAAAATTCCAGATGTTTTTTGTTTGATTAAAACACGTTTTGTTTCCGTGCTTTTTGAGTTGAATTAATTTTCTTTCAATTTTTAGACTTGTATTTTGCAAAATAATTGTGGACAGATTTTATTTCATTTGTCTTTGAGATAAAATTGGGTCATATTTGTAATTTAAAACAGTCACACACACACACATATATATATATATATATATATATATATATATATATATATATATATTATTATTATTATTATTATTATTATTAATATTTTATATGTGCAATACTTATTAGAAAGTGCTCAATATCTGTGATAGAGCAAACATATTCAGTTGTATGGATATGAGTTTGTGACCCCGAGTTTCATGCTTTTGTGATCATCAGACAAACTGGTTTATTTTTTTTAAATTGGATCTATTTATGCTTGTTTATATTTGAAGTTGGGAGGGGAAAATTCTCCTCTTTGTCCATTTGGGATGACACTGTCACATACACACACAGACATACATACACACACACACACACACACACACACATATATATATATATATATATATATATATATATATATATATATATATATATATATTCTGAAGTGGTCACCGGTTTATAGACATATGGTTTGGCCTTCCATCTTAAGTATTGTTATCACTTCAATGAGCTGTCAAATATAAACTGAAAAAGGTTTAAAAAATTTTCAAGATCATTACCAAATAATTTGTTTAATAAAAGACATGATATTTATTCACAGTAATGTTAAATTTTAAATAAATTTAAAAAGAAAGTTAATGATCAACTTCCTAACAGTGTTTATGACTGAATTAAAATCACTAGTTTCTGTCTTATGTCCATAATCTTTCTGTGAAGACATAAAATCATACCAGCAGTTGGAAAACTAACCTTGTATGAGATTAACTTCTGGTCAAAATCTGTCACTTGAAACTTGTTTCAATAAGATAGATCAAAATGAGTGTTCTTGAAACTTAGAGTGAGGTACAAAATAAAACTTGTACAAAAGGATTTGTGTATGAAATAAGGATGTAATAAAGAGTATAGCAAAAACAGATATTTGCCTTGCTGTGTGCATTGTTTGGCATGAGTGTTTTCGATGAAAGATTTCTAAATCAGAGAGATATTCCAGACATTCACCATGTGATCAGGAGAATGATTCAGCATCACTGGACTGATATGACAATAGTGATCAGGGGGTCATTTCAGCATCCTCAATCTGGTATATTATATACAAAATAAATATGGCCACACAAAGCCAAGCGCTTTGGTGAGAAATATCTAATGTTACTATGTAATCTGATGTATGTGGAGATAACCAAAAAGTTGGTGCTTGTGTACCTGGCCTGAATGCACAATTGACCTGTAGGGATACATAAGAGAGTATCAACTTTTGGTGGAGATAAGTCACATGGGTTACATGATGGCTGCTTAATGACATCACTTCATACAGTGTTGAATGTGGCCAGGCACTTAGTCAGTCGGTTTATACTAGCCAAACTGAGCAGTTGCCTGATTTAGTTTGAACCAAGAGGCCCAGATTTCGGCTAAATTCGCTTCCCCAGCAGCTTACAAGCAGATGGTACCAATTCCCTTTAGGAATATATCTTCCACAGATATAGTAAGAAACTTCTGTTCGACAATCCTCAATTTTGAAAAATACAAGATTTGCTATTTCCTCTTCGTAGAATATGTCCTCACCTGAGTCAGATTTGATAAATCTGGCCCACTTGAATCTGGATTCCTAAACATGACTTCTCCAGAAACACAGTAGAATCTCCCTATTATATGTCAAACTCTTCCTTCTTGTTTCTTCTTGTACTCTGCTTCTGTGTAGATATGATATATTGTTTTCCACATGGTGCACATTTAAATATGTATATATGGATTTTTGTATGTCTTAGTGGTAGAAAAGTCTCCCTGAGAACAAAGCAAGTTTGTCATTCTTTTTCTTTTTTGCTATTCCAGTCTGTCTGTGAATTATAGTGTTATAATATCATCAGTATAATAATGCTCATGATGGGGGGGGGAATACAAATGGGAAAATAAATCTTTCTTCTGCAGATCTTTCCTGTTATAGGGCCATAACATATTTAAAATTCTGGTGACCTTCTCAAAAGACTGAAAATCATAAGTATAACAGATAAACTCATGAATAGTTGAGATATTAAATCCCTATAATTAATGTACCTATTAAATCCCTATAATTAATGTACCTATTGGCAAATGCTTCAATTTCCAATTAGTCCAATCAAAAATTAATCTCTCTTTACTTACAGATAAAAGTATTTGCTGAATGCCATGAAAAAACATGCTAAGACATGATTAAGAAGTGATCCCATCAGCAGTCCGAATGTCTGCCTATAGAAATTATTAAGTGAAACCAGTTGCATTATTACAAACCAGTTTCACTCTTAATAATAATTTTTATAGACAGAAATTTGGATTACTAATGGGATCACCTCTTCATGGTGACATCATGTTGATTCTTAGATATTTTAGAAACTCATCGTTTACAAAATATTTTATCTCCACAGCATATTTTTCTGATATATTGATGGTGCTTTATTAAAAAATTCTGCATGAAACAATATTGCTTGATCTTGTAAATAAACTAAGAAACATCAGACATACAATTGATTTTACTGACAAAGCAAAAACAAAAAAAAAAATTAAATTTCTTGATACTGTTAACTGTACTGATAAATCCCCACCCCTCACCAAAAAACATTTCTTGAACATATTCACAGTAAAATCAAATTTTGATTAATTATAGGTTTCTTCTTAATAGCACTTACAATTTGCAATCCTCAGCATTTACATAGTGGAAAATACATTTTAGCTTTTTTAATACAGTGTAACCCGGATATAAGAGAGATTTCTCTGGTCCCAAATTAGAGCCATACTTACCTAAACAAAATAGACCAAACCCGGATATAAGAGAAACCCGGATATAACAGACTTCTTCTCCGGTCCCAACAACTCTCTTATATCCGGGTTACACTGTATCCAAATTATTCCAACCAATGGAATCCAAGAAATCATAAGGGAATTCAATAGTTGAGAAGGGTTAGATTATTGATTTCGGCACAAAATTTGATTCTTCTAAAACCTGTAGACTAACTGTGAAGAATTGGGCAAATCAGACAAAGTAGTTTTACTATAGTTTTGGTAATGAGTAGTTTTTTTTTTTGTTTCACTGGGTGGAGTTACTAAACTCCTGCCCAATTGCTTTTTTCTCTTCTTTTTAATAATTTCACCCCAGACAAGGCAATAGAGCCACTAAGATGCAAGGGGTTACTGAGTGTTAGAAAGTATGTGAGAAGAAAGAAACTACTATTAATGCAAGAGGACAATAAAAGAACAAGAATTATGAAGACAGAAGATAATAATTGACATTGCATTTAAATATTTAAAGATCAAAATTGACTGGAAAGCAAGAAGTTGGAAGAGTTCCACAAGCAATAAGTGCAAGAGAAGAAACTGTTTACATAGAACTTAGTTACATCTAGCCGTTTCAACGCTAAAATGATGAGGCCTTGCTACCACTCTAGTAATGCACTTAAATTCATAAAGTCTAAGTATAATAGAGAACAGTTCATCAGAATAATTACCTTGAAAGTATTTATAGAAAAGGCACAGGGAAGCTACATTATGGTGGTGGATAAGTGAGTGAAGTCGAGATTCAAGACCAAGACCAATAACATTCTTCTTTGGATTTTATTAAGAATTTCTATGTCTGTCACTTGAGCACCAGTCCATATGTGGCAGTAATATTGAAAGTATGAACAACTGGTAGATTTATAGACATGTAAGATAGATTCTGGAGAGAAAAATTGTCTAGCATGACACATTGAACCAACCTTCCTTACAGCAGATCTAGCAATATAGTCTTTTCACTTCATGCCAGCGGAAGAAGGCACTATGATTTACTCTCCTGGAGGTTAGTATCAGCCACACTGATGTAAGACAGAAAGTGGTTTCTCAGATGATTTAATTTAGAATTTTCCTTCACTTAAACTGGTTGCCAACCAAGGCTAGAGAGTGTACTCTTCACTGATTTTTAGTCCATAGCCAGGAGCAATTTTGATAATACATTATTTTTTCAATACAGTATAACCATTCCCAATGTATTAAATTAGATTTAGTTTAATTATGTTAAGCAAGTCTTTATTTGTTTGTCTTTTTTTTTTAACTTACATTAAAAGTGAAGAATAATTGCTTAATAATATTATTAATATAATTATATTATTATTAATTATTGCTTATATAGGCAGGTGGCCAAGTGGTTAGAAAGTTTGCATCTCACCATGGCTGATTTGTCAGGAAAGAGACTTCATGATGTTATTGGACCGAAGAGGTCGATCCCAGCGTGCAGCACCTTTGGAAAGTGCCTGAAAACCATACCATGGGTTGACCCAAGCCTTGTGAGTGAAATTGGGTGAACTGAACCCTTGGGGTCCATTGATAGCTGTGCTAGCACAAAGTCACAAGTCATTGTGACCGAGGGCTTGAGCATGCTGACCATGTTCAAATTGTTGATCATGTTAGGTAACATTCTCTTTCCCAGAAACTGTAACTAAAGTCTGCTCAGCATAGTTGCAGTATAAACCACAGGTTGGTCTGTGGGTGATGAACAAACACAAATGTGCCTGAGCAAGGGTTTGCAATAGGGATTGGCTTGCCACTCTAGTAGACAGGTAACCTTGAATACAATTTGCCAGCATTATATTGAGCAGAAGTTTCCAAACTTAAAAGACAGTTAAATAATTAAAAAAAACCCTGGAAACTTTGTGCACACCTAATAACTTGTTTTTAACTGACATCCATGGTACTTTTTTCATTTTACATACTTTCTGCAATAGTTCCTGATACAGTATTTTGAAGGCTTATAGCCAAATCAAATTGAAACACTGGTTTCTGTATGATCACTGAAGTTAAGCAATTTTGAGCCTGGACAGTACCTGGATGGGTGACAACTTGCGTATACCAGGTGATGTAAATTTGGATGTATGGGTGGTTTAATTGATAATGGCTCGGTATTGTTAATTTGAGAGTTCCAATTCCAGTTGGGTTTCTTATATTCACTTACGCACAAATATTCTTCTCCTCCCAGCTATGGGTTAATTAGTAAGACATGTTTCACTAAACCATTATTGTCTCAAAAAAAAATTGCAAACAAAAATATTTAGATTTCAGCATTAAATTACCAATAGAGGTTGATATGTCATTAAACAAAAAAACAAATAATCATATAATATTTTGCTATTGCTCTAAGGTGAGGACTGCATCTTAAGATCCTTAATTCCATGCTAAATTAAAGCTTTGGAATAAATACAGTCTTTTGGTGTGCAGTAATGAAAAGTCCTGAACAAGATTAGGCCAAATATTCAGAGTTCACAAAGACGTTTACCATAGCATCATATCTTCGTACAATTCTCCTTGAAAACTTAGACTGATATTCTTCTGTGTTGCTATTGAAGTAGAAAACCCTGTGAAAATTTCTACCAATTTTCACCAGTTCCATTTCACTTTACATCAGCAATTTAGAAGACATGCTGATAGCTTGTTGACCCTTCATTTTGGCAGTTTCTAAGAAAGGTTCCATAAATCGGTGACCTTTCGACCTTGTCATTTCTCTGTAAATGCTCATAGGTTAACAACATGATCTTGAAGAATTTAGGAGGCTTCCTCCAGACTGGTGAACTTTGACCATTGTAATAAAGAGAATG
This sequence comes from Acanthosepion lycidas, assembly GCA_963932145.1. NCBI lineage: Eukaryota > Metazoa > Mollusca > Cephalopoda > Sepiida > Sepiidae > Acanthosepion > Acanthosepion lycidas. Next base: position 98,160,494 of record OZ010580.1, read on the forward strand.
GCCTCATCAGCTGTTGACTTGCAAATTAAACAATTTGACGAATATGCTTAAAGAACGATGACCTGAATTAAACAATTTAAGAGAAGAGGTCTTAGAATTTGGCAGTTTTGAGTATGGGGTCAAAGAATGATGAACTCTGTGATTGGAAGATTTAGTGAATATGCAGACTGACCAGTGACCTCTCTATTTGAATATGAAAAGTTAATTATATATGATTTTCTTTCAACAATACCCATGGGTGCCTAATAAATGGGTAGGGACTTTTTTTCTGACACCGACTTAGTTTATTAAGACTGCTCCAAAGTCAGAATGAAAAATATTTTAAAAAAATGTAACTGCAAATTTTTGATTGCATAAAACAAAACTTGAAGGAATTTCCAACAATTTTTTAAAATCATTTTCAATAAATTGCTTCAAACTATAAAATTATAAGGAAATTTTATTCTCCAAAATTAAAAAATAACACTTTCATATTGTTATCTGAGTTTCATTTGCTTGTGATCTAGTAAATGCCCAAAAATGAACATAATCTATGCTAAACGATCCATTTGAAGCAAAGTTGTCTTCATCATGAAATGAGATCAAAACAAAATTGGATGTGAGAGAAAGAGAAATGAAACAAAAAGGAATGCACCAGAATTCCATTTTTACTTAATGACTCTTGTCAAGATTAACCATGACAGAAAGAATCAGTTTATTTCTCTAGTATCTTTAGCAATGGATTGTACATGAGTTTCTTCACTTGAAGACTCAAGAGAATTAATATATTAGGTGGGTGCAAAAATAATGTCGTTTTCTCACATATGTTACTATGTGAGAAAATGACATTATTTTTGCACCAACCTAATATAATGTATGCTTAAGCAGTAAAAATTAATTCAAACAAGCTTTACTAAAATCAACTAACAAAAGTCAGTTTACATCCATAGCCACTGTTCAAAATGATTTTGTGCAGATGTTTTTGATCATCGTTTTTTGTTATCAAAAATGTATATTTCAATAATGTCCTATTTCTAATTAAAATATATCTATGTTGTTGTAGGAATGCTGGTTATGCTCAGGTAGAAAACACGTGTCTCCTGGTACATTTTTCCCACAACAATTATTGCAGACTTGAATGAGTCCAAGTAATAAATGAATAAATTAACAACAACACTCTCTCACATACCTTATATATATATATATATATATATATATATATATATATATATATATATATATATATATATATATATATAACGTCATCCACAGACAGACTGTTTCGCTGTTTCACAGCTTATCAGTGTGGCTAGACATCCGGTTGCCTCTAGCTAGGATCGAAACCCGACTGACTTGGTGTCAGAGATTCTACCACTAAGCGGTCGGGTGTATGGCAGGGATGTAGGTGGATTTTTAGCGTATTTATTTTTAGAAACACGCCCAGTGACTCAATTCGCTTTGCGAAGAGTCTCGCTATATTAGCTATAATAGTCACTGTTTACAAACCCATACCTACTCCCTAGAGAGCTCAACTGGAATTAATTTTTATTTCAGGAGCCAGTATAACATCATCTACAGCAGAGGATGCATTTCTATAATAAGGGATTCCACTGAGTTCTACTTATTATTACAAAAAAGTTTTCATTCATGAAGTAGTTGTAAAATAGAGAAATTAGAAATAGAATGTTTGGAAGATTCTAGATCATTCTAGTATATTCGAGAAAAATATATTTATATATATATATATATATATATAGAGAGAGAGAGAGAGAGAGAGAGTCATCCATAGACTGCTTCGCTGTATCACAGCTCATCAGTGTGGCTAAATATGCGATTGCTTCAAGCCGGGATCAAAACTCAACCAATTTGACATCAGTCAGAGACACTTAATCCTAGGCCATCAATGCATGCTAGTAAGAAAGGGAATTTTTTTAAACACATTATATACAAGATATACACATTACTGGCTACCAGAGGGCTTAAATCAAAGTGAAGAGCTTAGCATTAATCATCAGCAGTAGCTAACAAATTCTATTTCTTACAAAAGTGATCAGCCCACAAAAGAGAGTGTATATAAGTAAACAACAATGTATGTATTAACAAAAGGTATGCGTAGACAATAACAGAAGATTATTGCATGTGACAAAAACACTGAATATGAAAAAGAAAATATTTAAAACATTTTAAAAAAATGTTTGTGTGTATGAAGTTTGGTGTAGGAGAACGTCCAAGAGAAAAGTAAATGAAAGTAAATTGAATGATGCATGTGTTCCCCAGTAGGGGACGCATTTTAACCATGTGTGACCTATATCTTAGAGTGTAAGACAAAAATAGAAAAGAAAGACAATGCCTGTTTAAGTGAAACACATGTACGTAGTTGGAGACATCTGTGGTAAGCGAGAGTTGCATCAATAATGGATATTTGCTGGTTGGTTGGTTGGTTGGATGGTTGGTTGGGTTTTATGGCATATCAACCACCATGGGTCATTTTATGCCAAATTAAGGTATATATATATATATATATATATATATACCTACACATATAGCTGGCAACATTATTTTTTCAAAAACGCATACCTGGCAATAATTATTTTTCCAAAAAACGTATAGCTGGCAACATTATTTTTCCGAAAACATTATCTGAGGCCTTGTTGGATGTAGTTTATCGTCATACCCAGGACGCTTGGATATTTGTCTTTGTTTTAAAATTTGTTTTGAGTAGAGTGCAGGATGTATGTGATTTAGCTAGACGATAATTGTTGTGTAGTCTGAGATATGTTTTTAAATAATTGTATAAACTTGGCTTTAATTTATCATCTCTATGTGTAAATTTCTTTTTTTCCACCTCAGTATTGTATGCAATTAACATGCTTTAGAGGACAGTTTTGTGGGAGTCACTTGACAATGCTTGGGGATTTTGTTTTTTTTTTATGTAGTCCCTGTGATGTAAATAAATTTTACTTTCTTCATCCTCATCAGACCAGATGTAGCAGCAATATTCAATCCAGGGATGAACGGTAGACTTAGAAATATGTAAGAAAAATTGTTTCGTACAACAGAGTGAAACAAATTTCCTCATATCAAACCTAGCAATTGATTCAATATAATTTTCCACTTCATGTCAGCTGAAAATGTTAGCATCAGAAGGTGCAATGAGTCACCTACCTAGAGATGAGCATTAGACATGCTGATGGAAAGCAAATATATTTCTCTAAGATGATTAAAAGATTGCTGTTTCGTTTTGGAGGAATTTCTTGCCCCAGTTAACAGAAGATTGTAGATCATTTTTGAGGGCTTCTATCAATTTGACCTTAATGAACTGATCAGACTTAAGACATAAGTAAATATACAAATATATACAATCACTTTTATCTTCCAAGTACTTTCAATCTTCTTCTGAGATCATCTTCAGGGATGCAAGTAATAATACAAAACTGTGTGTTGCTATGAATTACTGTAATTTTTTCTTTTTGCTTTTAAATGCAATGGTTAACAGTTATGCTTAAATTTAAATGCAATGTCAATCACTTTCCACAGTCCGTCTGATTACTCTTCCACTATTCTTGGTCCTTAGTAAAGTTTCTGTTCCCTAATTCTTCTATGCTGAGTAACACCTCATACCTCCATGGCTTTACTGCATTGCTTGGGGGTGAACTATACTAAAAAGAAATGTTCAATATCTGTATAGATAGTAAGTATTAGGTTGGTGCAAAAATAATGTCGTTTTATCACACAGTAACATATGTGAGAAAACGACATTATTTTGCACCAACCTAATACATGGTATATATAAAAAAAAAGACCCACAGACAACCTGACCTTAACAGATACCAAGTTGCTGTAGATGTGTGTCAATGGAATGGATTTCTCGCTTTTGAAACTCTCTTCCAAATTCTTGCTTTTCTGTCAACTACAATCTTCAAAAACCTAAATGTAACATCAATCGCCATCTTCTGTCTCATTGAATCCTGTTCCTTTCTTGTCGCCAGCTTCCTTCATTCTCTCAGCAACATCTTGAATCTTGGTGGCTTTATCACATTACTTAGGGTGTATTTTTTCTTTTGAGAATAACAATAAAGCTTCTGTACTTGTTCGCTTTTGGCATATCCATTAAAGATAAAAAAAATGGAATTTATGAAGGAGCTCCAGATAAATAGCAGGGACACTGCACCATATGTGGCAGCAATATCATAAGCCTAGATGAATAGTAGACTTATAGATATCTAGGATAGATTTTTGAGAGAAAAATTGTTTCACATGACATAGAGAATCAATTATCAGAAGTTGATGATTAAACTTCTCTACTTGTTTGCTTTTGATATATGCATTAAAGGTAAGAAAAAAAAATCCAACATTTATTAATTATCCGTTTCTAAAGAAAAAAAATAATCCAGTATTGATAACAGGTTTCTACCTAAGAACTGATTAATGGCTGCTGTCCCCCAAATGCAATGGTGGACTGTAATCTGTTGACAAGTCTGAATGGGTGGCAGGTGTGATAATAAAAAAAATGGATGATAAAAACATGGCATATAAAAGATCTCTTTTCTTGCTGTTATCAAGTTTGCTGACTTTAAAATTGAACTCCACATGAAATGAAAACGTGGATATTAATAAAATGTAAATTTTTCTTATGCAAAATCTTTTGTTTTTGTTTCAAATTAATTTTCTTTTGACTTGTTGAGTTTGCTTCATCAACAGAAAAAAAATCACATCTTGCTTATGACGAAATCTCAGAACTCTCAAGTCATAGGTCAATAATCCCAGCATGGGGCCAAACCTGACAGGACAACAAGAAACAAACATCAATCATCATGAATATTTGAAGAGTGTCTTAGAGAAATCTGAGTTAAGGAACAAATTCTATAGAAAATCTAGGTGATTTTATATATATATATATATATATATATATATATATATATATATAAATAATCACCTAGCTTTTCTAGGTGACAATGGAATTGTTGATCTTTATTTTAAACTAGTTTACTTGTCCTATAAAAAATGGTGATTCAATTTCTTTTTTTATCATTTCACCCCAAGCTAGGCAATAAAGCCACTAAGATGCAAGGAGTTACTGAGTGTGAAAGAACATGCAATGAATATTATTAAGGAGAGAGAACACTAAAATAATAGGAATTAAGATAACTTGCATTATTTACATTATTTGGACTGTTATCGTCTTCTTCATTGCCATATTCACAATGTTTCAGACATTGTACACTCAGGCCTTCTTCAGGTGATTGGAATTTCAAACCGAACTCTTTATTTCATCCACCAGGGTAGATTGTTCTAGTTCCACGTGCCATGCCTCTTCTGGATGTCTCATTTATTTCCCTTTTAACTCAACTCTCCAAGTTTTGGTTCACCATTGCTGTGGCCTGGTATTGAACTCACAACTCTTTGGGTCTAGTCACTGGATCTAACTAATGTCTTTATCCACTGGGCCATGTGTCCTTGAGATATAGAGAGATACAGCAGATGAGGATTGACATTGCATTTAAATTTTTGAAAATCAAAGTTGACTTGAAAGCAAGAAGCCAAAAGAGAATTCGACAAGAAAAAAGAGTGAGAGAAGAATCTGTTAGCATAGAATTTACATTTATATTTAACCATTTTAATTTTGATGAGACATGTCCGCCAATCTAGTAATGTGCTTAAATTCATAAACTTGAGTTACCAAGGAAGAAAGCTTGTAAGAACAATTACCATGAAAATATTTATAGAAAAGTTGCAGGGAAGCAATGTTAAAATTCTTTAAGTTAGATGAAAGTTATTTTCAGTTCAGTTGAGGTTTAAGTTTTTGAGTAATTTTTAATGAAGTATGTAATAATTATGGTAATATTAGCTGTTTGCTTACAAGGAAACATTCAGCATTTATTGGCCATTCTTTGCAACAGTTCGTTGAAATTTATAAAAGGTTTCTATTCTAACAACTTGTCAGGAAAAATGGTTTCCCAAGTCCACTGTTATTGTGCTTTGAAATATTGATAGCATACAACTGGAACTTTAGACATTTCTGAATAAGTGTGGCGTCATACATGACATCAATATAAAAGTCACAATCTGATAAATCTATTTAAGGACATGAATTTAGTTTTTAGGTTACTGCTCTGGTTTTACTAAAGGAAGCTAAATAAGAAGAAATATATTAGCAATGTTTTGCACTCTCACAGCAATGGGGCCTGTGTCTACCGTTTTGTGCCAATAATGACTTGTGTTTACATTTTTTTGCCAGCATTGGCCTGCACCTATGGTTTTGTGCCAATAATGACCAGCTTCTACATTCTTTTTCCAACAGTGGCCTGCATATTTTTTTTGCCAAATGTGGTCTGCGTCTACCATTTTGTGCCAGTATTGGCCTGCATCTACATTTTTGTGCTAAAGGTGGCCTGTGTCTACCATTGTGTGTCAGTGTTGTCTAAATCTAAGTTTACTGTTTTGTGTCAGTGTTGGCCTGTGTCTGTTTTTGTGCCAAAGGTGACCTGCATCAGTTTTTTGTCAATGGTGGCCTACTGTAACATTTTTTTGACAATGGTGGACCGTGTCTATCATTTTGTGCCAATGGGGCTGGTGGGTGGTAATTAACAGGTTATGATTTTTGTCTTAAAGACTAATATTTAACTTTGAATAACCACAATAGTTGATATGTCATTAAATTAACCAAATTAGCCTAACTAAAAATTAATACCAGCTCCAAAAATTAAAGTCTTCAATGGATTTATAAGATAAAAGATTTTTTTTTATATTATAGTACATTGATTCTTTGGGACCAAATTCTTCATGAATCTTGTTTAAACATAATTTTGTTGCCAATCTCTGGTCATTTCCTCTCGTGAATTTCTCAAACAGGTTATTTCTACAATTATTAGGTTGGTGCAAAAATAATGTCGTTTTCTCACATAGTAACATATGTGAGAAAACGACATTATTTTTTCACCAGCCTAATATATAATAATACAACAGTTTTCCTCATCTTTGTTGTCTATTTCACCTACTGTAGCTTTCAATTTCTTTTAATTTTATGAGATAAGCCGTTCATCTATTATTGATTCTTTTGGATAGAGTTTTCTTTTATTTGCTTTTATCATACAATTTCACCTAGCTTTCTTTCTGACTAAATTTCTGACACTGTCAGGCAATGCCTGCCCATGTCTTCCTATCTATGTCTTTGCTGTAATTTCCGCATAGAACTCTGCATACAATTAATGTTGATTCTTTTTCACATAAAGAAGCCAACTTATATAGCAATGGGTTTGGTCTTGATTGGTCAGTCATCACTACAACTGTCAAATAAATTATCTGTCAGTACCACTAACCTAAACAAACACCAAAAGGGCTTATATTAATAGGGACAACTCAAATAACGTTTACTGACAGATATGAATATATATCAACAATTACTATTAAAAAGTAACTTTGTTTTTAACCAGTTTTGATATTTTTGTTAAATTTCTCATAACATTGGATTTTGATTCAGTGTGGAGATGAACTGGCATCAAGATTATGAAATGAGAGTAACAGATTTCCTCTGAAGATTACTGGGTGTGATCAGTACCAGAATAAAATCAGCAAATCCCAAAAGATCATATCAAAGATTACGTTCAATGTTCATGGAAGACAGAAAGGTTCAAAAGAATCAATTTATAATTATATAAAGATAGATTTTGGAGCCTTGTGCTACAGATGATAAGCAACAAAAACTCTGGAATATAAAAACTGATTGACATTCAAAAAGATTGATTGTGCAAAGATAAAGAGAATTTGGGCTAATTCCATAGATTGTTTAAAAAGGATGATACTAGAACAGTAATTTTTTAATCTAAAAGATTTGGGTATCAGCACGGCACACAAAAACACATATGGGTGAGTGTAAGCAGCAAGTATATAGCAGGGATTGACCAGATGAAATGATTTGACAAATACAAATAAAAATTTAAATTGTTTGATAAAAGAATAAGATAAAAAGAGTGTAATCTATATAAAGGGATTATTTTTATCTACTTCATATATATATGCGAGGGTGACTATGTAGGGCAAACCAACTTGCGGTTGAAGGTTCCAGTTGAACAACACATGGCTACCTATATAAGACAGGGTGTAGTGAGTAACAAATCATTTGATTCAATCAGTGTGCCAGTCAGTGATTAGGCTTCATCTATTTGATAACCTGGGTTATACTTCCAAATACGTTGATAGAGCATTTAGGGTGCAGCTCAAGGCTTGGTTAAACATTTATGGTTTGCAGAGTCTGTTTATATCAAGCTTCATCAACTGACTCTATGCAGTCAATAAGAGAACATTCTTTGTTTTCTCAGTCTCATGGGTGAGTCCCGAGTAATTATTTTTATGTCTTATACTCACTAGGGGCTTATTTACACCAATTTGTTTCTTATTTGGGGAGTGGGGAAATAAAATTATTTTAGTTGTGGCTCTTTAATTAACCCCTGTGTCTACTTTTTTAAATGCCCCTTTAAAAAAAAAATGCATTTTGTCATTTTCAAAGCCATATTTAAATTCTGTGGTATAAAATTTCTGTTTAAATATATATATATATATATATATATATATATATATATATATATATATATATACACACACACACACAATGCTATGGATAAATTGTTGTCCAAATTATCCAAAAATGAAAATAATACCGACATCTCATTTTAACCAATATATTTACCAAAATTAGACAAAAATATCTTGAAATACTAAAGAGTAAGCTTAAAGATATAAAGTTGTACCCTCTTTCTGTCTGTTATCAAATTCCTATTAGGCTTTTGGAGATGGACCCCCATAAGCATATATTCTGAAACTACATTATCTAGGGTACTTAGATATTTCATTTTGCTCAAAGGGGTTCCCAGGGGGAACAAACCCCTTAATAAAATTTTTATTTTCCCTTTGATATAAATTAAATTTAAATTTGAACAAGGGAATGTCTCCTATCCAAAATATAGTAGAAAACCAGAAGATGGAAGTCACATTGGCAAGATCAAAGTGAGACAATATGGACGTTAAGTTGAGCAAGAAATCACTATTCAGTGGTTAATGCTTTACAATACATATTTGTTACAATTCAACTGTCATCTCAATTTTGAAATCTGCTCATCTATTCATTCAATCAAGTATTACATCATATGCATATCAAAGTGATCTGATCAAGCTTTTTTGCAAAATAGTTGTAGGTAATTTGGCTAGTTTAGTCACTAAAATTGCCATTGGCTTCAACCACAGCCTCTAGACAACTTCAGAATTTCCTGCATCTCTTCTGGATGGTCTTGTTTAAGTTGGTTGGTGAATGCTGTCATAATCCTTGTGCTCAGTTCATCTTTGGTGTCACAAAGAGTTTTGTTGGTCTCTCGCTTAACTGTGCCCCAAGCGGGTGGCAATCTGGGGAGTTAGGTGGCCAGGTGTAAGGGATGATATGGTGGCAGAAATTGTCTGACAGCTATGAGTGATTTCTCTTGCTTGCATGGCATGGTACAGAGTCCTGTTGTCAGACATAGCATTTTGTAGCAGCCACCCCCTTGAGCCAGGGCAACACTACCTCCACAAGCCACTTGATGTAGGCCTCCATGATGAATCTGAGGCCTCCACCAACAAATTCGGGAGTTCTTTTCTTATCAGAATGATTACCATTAGACTCCTCCAACTCTTTCTGAATCCTCTGCACTGTCCTCAGATTGATACCCAAATACTCTCCAGTGTTTGTATTGGAGCTTTCGGCACAAATGCCAAGCAGTACAGCATGCCGTTACCAAATTTCTGACAGAGTGAATTGCATTATGGTTTTGTTTTTCTCACAAATAGTGCCCAACTGACCCTACTATATTCTGCAGTCAACAAAATCAAAAACAAACGACGCCCATGCACAAAATTAAAAATATAAAATGGTGAAAATTTTTACCCATCATTCTTTCTCTCTCTCTCTCTCTCTCTCTCTCTCTCTATATATATATATATATATATATATATATATATATATATATATATATATATGTATATATATATATATATATATATATATATATAGTCATCCACAGACAGACCATCAGTGTGGCTAGACATCTGCTTACTTCAAGCTGGGATTGAGACAACCAATTAGACATCAGTCTGAGATTCTTACCCTTAGGCTATTGACACACAACAGAGAAAGGGAATTTTTTTAACTTATTATATAAGTGGCATATAAACACTATACTGGTCACCATAGCACCCAATTCTTACAAAGAGTGATGCATTAAAGCAGCCGCAGCCATTAAAAATTAACTTTTCTTTATGGGGATATATATACATATATATATATATATATATATATATATATATATATATATATATATATATAATTATTTATTTAAAAAAAAAAAAAAAAAAATTATAACATAAATATGTTATAAAATCACTACAAAAATAGCCATTTTGTTTCAACACCCTTGGTGTCTTATCAAGTGATGACGTTGAATGTAAAATAAATGGTTTTACTTTTATCATATACTTGGGTATATATATATATATATATATATATATATATATATATATATATATATATATATTATTTTTATCTACTTTCATAGACAAGCCTTCAACTACACTGCAAAAAGCACATCAGCTAAAGTTTAGTTAGGAGGAACAGGTAAAAGATGAAAATAAGCCACCCATCTTCACCCTCTCATTTTATTTATTTATTTATTTTTAAATGGAGGAAGGTTGATGAATTGTTTCAGATGAATACGTATTTGATAGATTTGTGCATTTGAGTGTCAAATCATCTTTGGTCAATTACAGCTTTAACGAAACTTTTTGCATTCATTTTGTGTGAGGTTTTCTTTCTTATCAGAACTTAATTCTCTTTTGGAGTGAATCTAATTGTCAAACTCATCCACATTCTTCCATTTCCTTGTCAGCAGAATTGATTAATGATTAACAATGAAATTGCAAATATTGGAATCGGATAAGAATGCAATAAAATAAGAAGCCACAAATATCACTTGAAATCATTATGCGCTGGAATAATGGCATATATTTCATTGTAAAAAGCAAGTTTATATTTTGTGTTTGATTTAATATTCTTGTGAATCTTAAATATACCGAGAAAATGATTACAGATTCAAATCAAGAAGTTTGTAGTCATTGTGAAAATTAGATTCTTAGTTAAATTGCTTGTAAATTGAAAATATATAGCTTAATGGAAAGATCTTATAGATTGTCACAGCTTTGAAAAATTATGTTAAAATTAGAAAAGCACCTATTATGATTTTCATGTCTTCGTAATGAATATTCCTTTTTTTCTTTTAACTGAAATCAGTCTTTGCATGTCTTTGTTATTTTGTTGTTGCTATTGTTTTTGTTACGATAATGTTTTGACCAGTCGATTCTCTAGCCATCTTCATATGCAGCTTCTATATTCATAAATGTTGGAGATGCTGGGTCATGTCATGAAATCACCTGGCTACCTTTGTTTTTGGATGACAATTAGAGGGTGGAACACTGATTTTTTTTTATTTTTTTTTTTATGCATTTTATATGAAAATGCAATAGTTCATAGTTAAGGACTTTTAATTACCATATTTTCCAGCTCACAAAACATTTTTTTCCTAAAAAGTACCCTTAAAAATATGTGTTTGTCTTCCAAGACAAATATAAGGCAATGACCAGGCTCAAGTAAGCTTGAACAGTCACCTAATTGTCTTGACTAATAGATATATAGATTTGTATGTTGAGTCATTACACTATAATGTTAGCTACCCTTTATATGATGTAACCTCAGTACTTAACTGTTCAAAATTTTTCCAAGACCTTCCTTGAGCTGAGCCACAAATATTTTCCAAGACCTTCCTTGAGCTGAGCCACAAGCTTAAATGTACTCTGTTTACTAGCAGCAGCAGGAGTCTTTCTGCTCTTGACTAGTATGTCATTGCGATACAAACAAAATTCGATGAGTGATTAATGTGAACAATTCATGGTGCCAGTATGCGAGGGATGCATGGTGAATTTATCGTTGTATGAGAATGACTCTTTTTTTTAGAAATTTCTTTCCAATATTAGGGTGTGTCTTCCAAGCCGCAGTGTCTTGTAAGCTGGAAAATACAGAATATGCTATTCTTTAGACCATAATTCTGAAATTAAAAGGATCTTTTCAGTTTATGGCATCCTTTGTAAAGCCAATTATCTATTCACATCAACTCCTTTTCCTGCATTTGCAACGTGCTTTGTTTTTTCATTAATTCATTTCCAGTGACTAAACACATTGCAGGTTATTTAAAGCCAGAAAATATTTTTAGAGTGGAAATTTTTTTTTTTTTTTTGAGATAATAACGATTTACTAATTAACTCATAGCTGTGGGGAGAAGAGGTGGATTCATACCTTTCCCAAGTCTATTTGCATATAAGTGATTATAATGAACAAAAATTGAAACTTGGATCTTTGATAAGCAATTCCAAGCCATTATCCATTACACCATCTGCACATCCAAGCTTACAGCACATGGTGAAGTGAATATAACAAACCCAACAGGAACTGGAACTCTGCTCTCTGATTAACAATTCCAGGCTATTATCCATTACACCATCTGCACATCCAAGCTTACAGCACATGGTGAAGTGAATATAACAAACCCAACAGGAACTGGAACTCTGCTCTCTGACTAACAATTCCAGGCTATTATCCATTACACCATCTGCACATCCAAGCTTACAGCACATGGTGAAGTGAATATAACAAACCCAACAGGAACTGGAACTCTGCTCGCTGATTAACAATTCCAAGCCATTATCCATTACACCACCTGCACATCCAAGCATACATCACAGGTGAAGTGAATATAATGAACCCAACTGGAATTGGAACTCAGCTCTCTGATTAACAATTCCAAGCCATTATCCATTACACCACCTGCACATCCAAGCTTACAGCACTTGGCGTTCACAAATGTTCACTGTAATGTTTTGTGATGGTGTCATGCCTGTTCAATGTTTTTATTAAACATTTTTCTCAGTGTTATTATATAAAGAAAATATATACAGAATATTTTAGTTGGTGTTATTAATGATTATTAACCTGGCAATTTGTCCCAAAGTTTTTAAGGTACTTTCAATTTTTTTCTCTCAATAATACTTTATTAGCCACACTCTATATATGAATAAAATCTGATCTAAATGTGACTTATTATAATGATTTTTGTCATGACTATCTTTTTCACAATCCTTAAAAATATGTCTATATTCATTTTTGGCAAATATTTTTAATCAAAAAAAGCATTTGTTTTTGTGTGGGTTTAATTTTATTTTTGTGCTAATCTCTTGTGATATTTAAATGGAATGCATTGAAATGATATTCAAATTTCTTGACCATTAGAAATTTGATGTGTTTTTCTTGTTTTGAATAATATTTTTCCCCAGAGACAAGTTTTAATAATCATAACAACAATACCATATTTACATCATTATTATTATTAATATTGTCATCGTTATTGCCATATTCACAATATTTCAGCCATTGTCGCTCCAAACTTCTGGTGATATTCATTGGAATTTCAAACTGAACCCCCTTTCTTTAGTCCATGGGGGGGAGGTAGATTGTTCTAGCACCATGTGCCAAAGACTTGGCCCAGTGGATGAAAGCATTGATTGAAGGATCCTAAAATTGATGACCCAAAGAGTTGTGAGTTCAATACCTGGCCACAGCAGTGGGGGAAAAAAAAAACTTGGAGTGTTGAGTTACTAAAGGGAATTAGCTGATACTGAGATCCCCCCCCCCAAAAAAAAAGGCATGATATAGAATTAGAACAATCTACCCCTAAATAAACCGCAATAGATTAAACAGGGGTTTTAGTTCATAATTGTTCCATGTGAATTCAAACCCTCAGCTGAGTAATATAGTTTCAGACTGAGTAGAAACAGTGTGAACAATAACAGGTTAGAACTAAAAAAGAACAAGAGAGATCTCTAAGCATGGACTCAGTTTGAAATTTCCTCAAGATTGCCTGGATATACATAGACTTGAAGAAACAATGAAGATGAAAACATGAGTCTGAATGTGCTCACTTTTGGAATCCTGTCCCCAGCTTTGTGTTAGCCCTGCCTTTAAGAAACTGACAAAAAAAAATAAATAAAAATAGCACCATTATGATTGCAAAGATGTTCAGTTCCTTGCCACTTTCTATTTTCATTTTTTTTTTCTATTTTGTTACTACAATGTTTCAGCAGATTGAAAGCCTTCCTCAGGTGAAGAATCACTAAAGACAGGGAAATCTAAAAGTAAAAGTTCTAAGAATAAAAAACTGATGGTATTTTTCTGGATAGTAATATAAAATATTTAGATAAATTGTGCTATCTGTGAATCTCTCATGCACTGTGCTAAAAATTGTCAACATGCCTTTGATGAAGGAAATGAAGATGTATTTGAAACCAACAGTGCACTCATGAAACATGAAAACTCTGGGGATAGTATACTCTATAGGACAAACAATTGGTGCCATGATTTCAGACTCTGGTTGCTCCAGTTCAGCATGTGCCTTGATTTGGTATAATTGTTACTTTGCCACAGAAAGTTAAAAGAAACATAAAAGCAGAGGATAGTAAGGCTACATTTAAATATGGAGATGGCCCACACTTGAAATTCATGCTGGAAATAAAGTTACCATGTATATACAGCAGGAGAAAAACTCTTGATCAATAAACTGATTTATAGCACTTCAATAGAAATATTCACACTGATGAGAAATTTCAGTAAACTTAAATAATGCCTAAACATTAAATCCATTTTGGCAAGAAGGGAGACGAGTCTGCTACTGCAACTGTTTAATCTAAGGAGCAGGAGTGTAATGTCTTCAGAAATTTGTTAGCTAAGGATGTTGAGTTCAATGCTTGGTAGGACCACAAGAGTCAGGCATTTTAAATTTAACTCAGAGGAAAGTAGAATAAAGTTTTGTTTTTGTTTTGTTTTTACATATAAGTGCTCAGAGAAAAAAAAAAATTCTTTTCTGTTATTTATGGTCTACAGAGAGAAACAGTGAAATTTTAAAATTATTTTACTATTTAGATATGAAATTTAAAAAGAAAATTTTTTTTTTTTTATTTCTTACACATTGATTCATTTTGAACATTGATTCATTTGGATCAGTTTCAATGTCTTTATTGTCGATATTTCAATATTTCAGTTATTATGACCTCTGATCATACTAAAGTTTGACCAGACAGAAATGCTTATCAGAAATAGTTCTTCAGTCCATTCATTCATCCATTGTCACCTTGAAAGCTGTGTGGTCAATCACTGGATTGACTCTGTGTGTGTGTGTGTGTGTGATCTATATAAATATAAAAGTGAACATTGAAGTCGACACTCAGAGGTGACAGAATGTTTTATGCTAAACACAATCAATTACACTTAGCATGAAAAAGTCTGTCGCCACTGAGTGTTGACTTCAATGTTCACTTTTATATTTACATACGCTCTGTCTCTGATATTGAGCACTTTATCCCATAAATATAGCACACCTTAAAACTATATTTCTTCATATATATATATATATATATATAAACCTCAGAGAACATCAATCTTTCATGAGTTTCCAATCCTTAACTGATTAATTAATAAATATTTCATTTTCATTTCTGAACCATTTCATCATGATTCTTCTGTTAAGCTTAAATTTGTGCAATATATATATATATATATATATATATATATATATATATATATATATATATATTAGGTTGGTGCAAAAATAATGTCGTTTTCTCAAATAGTAACATATGTGAGAAAACGACATTATTTTTGCACCAACCTCATAGTACAAATTTAAGCTTTGAACTGTTGTATCTTAGAAATGACTAAAGATATCTTACTGGAATTCTCTGAGGTTTTTATAACACTATTGGAATCTACTTTGAGCAAAAAGAATGTATAATTATTCTCCAAGCTTAATGGAAGAATCATGAATGAAATAGCTCAGAAATGAAAATGACATATTTATTAATCAATCATAGCTAAGGATTGGAAGCTCATGAAAAGTTGATATAAAGTTCAAATATATATATATATATATATATATATATATATATATATATATATATATATATATTATTCCAGGATCATTTTCTAACTTATTCAAGATGATCTTTGCCCTCTAACCTTCTAACCTGGAATAACTAGGCGCCTCAAAGGTTTCACATATGGTTTCATTTTCAAGTCTTTTTTTTTCACTGTTCTTTGGACTGTCATAACTCAGACCTATTTCTCGCATGCCAAATGTCTTATAGAATGAGTTGGATCTTTTCTAATTGATCTCTTTAGCTCTAACTTGAAATGATGAGCCCCTTCCTGTTGTGACCACTTGATCCAGTTTTCCTCTCTACCGTTTGCTCTTTTTAAAACTTATTCACCATTCCCTTGATACTTCTTGAATGAACTTTGAAGATGGCAGTCAGAGTATGAATGTTGGTACCATTACTGAAGGCCTTAATGATCTTTTTCCTCTCACCATTGCTCATTTGGAAAGACAGTGGGTCTGACACAAAATAATTTTAACCTGTTCTCTTTCTAGCTGAATTGCTCAATGAGTTTTTCAGTGATTCTTATGAAAAATGATATCAAGATGGCTAAACATCTGAAAGAAAGAAACTCAATTAGTTTAGTGTTGTTTTTTTTTTTAATATTAAATATTTTGTGGGGTGGACAATTTTGCAAATACACTTGGTTTGGTTTATTTTATGGTATATCATCCTTAATGGGTTATTAAATGCCGACAAGACTTTTATTGCTGGTAATATTTTTTTCAGTTCATACTTGCTAACATATTTACATATACTTTTTAATCTGATATTATTTCATATTATTTTAAACGTTATTTTATGTAATTACTTAAACTCCGAAATTATTGTCAATTGGACAAGATTGGGATGTCCTACTAAAGAAAAATGTTTTTCTTGTGAAATCGAACCTGTATTCCCTTTCTTCATCAAAGAAACTACTTCCATATCAGACGTGTGGCCTTACCAATTAAGCTATGTGATAATATCATGATTTGGTTTGTCTGTTTGTTTATGGCATATCAATATCAATGGGTTATTTAATCCTGACAAAATTTTTATTGCTGGTAACATTTTTTTCCAAAAATGTATTGCTTTGTCCAAAAATGTATTGCCGGTAATAATCTTTGTTCAAAAATTTATTGCTGGTAATAATTTTTTACAAAAATGTGTTACTGGTATTAAAACCTATTTTTACTCGTTTTTACCTGCATTTATGTTGTAAAGTATTTGCCCATAGCTGGGACCCTACCAGGTGCCACCACTATGGGTCAGTGTGGACCTGGGAATACCAGCAATTAAGAGATGGTCTCACACTCCTCAAAACCTCCTGATCAGAGGCCTTGCTGTCAGATGTAGTTTATCATCTTACTCAGGACACAGATGTTGTTTATGGTTACACCCAAGATGGAAAAACACCTGGTATATGATCTTGTCATTATAAACGTATTTAATGAGTACACCTGTTTGAGTAGACATCCCTGCATTTTAGTTTTTTTTAAACAGTGAAATTCATGTCTACTGGCTTAATGTTTGACAGTTTTCTTATATCTCAATGGTAAAACCATACTTGGTTTGAAAGCAGCTTCCCAGATTAAAAATGGAATCTAGATCTATTATTAATGTCAGGGTGCATGTTTTCTTTAAGACATTAGATTTCTAAACTGGTAAACATGAATTTCACTATTAAAAAAAAAAACGGATGCCTACAAAGACTTATGTACTTACTAAATACAACATTTATACTACTAAAAAGTATAGTACTAAATAATGTCTGATTAAAAAAATCCATTGTTTAAAAGTCATGTGCACACATGCACTGATGGATGAGGTACCAACCTTTGTTGGTTTATTTAATGTTGGCTTTTTGTATGGGGCTACCAACAAGATTTGAACTCAATAATAGTCAACTAAACTCAACACAGAAAAAATAAAAATGTTCTTTACTTATGGTCTATAAGAGTGAAATTTAAAAAAAAAAAATTTACTATCTAGATGTAAAATTTAATTTCGGGTCAACATCTGTACAGTGCTCCTCACCCCTCATACATATAAGTTTTCTCAGTAGTGGATGCCCACTGCTGATGAGTCCCAAATATAGGACGAAATAGCTGTCCAGTGCATTCTGCATTTAGTTGAGGTTTCATCTAGACTTAATTACTTAATTATAATTATCTCAAATCCTTCTAATTTCTATTACTTGTATATCCTTGCTTGAACCGGCTTTAAATCCTCTGGATTGAGTGGCTTGGGGATAATAGTCGTGGCTCCAGGGACACAGTCCTATGGGTAAAAGAGAAACTCAGATGAGTTCCACCATGGAATATGTTATCGAGCAGCGCTATATCGAGTCTGATTCACTACTTTTTTGTCACCGATGCCAGTTGGAACAGTTAGTATGGTGTTTGCCTGATAACATAACTGTCTGGTTTCAATTCTCGGTAGTGGATGTGCACTGCAGACGAGTCCCAAATATAGGACAAAATGGACATCCAGTGCTTTCTGCATTCTGTTGAAGTTTCTTCTAGACATAATGAATTACTTAATTATACATATAAGTTTATATATATATATTATAATTAACTGTAATCAGTGAATTTCCATTGGTATTTATAACTTGAGGATGTGCAGTGGCATAATGGTTACTGGTGCTGATAATGGTATCAGCGGGCTGAGTTCAAAATCTGAGCACGGTTTTTGTGTTCACTTTGTATCAATGATCTTTGGAAAGCTATTTACTCTACTATTTTACTCATAGCTTGGAGAAGAAGAGATAGAGTAGAATATAGTCTAGCATTGATAAGGCAACTATAGTACGCTGTTGAACAATACTGGTGTCAGACACCTTCGAATATCACTCACACTAATAGTTCTTGTTAGATAAGTAATCTGTATCTGAATGGAGAAAATAGTATAGTGAATAGAGTAGAGAATAGCAGCCCATATAGTAAGAGAGGATAGACAAGAAACATAATCTGAATAGTAATAGAGGATAGAGGAAAAATAGCAATCTGTAAAATATAGAGGATAGAATAGAATTGCATTTCCTCTATGGTCACATGCTCTACTTAATTTAATAATGTGATCGCCTGTGTTTTTTCACTGGCAATCTGTGTTCAAACTCAAATGTCAGCAGTGACACTTTATTCTTATATGACACATTTACTCTCTGAAACAAATTTTTCCAATTTCTGACAGGAGTGGCATTTAAGCTATCTGATACTACTCATTATGAGAAATCTTTTTAGTTGATTAGTTTGTTGTTTTTGTTCAGCAGCATATCAACTTCTATGGGTTATTTAATTGCAAAATCTAAAAATTTTGTATGCATTTTTTTATTTTCGGATATAGTAGTTTAGTGATAAAGTATTACTAATTAACCCATAGCTGGGAGAGAAGAGGTGGATTCAACTTTTTCTCAAATGTATCTGCATGTAAGTGAATATATAACAAACCCAATTGGAACTAGAATTCTCAGCCTCCCATATACGCATTAACCAGACACGACATTGTTTAATTTCAGAGATTATACAGGAACCAATGTTTCAATGTGATGTGGCCGTAAGCTGATATGGTTTTGGAAATGTACAACTTGGTAACAGCTGTAGATTTCCAAAGACATTGTAGATTTTTGGCACTCTAGTTGACACCAAGTGACAATACTGCATTAAGGCACTCTCAAATTATAAGCATAGGAAACTTGAGGATGTATTAGGTTGGCGCAAAAATAATGACGTAATAATGTCGTTTTTTGACGTTAAAAAATACGTCAAAAAACGACATTATTACGTCATTATTTTTGCACCAACCTAATATTTGGGCATTTCCCTATCTCCATCCCATTTTAATCATCTTAACCCCCTCTCCACAAACAAGACGATTGTTCCACTAGGATACAGGGGGGTTACAAGGAAAGAGAAAGACAAAACTTTAGTGAGGAAAGAGCAATAAATAATCAAGGTTCAGAAGATGGTGACTGATGTTGCATTTAAATTTTTGAAGATTGTAGTTGGCAGGGAAGCAAGAATTCATAAGGGAGTTCCACTGGTGAGAAGTACGAGAAAAGAAATTGTTAGAATAGGAGTGGTGGTTGCATCTGGCTAGTTCAATGCTAAAATGATGAAACCGAGTTTCCAATCTATTCGTTCAGTGAAGACACAAGGTGAAAAAAAACCTCACCAGAACAATTGCCTTGAAAATGTTAAATGTTTAAATAAAAGCTTAATGGGCTGGCACTCCAGAATCACAGACAAGAATGATAAACATCACATCACTTGAAGACTTCCACTAGCAGCAACAATAAAAAAGAATAACACATGTATCTAGAAGGGGAAAATAATGATAGAATCAACATAATAAATTTCCACAAAAGAATAAAGGTTTGGAAGGAAACTCCTATCAGTACTAGAAAGAACTATATCAATTATTGGACTTAAGAAATCTAGTTTAATTTAAAAATTGAAAAAAATATTTTATACATTTCAAACTAAGAATAAAATTCTTCAATTAATGAATATCAAATATTTTCTGTAATTTTAATATCGCCATATTGAATATAAATTTGCACAAGTAAAATTGATGAAAAGAATGTAAAATAAATGGAAATTCTTTGCTTAAATTCATTTATAGCTGGTCAAGCTGAAAACTTTACAGCATACTCTCTGATGTGTATGTATAATTTAGCAGGATAGATGTATTGATTCTCCATAGAGTAGATATTAGCTAAAATGTGATGTAAATATTTGGAACACTTGTAATATGAGTCTGAAAAACAGACCATCTCCAGTGTTTCTGAAACACTTATTTGGCATACACAAAATCTGTAAGCTCAACAAGCATGTATCATTTACTGTCAAAACTCCTAGTCTTTGGTGGAAATAAATTGATTTTTTATAGCTTATCAATCTTTTTCAGGTTATTTAAAGCCAGGTAATAAGAATTTACTGATACAAGTCATACTATTTAATCCATAGCTAGGGGAAGTAACGGATTCATAACTTCTCCAAAGGTGTTGGTACATAAGTGAATATAACAAACCCAACTGGAATTGGAACTCGGCTCTCCAATTAACAATTCCGAGCCATTATCCATTACTCTACTTACACCTCCAAACTTACAGCATCTGGAATACCCAAATGGTCACCCATCTAGGTTCTGACCTGGCTAGACATTACTTAACTTCAGTGATCTTACAATATTTTAGCATATGGTTGCATTCCAGTGAAAATAGAAGTGTTTACCTTGATAGTAACTGTTCAATTGACACAAACTGGTCGAATTTGGGGTCACATCAGCAAATCCATTTCTGAGAGAAAAAAAAAAAACAAAAGTTAGAAATTCATAAAAATATTTTCTGACAAATCAGAAAAGATCCAGACAGCTTCAAGCAACAGTTTTCTTCCAAGCCATTTCAGCATATTAATCGCCATCAATTCAATTCAAGGGCAGATAGCTCATCCGAGATACTGTAGCCATTTGAAATTTTGGCCAGGCAATTGCTGAAATTCTATGCTGATGACTGAAGGTTCTCACAGAGGTGCCAGTAATTGGATATTAACTGCAGCAGCTGAGGCCATTATGTAATGAAAACCTCTACTTCGACTATGCAATAAATTTTGTAAACATATATATGTTCCTTGTGTTAACCATGTTTGCCGTAGTCTCTGAATATAGAATCCAGTGTTCAATATCAGAGGTTGGCAGTGAAGATTCGGAGAAAGTAGCAGTTGTTAAGTAATTCTTTAAGTCTTTGATATCAGAGGTTGGCAGTGAAGATATTTTGTGAGAAAAACAAAATGGCTGCCTTTATACACGTCGGATTGAATATTTTGAGCTTTCTGATTGGTTAATCCTTCTCTTGGTGGACTATAAAATGAGTCACCTCATTTTGGCTGCTCACTAATACACAAAGTACCCAAAAATTCTAACACCTTGTGTGTTCTTGCTCCACAACTATAATGCAATACCAACTCTTACATATGTAGTAGAATAAAAAGATAAATTCTCAAATCATTTTTATATATTACTCAAGGCAAAAAGCATAACTAAATCTGTTTTTTCACTTTAAAAAAACCCTCATCTCCACATTTAATACATTCATTTTCTGTTTACCCATGTTATAGTACTCAAGACAACACACTCAAGCAAATATATCTCCATGCACTGAATATTGCAGCAATATCTAGTCTGATGCTTGTAGTGTGTATTTAGAGTTTCCTGATAACATTGCTGACTCTGGATTTTATCGGTTTTGTCCTAGCATCTCAACTTCAGTCATGTTCCAGCTGCTGTAGTGAAATTTTTCTGTGCCTTCTCTATAAATATTTTTGTGGTAATTGTTCTTATAAACTTTACTCTTTGGTACCTCAATTTTACAAATTTAAGAACAGGAAGTGTAGTGTGGTGTCATGGATAAAAGCTTGAAATGAGAAATTGTAGAGATGAGTTCAAGTTCAAGTCAGGTTCACTACTATCAGTTACACACAAATAGACTTTGGAACAGTATGAATCCGTCTCTCCTCCTCTCAGCTAGAGGTTGACTAGCAAGACAGACTGGTTCCCATAGCCTTGGTTGGCAACTAGTCTATTGCAGAAATAAATGGCAAATGACGGAGAGAAAATCTTCTGCCTGGTCAGTTATGAATTGAAAAGAGACATGATCACTCAGGCATGTATCACGTACAGCACTTGACTGACTAGATTGGCAGCTAGGTCTCATCCTTTTATGGTTGAAATGGCTAGATGTAACCGTAAGTTCTATGTTAACATTTTCCTCTCTTGCACTTCTCACTTCAAAATGATTTGCAACAATTTAAATGTAATGTCAATCTTTATCTTCTTAGTTACTGTTCCTTTTAGTATTTTCACTCCTTAACAATATTTTTCTTTTTCTTGCATCTTAGTGGCTTTATTGCCAATGGTAATGATAGTATAAGAATCTTTTATTTAGGATTCACTGATAGAATATCCAATATATGCTAACAATAGGAAATGAGCTCAGTAACTATGCAAAAATAAAAAGGGTGTTAAGACAAGGATGTCTCTTCTCACCAGACCTTTTCAAACTGTATAATAATGCCATTCTAAAATTATTAGGAGTCCTACCAAAATTCGTTATTGGCAGCTGCATTTTTAATATGCAAATGACACAATGTTGATTAGCAAACACAGAAAGGAAACGACAAGAACATCTACACAAGGTAGTGATGGAAAGCAATAAACATCAGTTGCAAGAAGACGAAATACATAGAAAAGAGATGCAAAAGGAACAGATCAACATGCAAATTACAGAATGGTAATAACAAAATCAAACAGGTGCAACAATTTAGATATCTGGGAATGAATTAACAGAGGATGGATAATGTGCTACGGAAATTTGAAGGCATATTGGGATAGCAAGAGATGCCTTCCGGTAGTAACCTATGGAAGGCTGCAGAATAGAATAATCACACAAAGGTTGATAATAAACAATAATACCTAGGACAAGAACAACACGTATAAGATTCACTAGCAGTGCATAGGAGAAGTAGTCAACTGCTAGAAGTGAGTCAAGGGAATTCCACAATGAATCTCCAACTGCAGACCAACATACAGTATTCACTACCGTATTTATGTGAATGGGGACATACACCTTATAATCCATAGGTATGTTACAACACTTCCAAAACCTGAGGAAAGGATTAAGATATTGAAAAATATTGCTAGAAACAAATACTGTACTATTATGTAGTATCATTCCTCTTGTATAGGATTGAATGCTGGACAATCGTATAACAGATGAGACTTTAAGCAAAAGTAATGTGGTTCTACAGAAGAATGCTGAGAATGCCATGGACCAAACATGTGAGCAATTATTAAATTCTAAAGACAATGGCCACAAAAAGAACACATATGCTTAACATAGTCAAAAGAGATAGTTAAAATTTCGGGAGCATATAAGAAAGATAAAGGACTGGGAAAATTAATACTCACAGGACAGATTGAAGATAAGAGTACTAGAGGAAAACAAAACATAACCTACCTGGTGAGCTTGAGTGAATAGATGACAGGCAAAGATTTGGGAGAGATGGCAAAAAGACAAATGTTATTAAGAGCTACAAATTATAGGGAATTGTGGAGAGTCATGATCACCAATGCCCTGACCCTCCTGGGTATGACAAACTACATCTGCCTCCAGGGTAAGACGATAAAACTATGTCTAACATCAAGGCCTCTGATCAGGAGGCTTTGAGGAGCATGGAACCACCACTTAATTGCTGGTGTTCCCAGGTCCACCTTGACTCGGAGTGGTAGCACCTGTTAGGGTCCCAGCTATGGCCAATAGTTAACCCCCAAACTGAGGTAAAAAGCATTATAAAAGTGTAAAAATAGGTTTTAATACCAGAAATACTTTGCAAAAATTATTACCAGAGATAAATTTTTGAAGGAAAAAAAATATATTACAAGCAATATATTTTTTAAAATTATATTACCAGCTATACATTTTTGAGGAAAAAAAAATATTACTAGAAATAGATTTTTGACAAAACAAAATATTACCAGATATAAAAATTTTGTCAGCATTAAATAACCCATTGAGGTTGATATGCTGTAAACCAAACCAAACCAAACCAAACCAAACCAATGCCCTGACAGGACACTTAGGAAAACAAACCAGGGATCAACAACTCAACTTTATAAACTCCATTCTAGTGTTGTAACCATGGAGCTACTTATATAAACAGAACTCTAAAGTTGATAATCTCATTGTTTAGTTATTCAGTACAAACCTTGCAGCCTTGGTTCCAATAAGCTAACCTCTATGCTAGCAGGTGGTGACCTCCCAACCAAGCCTCACCAAAATATCTGGCTTTGATACAATGAATCACCAACTCTTAGTGCAAACAGAGTTCAGCTCTGCCTCACTGCCTGATTTAGATTTTTATGATTAAAACCAATTATTGGTAGTGCCTAATTCTTATGACTCTTGCCAGAATTAGCAATGCTTAAGCGACAGTTTTGCTTCAGAGTGCAAGAAGCAGCAATTCTCAAAGAGCAGTAAAAGTAACAACATGAGTTCTTAGATTTAATTGGCCCATACGTTCATCAGGTCTGTTTGAGTTCTTTGCTGATGGGGAAGTCATTTGATGAAACAAGTGCTGTCAGATAATTCCTGTTCCATTATTTTGCAATATAAAATAAGATATATATATATATATATATATATATATATATAGAAAGATTTTATTTAAAATTATTCTGCATTTTTCTTTCACTAACTACTGAAATTATTATGATCTCTCTTCTATATAAAAACTGAATAAAAATGATTAAATAAAAAATCAGTATATTTTTTTCTGATTTAGATCTGGTGGAGTCAAAAGTTAACAGTCTCTTTCTTTCCTTTTTTCTTTTTTATGACAAAACCTTATCAAAATTCAAAATTTCTAGCATAATTAATCAATCTTTTTTTTTTTTTTTTTTACAATAAGGTTTACCCTGTACAAGGCCCAGAGGCCACTCAAGGTAGAGGGTTATGTTAAAAGATAGTTTAGGAGATGTTCCATTGAGCAGTGATTTGCTGGAAGAAACTGTTTGAGTGGAACTTGTCACAAATGGAATACAGAGGGTTTGTGGGTGGTTTGTTACTATATAAGCAGCATGGCAGGCCCTAGCCACCTGAAACTAAGGAATATAATTCATATGAGCACTTTCCATAGAAGTAACAATAGAGCAGTGAGAGACTTGCTACTTCCTGTTTGTGAGAGAGCAATTGCAAGGTGGATGATAATTCTTCTCTAACAAGAATGTGGAGACGCTTTTCTTTCTTTTTTTGAACACTGCCAATACCCACTGATATCATAGGTCACACATGAATTATTTTTATTTTTTTTGTTTTTTCAGTAGACCATAAAGTCTATGTATTTTTGTGTGATATTCAATATATTTTGGTCATATCTTGTCCTCATTGTTAACTTTCTAAATGATTTGTTGAAGTTTTGTCTTGGAAATGACTTTGTCAATTTTGTTTTCGTAAACAAAATTATCTTTGAGCAAAAGTTTTATTTTCACATTGCCAGTATCCTTGCGACAAAGACCATGTCATTGTTATCATGGATAAATACGTTTTTAACATGTGAATACCTAATTTTTGTTTTTTTGCAGTAAGGTTCATCCTGTAAAAAGCAAGAGGCCACTCGAGTCTGAGGGTTATGTTAAGAGATATTTTTTATGGATAGGAGGAGACAACAATTGTTAACTCTAGGTCTGAACAGATTAAGATTATTGTGATCGAGGAAACGTCATTTGGGAGTCTGTTCAGTGCTTCACAGGAAGAAGCTGTTCGATTGGAACTTACTTTTCACTGATGGAATATGGAGAGAATGTGTATGGTTTGCTACTATATAGGTGGCATGGTGTGTCCTAGCAGTGAAGGTTAGACTTGATGATTAATATAAATTCATAGCCTTGATATTCTGTCAGTAAAGTGCCCAATGTAATACACACCTGGGCAATCATGTGTCTTTCAATTCATTACTGACAAGGCAGAAGAAGTATGTTACGGTTTCTTTCTACAGTAGATTGGTTGCCATATTAATCCATAGCTAGGGGGAAAAGAGATGGATTTATACCTTTCCCAAGGTTATTTGCATGTAAGTGAATCTGACTATTCTATGTTCAATTTCCTTATTTCTTATACTAAATTTGTTATCAGTCAGTCAGTGCCAAATGTGATACACACTTGGTCAATCATGTCTCTTTTGATTCATGACTGACTAGGCAGAAGAAGTATGTTAATGTTTCTTTCTGCAGTAGATTGGTTGCCATACATATAGGACCTAGTATCTCTTGATATTTAATCCATAGCTGGGGGGAGAAGAGATGAATTCAGACCTTTCCGAAGGGTATTTGCATGTAAATGAATCTGACTGGAATTTGAAATCAGCTCTCATTTCTCATTCCAAGAGCTGATCTATATGCCAAGTTATTTGAAGTGTTTAGCATTTAATAATTCTCATATTTATGATGGATTCAGGGTAGGTGCCATTACTAATTTCATTCCAATTCCAGTTGATAAGCCATAAAAAATATAGCAATTATTATACCAGTATTCAGTTAAGTGGCATATGAGATAGACATTCAAGCAATCATATCTCTTTTGATTCATGACTGACTAGGCAGAAGATTTTTCAGCAGTAGGTTGCTGTTTCTTTCTGCAATAGACTAGTTGCCAAACAAGGCTATAGAAATCAGTCTGTATTGCTATTCTGTCTATAGCTGGGGGAGAAGAGTGGATTCTTACCTTTCCCAAGGTTAATTGTGCATAAATGAATGTAATGAACCTGACTAGAATTTGAGCTCAACTCCCTGATTTTCCATTCCGAGCTGGTATCCATTACCTCACACTGCATCATTATTCAGTGATTAAATTATTTTCTATGGTTTCCTCTGACATTCAACATTTCAATTAAATTGTAAATTATTAGACCAAAAAAAAAAAAAAAATCTGTATATTTTTGACAAACTGTTTAATTCATATATATTCATAGCTTCATTATTCAGTCATCAAAATATTTCCTCTAGCTTTTGATGACCTTATGCCACTGTTTTTCTAAATTATATATTCCATCCTATGACGTTAATGCAGAAGTTTCCAGCATTTCAAGATCTTTTATTCATGCAAATCCATAGCTTCATTTTTCAGACATAAAATTTTAATCTCTAGATTTCAATAGCCTTATATCATCATATGAGATTGATACAAAGGTTTCTGTCCTGGGTATAATGATAAACTACATCTGGCAGCAAGGCCTCTGATTGGGAGATTGGAGGTTTTGAGGAGCATGGAACCACCTCTTAACTGCTACTGTTCCCATGTCCACCCTGACCAAGGATTGTAGCACATGTTAGAGTCCCAGCTATGGACAAATAGTGACCCCCACCCCAAACACTATCAAAGTATAAATATATATTTTTTTATAGTAAAAAAATACCAGCAATACATTATATAAATAAATCAACCAACAATACATATTTATAGTAGAATTACCAACAATACATTTTATAGCAAAATGACCAACAATAAATTTTATCTGTAGTTGAAATCGTAAAATATTTAGATTCCAGCATTAAATAACCCATAGAGGTGTTGATATGCTGATATGCCACTAATCAAAATCAAATGTTTCCAGCTTTTTTTTGTTTTTTTTTAATAAAATTACTAACTGTTTCAGACAAGTGAATATTAGTGTCTGCCAGTTAAATGCCATATATGATACACATTTTGGTGATCATGTCTCTTTTGATTCATGACTGTCTAAGCAGAGGATTTTCACCAAAGGTTGCCATTTCTTTCTGTGGTAGACTGGTTTCCAACTAAGGTTATAGAATCCAGTCTGTCCTGCTATATAGCTGGGGGAAAGAGATGAATTCATACCTTTCAAAAGGGTATTTGTCCATAAGTCAATGTAAGAAACCCAACTGGAATTTGAACTTGGTTCTCCGATTTCTCATTCTGAGCCACTATCCATTACATCCCAACATGCAATTGGTGTGTAATAAGTTCTTTTCAATGTCTGTCTATATCTCTGTGATGAGGTATTATGATGACTTGCATTATTATTCGAACTGCTATACTCATCTTTATTGCCATATTCACAATGTTTCAGGTGCTGTATGCTCTGGCCTTCTTCAGATGATTGGAATTTTGAACTAAACCCATGTGGCCAGTAGATAAAGACATTAGTTAGATCCAGTGACTAGACCCAAAGAGTTGTGAAATCAATACCAGCCCACTGCAGTGGTGAACCAAGAACTTGGAGAGTTGAGTTAAAGGGAAATAACAGAGACATGCTGAAGAGGCATGGCACGTGGAACTAGAACAATCTACCCCAGTGAACAAAATAAAGAGTTCAGTTCAAAATTCCAATCACCTGAACAAGACCGGAGAGTACAACGGCCGAAACATTGTGATTATGGCAATGAAGATGAGGATAACAGTCCGAATCAAGTAAATAATGCAAGTAATCATAATACCTCATCTCAGAGATCCAATCACCAGAAGAAGGCCGGAGATTACAACGGCCGAAACGTTGTGAATATGGCAATGAAGATGAGGATAACAGTCTGAATAATGTAAATAATGCAAGTCAAATTCTTTTTGTTATAAAATATGAGTGTAAATTTTGTCAACATTTCTTTTTTATTTCTTTTTTTATTTTATTTTATTTTTTTTAAGACAGACAAATTCTTAGTATCATTACCTTGTCATCAATGTATTTTCCTTGGATTTTAATCGTATGCCACCTTTTAGCTAAATCATTGCTTTGAAGAATTTTACAGAACTGTAAACTGTAGAATTTAGTTGGACAACTAGACAGTACTCAACTGTATTGGAAATTGAGTTTGCAATGACAACCAAGATTTATTGTATAAAAAGATAGAATTTTGGCATAAAGCTGAAAATGGGGGAATGGGTGGAGGCTGGTCATCACTTACTATCCTATACCTAGCTAAACCAATTCATGACGCATTCACTCATTACAATTTGTACATTCACAAGAACTCGTCCATCATCATTGAGTCCTTCATATACCATAATACTGCACACTCTCAGGGAAGTCTGCTCTCACAACCTGTTTTGGGCCAGTTGGCAAGTGGTTTATATAACAGGCTGTGATGTTCCATTCCGCTACTTTTTTCTAGGTTCTGATTGGCTGCTGACTTTGGTGTGGATACTGTGCTCAATAAATATCCATCATTATGCCGTAAATGCTGTCTGTATTCAGTTACAGCCAGCTTTCTTTTTGTCTGCCAACTGGATGCTAGTTGGGAACTTTCTTGTAAGGGTGAGTACCAGATTTTTGATTCTTCATAAAATTTAAATAAAGCAATAAAAACAGGCATAATTGATCGACAAAAAAAGGAAAAAGAACTGTGCTAAATGGCAATATGAAGTTAGAAGCAAAAATTTTTAAAAAAGTAAGAGAACCATACAATGAGCTAAATGGTTATTGATTCTCACTTATCAGAATTAAATCAAGGAAAGTAAAGTTTTTTTTGTTTGTTTTTTTTATGTGCATTCCAACTAAAGGAATCTTTAAAAAGAAAATAAGTTCACTTGAAGAATATATTCAGAATGTATAAAAGGTCTTTTTCAAAAAGTATAGAGAATGGTGCTATAAAACAAAAACTACAACGCATATCAATTCAGCATTTAATCTCCTTCAAAATAGTCCCCTTCTGAAGCCACACACATTATCCATCATTGTTTCTATTCATGGAACTACTTTTTGGAGGATTGTAAGCAGCTGTCTAGTCATATTCTCTGGGATTTCTTCAACATCCTTTCAAGTGGGATTTACTTTTGAAAAGGAAAAAATCACACTTTGGGAGTATTTTGTTTTGGCAGAAAACTACCACACAAGTCATTGTCACTGATGGAACCTTTGTGGTGTGGTGAGATGACTACACTTTAAACACGTTCCTTCCAAGCACTGCCAAAATAATAGCAAGAATATTATAACTTAGTGTGTATATGCAACAGTTCAAGGTCAGTCTATGCAAAGCGGCTTCAACTTCAACTTGTATACTTTACCTCTGTTATATTACCAATAGTCCTAATACTTTTTGATAAGACCTCATATTGTTATAAACAAATTTCTTTCAATAGCAATAACCAATCCTTCTGTTTGCATAAGGAAGGTTGTCTTGATTTAATGAAAATAGTTTCAAGAACTTTTAAATGATTGTTAGAATGCAATTCACATAAAGCCTGTCCTCTTGGAAGGACTGTAGTGATAGTAATAAATAATTTACTAAATAATCTCCAACCCTTATTACTAGACTATAAAATCAAAATAATTAGTAATTAATAATTAATAATAAAATAAAAATTAAAAGTTTAGCAATAAAAATACTTTAATATACAGATAAGAATCGTAATTAACAATCAAGTAAAAGGTAGATTATAAAAAATATATTTATTAGGTTGGTGCAAAAATAATGACATAATAATGTTGTTTTTTGACATATTTTTAATGTCAA
This sequence comes from Acanthosepion lycidas, assembly GCA_963932145.1. Classification (NCBI taxonomy): domain Eukaryota; kingdom Metazoa; phylum Mollusca; class Cephalopoda; order Sepiida; family Sepiidae; genus Acanthosepion; species Acanthosepion lycidas. The sequence continues at coordinate 98,191,532 of OZ010580.1, forward strand.
AAAAACGACATTATTACGTCATTATTTTTGCACCAACCTAATAAATCTAGAATAGTCCCAGAATGCATCATAATAAGTGTTTTACTGCCAATTGAAACAAAAATAAAAACTTTCTTTCCATTTTTGATGGCCTGAAAATAGATGTTCTGGACAATTCTCTGATAAAACATGTTGCCACCAATAGACAAGCAAAACTTTTCTTTATATATATATATGTTCTTTAAAATATATAATCATTTCTCTGGTATATATACTAAAGCATTTTATCATTTATGCCCATGATTATTTCGTATCTCATATATGATTTGATTTGTAATTTTATAATCCCATTGTGAGCTGGTGATACATTTTTAAAAAAAAATTACATTCAGACAAGGCCAACACATCACTAGATGTCCTGGGTATGACGTTAAACTGCATCCAACAGTAAGGCCTCTGATCAGGAGGTTTTGAGGAGCATTGAACCACCTCTTAATTGCTGGTGTTCCCAGGTTCACCTTGACCCGGGGTGGTAGTACCTTTTAGGGTCCCAGCTATGGGCAAATAGTGAACACCTAGTTTTTCCAGATCTTACCCACGTCCTGTATATGATGATAAACTACATCCAACAGCAAGGCCTCAGATAATGTTTTCAGAAAAATAATGTTGCCAGCTATATGTTTTTTGGAAACAATAATGTTGCCAGCTATGGGTTTTTGAAAAAAATGTTGCCAGCTATACGTTTAATAGTACTGTATATTTAATATATATATATATATATATATATATATATATGTGTGTGTGTATATAAACTTAATTTGGCATTAAATGACCTACAGTGGTTGATATGCTATAAAACCCAACCAACCACATCACTAGAACACCTACAAATGGACAATGCACACTCCTGATTTTTTTATAAGTTTTTCTGCAATTGATTCTAATTTTGAATTGCCAATTGTAGTTGTTGCTTTTTATCTCTCTAATTTATATCCATTTTTATTGAGTTAATTAAACCAAATACTCCATCAGATGAAGTTGATGTAAAAGTTTCTAGCATTTTTTTAATTTTTTTCAACAAATTCTTTTATTCATAGAAATGCATCACATCATTATTCAGTCATCAAATTAATTTCCTGTGTTTTTTTGGGGGGTTTTTTGTTTTTGTTTTGTTTTTTTATGACATACCAATTGTCAGGTTATCTGTTCCATCATAAAATAATTATTCCAATTTTGATTTCTGAATTCTTCCTGGAATTATTTCCATTTTGAACTTGTTGAAACAACTGACCAATGGAATGGAACTAATAAGCTAAAGTGAATATTTCTGGAGAATATGCAACATTCTAGTTCCATGATTGCTTGCTGTATTCAATTTTCAACTTTATTTATTAAAATCACCTGTCAACTTGTCAAGGGAAATAATCTTCTGTTCTTTGGTGTCATTCAAACAAGCCAGTTTCTCACTTAAGCATTATGCTGTACCAGAGAATGAAAGTTTCTTCAAGATATGGGCAGCAATGCCAAAATCTGAAACTTAAAAGAACAAGATAAATAATAACTCTTATTTCAACAACCATTGATACAACAATGTACAGTCACAGATCTATTGTTCTTATCTTTATTGTCATATTCCCAATGTTTGTATGCTCTGGACTTCTTCAGGTGATATACAGTGGAATTTCGAACTGAATCCTTTATTTCATCTACTGGAGTAGATTGTTCTAGTTCCACATGCCATGCCTTTTCTGGATATCTCAGTTTCAGTTATTTCCCTAAAGTAACTCTTTTGTTCACCCCTGCTGTGGCCAGTTATTGAACTCACAACTCTTTTGGTCATGTCACTGGCTTACTTCAACCAATGCTTTGGTTCACGTGGAACTAGAAAATGCTTGAATTTAAATAAAATTTTCCTATTACATATTAAGTAAAAGGCCAACTGTTTTATGAACTAACTTTTCATCCCAAATTTTGGAGAGAAAAACCAAAGTTACCAAAAATACCAATAGTAAACAGATGATATACAAGTCAAATGGTACTCAAATATAGACTGATGAAAAGAATACATCCTTGTGCCAATTGGTTGAAACAACTGCTTTAGTTTCCTTTCTTTCACCATAAGGTCAGCTTAAATATTAACGCAATACTTAAATGCAGCAATCAGTTTTGAGTTCTTCTGTAGTTTATTGTTGCCTATCGCATCTACTACCCCCTACCTATTGTGATAAAGGCTCAATTAAGAGGCCTTCACAGGAGCTAGGTGGCCCGATAGGGTAGCTTTTAAACTAGTTTTGTATATATATCATTTTAGACTTGATAAAACTATGTCACAACTTTGTACTCACTTATAAACTGTGCCTTTGTCACTAAAGGTACTGCTTGACTTTATTTACTTTTTTGAGAAAAAAAAAACAACATTCTTCACTGCCCCACCTAAAACATAAAACTGGATTTAAGTTAGATTTTGGAAACAATACAAAGACAACAAGTAACAATGAAACACACAATTACTTTTGTTTGTTTTTTTTATATTCACAAAATGGCTGTTTAGGCTTCTAGTTGTATTTTCTTTTACTTTATTTACAATTCTATTTTTTCTCCTCCAAATATGGCCTTGTGCCAGATTCAAATAAGCCTAGTAAAATAATTGCTTTATTAACCTCTTTCCAATATTCTTCCAGACTCGAGATAATATTTTTAAATTCTTTCTCCTCAGGCTTTCTCTCTTGCTCTCATTTCTCTTCCTCTCACTTTTGCTTTTCTTTCTCTCTCACTCACTCTCATTTTTTTTGCTCTCTCTCAATTTCTCTGTTGTGTTTTCCCTCACTCTTGTTTCTCTCTCTCATGCTCTTGTGTTGTCACTCTCTTGTGTTTTCTCTCTCTCTGTTTTGATTTCATTTTTCTTCCTCTCACTTTCACTTTTCTCTCTCTTGTTTGCTCTCATTTTTTCTCTTTCTCTCGTTTTTCTCTCTCTTTTTTGGTTTTCTCTCACTCCCATTTTTGCTCTATCTCTCTCTCTCTCTCTTGCTCTTATATTTTATCTCTCTAGTTTTATTTCTCTCTCTCCTTCTCTTGTGTTTTCTCTCTCTCTCTCTCTCTCTCTCTCACTCTCATTTCTCTTCATCTCACTTTTGCTTTTCTCTCTCTTGCTTGCTCTCATTTTTTCTCTTTCTCTCGTTTTTCTCTCTCTTTTTTGGTTTTCTCTCACTCCCATTTTTGCTCTATCTCTCTCTCTCTCTCTCTTGCTCTTATATTTTATCTCTCTAGTTTTATTTTTCTCTCTCCTTCTCTTGTGTTTTCTCTCTCTCTCTCTCTCTCACTCTCATTTCTCTTCATCTCACTTTCACTTTTCTCTCTCTTGCTTGCTCTCATTTTTTCTCTTTCTCTCGTTTTTCTCTCTCTTTTTTGGTTTTCTCTCACTCCCATTTTTGCTCTATCTCTCTCTCTCTCTCTTGCTCTTATATTTTATCTCTCTAGTTTTATTTCTCTCTCTCCTTCTCTTGTGTTTTCTCTCTCTCTCTCTCTCACTCTCATTTCTCTTCATCTCACTTTTGCTTTTCTCTCTCTTGCTTGCTCTCATTTTTTCTCTCTCGTTTTCTTTCTTATGTTTTCTCTCTCTCTCATGTTTTATCTCACTCGATTTATTTCTCTCTATATCTCATTTTTTATCATTCTCTCATGTCCTCTCACTCTTGCTCTCATTTTTCTTCCTGTCACTTTTGCTTCTCTCTCTCTCGTTTCTCTCTCTCTCTCTCTCTCCCGTTTTTTCTCTCTCTCTCTCGTTTTCTCTCTCTCTCGTTTTCTCTCTCTCTCGTTTTCTCTCTCTCTCTCTCTCGTTTTTCTCTCTTTCGTTTTTTTCCCTCTCTCTCGTTTTTCTCTCTTTCTCTCGTTTTTCTCTCTCTCTCGCTTTTCTCTCTCTCTCTCGTTTCTCTCTCTCTCTCTCTCGTTTTTTTCTCTCTCTCGTTTTTTTTTTCTCTCTCTCGTTTTTTTTTCTCTCTCTCGTTTTTCCCTCTCTCTCTCGTTTTTTTTCTCTCTCTCGTTTTTTTTTCTCTCTCTCGGTTTTTTTCTCTCTCGTTTTTCTCTATCTCTCGTTTATTTTCTCTCTCTCTCTCTCGTTTTTTTCTCTCTCTCGCTTTTCTCTCTCTCTCTCTCTCTCGTTTTCTGTCACTCTTGTTTCTCTTTCTGTCTCTCTTTCTCTTATGTTTTATTTCTCTCTTGTTTTTTATCACTCTCATATGTTTTCTCTCTCTCTCGTTTTTCTCTTTCTCGTTTTTCTCTCTCTCTCTCTCTCGTTTTTTCTCTCTCTCTCTCGTTTTCTCCCTCTCTCTTGTTTTCTCTCTTTCTCGTTTTTTTCTCTCTCTCTCTCGTTTTCTGTCACTCCTGTTTCTCTTTCTGTCTCTCTTTCTCTTATGTTTTATTTCTCTCAGTTTTTTTCTCTCTTTTTTTATCACTCTCATATGTTTCCTCTCTCCCTTGCTCTCATTTCTCTCACTCTCGTTTATTTTAATTATCTTGCTTTTTTGTGTTTCTCTCAAAGTTAATCCAATATTCTATCTTTATTTATATTTATTAATCTTATTTTTATATAATCTGTACAGCAAGGCCTCACAGGTATACCACGGATCTATTCTTGGCAGACATAATGTTAATATCAGTTATATAGATGACACTCTCTCAGTCTCAGGAAGAAGGAAGACTAAAAGAAAAATTATTTTACAAAGTAGGAAAAGAAAGAAAGAAGAAAGGACTAACTATTAATTGTAAGAAGACAATATACATGGTCATCAGCAAAAGAGACTGCCAAAGGTGTAACCTATATATTGGGGATATTAACTATCCGGGTAATATAATATCAGTCAACAGGAATTGGGATGTACAAATCTGAAGGTGTATAAGAACAACAAATGATCTTCCAGAAACTAAGCAAAGTATTAAGAGAAAGGAACTTTTTAGAAAAAAGTGTGCGGCCTTTGGTATAATATCTGATCTTGTATAATCCTGGACAATCATGTCACAGATAAAAAAGAGGTTTGTAGTTAGTGAGATGGGGTTCTACTGATGAACTGTAAGAATATTAATTTTCAACTAGAAAGTAACAGTTGAAATTTCGGAGACAAGTAATGAGGACCTGGCGAATGAAACCCTTACAGGACATGTTGAAAAAGCTGGAGGGCAACAGCAAGTAATAAAGAATTTGAGTGAATGGATTGCAAAAGGGTTAAAGGTTAGAGAAGCAACCAAAGACAGGAAGTTGAGGAAGCCATGTCCTGGACGTGATGCATGATGGAAGAAGTGTATTAAATTGATGAAAAATTATCATGAGAAAGATTGTTGAATTAATCTTGGTAATAGGGAAGACCTGGAAAAACTTGAAATTGAACTTCCAGAACCAGTGGGAAAAGCAGAGTTTCCTCTCCTACTAAGCAGATCTTGATTTCAAGGGAAAAGATCTATCTGGCCCACTACACCAAATCAAGATTGTGTTAATGAGGCAGCCAGTGAGGATCAAACATTTCAATTAAACCTCACCATGGATCTTTTTATAATACCCTTGCTTATCTTCTCTTCCCACTTCTCCTACCTTCTTCCCATCCTCCTCCTCCCATTCTATTACACCCAATGTTGCGTGTTTATTTATTAAAATATAATATACTGTTCATTAGTTTTTTCTAAAAATAAAGTGTTAAAAGGCCATTTGATGAAAAATCGCCTGAGGATACTGTAAGGCTGAAACCAAGGTCATGGATTCAACTGATCTGATTTTTAAAGATAAAATCTCTACATGTTATTTTTACTTTTGTTTTATTTTTTTCACACATATATTGAGCACTTTTTAATACTAATGTTTCCTGGTCTGATACAATTCTGACCATTAACATTTTATGTATTATATATATATATATATATATATATATATATATATATATATATATATATATATATATAATATATTATAATAATATTTTTTGTTTAAAAATATTATAATAATATTTATTTAATAAAGCTCTACTCCTGTATGGAGCACTGTCTTCTTAAAAATAAAAACAAAAATACTAAGGAACCCCGGATTATGCACCCAATGTGTTCTTTTCTATTTTCAGCATACCTGCACAAGGATACATATATATATATATATATATATATATATATATATATATATATATATATATATATATATATATATGTGTGTGTGTGTGTGTGTATGCTTGCAAATTTTACTTGCACATTAATTTATTATTAATTCTTGTGACCTATATTTAATTGAAGTTTTTTCCAGAATGGTAAACTGTGCAATGGAGTCTGTCCATTTTCCAAAAAAGTGAATATTAAGACATTAAGTTAAAACTTTATAGCTGTTTCACACTCCTTGTTCATAACCCTCCCTTTGGACTGTAATGCATCTCCTTTGCATGCTTGAATTTGTTTTTTTTTCTAAATAGATAACTTGACTATTGCAAGCCCCCTCCCTTGCAACCATCCATATCAAATGCACGTGCATCTCTGAGCAACCCTCCCACTTCTCCCAATAGGTCTTTTAGTCCTCACATATGTGAATGAGCTTATCTTAGTACCTTTAGGTCTCGGACCAGCATGATATTTCAGACCCAAGGAAAAGTTCTGTTGCCTTGACAGGTGTATAATATAGGGGTTATTGTACTGCCATTTTTTGTGAATGGTTTCTGGGCTGTGCAGTAGTTTCTGGTGGGACTTCTTGATACCATCATGAAGTGTGCTGCTATAGGAATATATCTGGATGATTCTCTTCAAGTTATTTATACATGCAACTCTTGTGGGTGTGGCTGTCTCACTGTCTACTAGTCTTCCACCAACCAATACACAAATGAAATCAATTAAAATGAACAAAACTAGCAAACGCAAAATAAAAAAAAAACAAAATAACGAACTAGATCCCATGTATACTATCTCCTATGCCAACATGAGTGGGGTTTACGTTCCAACTTTCTGGAAGTGGAACACCATCTTCGTCCAAACTCAATGTCCTGTTACTTCCTGAAACTGGTATCAATGTCAAGCACAAGAGAGTATGGTATTGCAGTGGTGCTTTTACACGAATATGATGATGGTAAAATGAAAGCCATTGCTGATGCTACATGCTCTCTTCTACGAGCAGAGAAAAATCACAGCCAGATAGAAAAAGAGGCTCTAGCGATTATATTTGCTGTGAACAAATTTCATTAATTTATTCATGAAAATATTTTAGGTTGCAAACAGACCACAGACCTCTATTAACAATATATGGTTCAAAGAAAGGAACACCTACACATACAGCTACTAGACTACAATGCTGGGGTACCATCTTATTAAACTATGATTTTACAATGGAATACCAACCATCTACAGTTAGGACATACAGATGGCTTATGAAGATTAATACCTAAAAATGTGGAACCCTTTGAGGACATGGTCAGTGCAGCACTAAAAATCAAAATGGAAATAAAAAACATTTTGTGCAGTTTAGTACGAGTGTTATCAGTTACCCTGAAAGAAATGAAAGGAAAAGCAGAAAATGATGTATTTATTGCAAAGATAAAAAAGCAATTGAAAGAAAGTAACAAAGAACAAAAACCAGACTTAAATGCTTACTCATTATGCAAAGGTGTAGTAATGTTTGGGCAAAGGGTTGTAATACGTTGTGTGTTACAAAAGCAAATATTAAGGGATTTTCATAGCAGACATCCTAGTATTTCAAGAATGAAATCACTGATGAGAAGTTTTGTATACTGGACCAGAATGAAGCAAGATACTGAAAAAATAGTGAAAGCTTGTAGAAGTTACACTCTGGCAGCAAAACTACTTCTCACAAAGATAGAACCTTGGCCAAAGACAAACATGCTGTGGTCAAGACTGCATATAGATTTTGAAGCTCCTATCAATGGATCATATTATCTTGTGGTAGTTGATAGTTTCACAAAATGGCCAGAATTATAAGTGCAAAAATCCAACATCCTCAGTGACAGTGATTTTCTTGCATGAACTGTTTGTGAGATATGGCATACCAGATACCATAGTCTCAGATAATGGAACATAATTTATGGGTAAAGAATTTGAAGACTTTTGTAAGATGTTCTCTGTTGAACATATTAAGACCCTATCATATCACCCAAGTTTGGATAGACAAGAGTGTGTGTATTTTTAGGTTAAAAAATGGCATCATGAAAGCACAATGAGATTACAATATTGCAAGTAAAATCACATTTGATATAGAACAAAAACAGCATAGAAAAAAACCCCCAATAAATTGCTTTAGTCTATATTGCAGAAAAATGACTGTATATTTTAAAGGACAAACATACAAACATACACACACACAGTTAAAAAAATCAATGGGTAAGTAATTCAAATAGATCCTATTAATTTAAAATATTAAAACTGATCTACAAAGGAGCTTAATATAATTTTTATTATAGAGCATAGAAGTGAATTACAATCAATGAAAGCCAAACAAATTACCCCATACAGATCGTCATTTCGTCCTCGGGGAGGGAAAAAGTCCAGGGAAATTTTTTTCCTGAGGGTGAAATGGCCATCTGTATGGGGTAATTTGTTTGGCTTTCATTGATTGTAATTCACACACACACACACACACACACACACACACACACACACACACACACATATATATATATATATATATATATATATATATATATATATATATATATAGTGTATTTAGGCAGCAGTCCTTCATTTATACATGTTTCATTAAAGAGAACAGACATGGTATTATGATTAAGCTTTTTATTTAATTTTTCTTGTGTTTGAACAAGTGTTTTCTTTTCGGGACACTGTGTGTAGAAGGTTATTATGTTTGTATTTTTTACTAATATGTTTTGGATGGAGTCTGATAAGTTCATGTGTGTGTTTAAATGGATTCTAATAGAACTGTAGAACCTCATCCACATGTAAAAAAAAAAAAAAGATTAAAAATAATGGAAGCCTTAATAATAAAGAAAAAAAAACCAACACTTAATATTAATTATGAACCCTACCACAATGTGTTAACTGTGTTTGGAAAATAACATCTCTATAACACTAAAAACATTCAAACAACCCATACATCCAATTAAATTGAAAAAATAAAATAATCCTTGATAATGGTTAAAAGTATAGTTGAAAGCACTTGGAACTATAGAACATTTGGACTGTTCCTACAAACTCTGTGTCTAAAAAAGAAAACACTTGTTTGATTGCAAGAAAAATTAAATAAAAAGCTTAATTGTAGTACCTTGTCTGCCATCTTTAATGAAACATAAGAAATTTTGTTTATCTGTTGGTGGCACCTGTTTATCTAAGAATTTCAAAATGTCTGTCTTCTTCAGCAGTCAAAATACAAAGAGAAAGTTTAGGGTAACAAAATGATTGTTCTGATTCATCATGGGAGTATTCTGTATTTTAACTTTTTTTTTAAATAATCTTGCTTTATCTTAATTTAATGTTAATTACCAGTCTTATTTGTATTTTAAAGTATTTTTATTACTTAAATTTTTTCTTTTATTATTAGTTATTATTCTGTTTCCAGACTACAACATAGACTAGTAATAAGTGTTGGCAGTTACTTAACAATTTATTTATTGATATCACTACACATGTTTAGTTAAAAAAAAAAAAGATTTTATGCATATTAAACTTAATGTTCTTCTTTTCTAATGTGTGAATACGTTTGCAAATTCAGCTGTGTGGATGAATTGGCCAAGAGTCACTGTGTATTCTGAGCTTTCTATGCAACATGTAATAATGTGTAATTTTTACTTTTTCCTATTTTCTATTTTTTCTATATTTTTCTATTTTTTTTTTCATATTTATATTTTTCATATTTTATTTATTTATATAATTTTTTTCATGTTTTATATGCATTCAACAATGCATTAATTCTAATAATAGTTTTTATTTAATTCATTGGTGGTTATTTAATTTGAATGTAAATGGCTTTTATAATCTTTATTCTTTTTTGCTGTTAGATTTATCAAATATTCTAGATTCATAAGATGGATTTGTTTGTTATGGTTTGTCAGTTTTAACTGAATCACTTTTTAAGATATAACAATTCTTTCTTTGCAAGTGAATATTGCATTAACGATTTCTTGGAGATAATAATGACTTTTCCAGAAGCAATTCTTACTAATTAGCCTATAGCTGGAGGATAAGAGATGGATTCATACCTTTCCCAAGAGTATTTGCACAAAAGCTAATGTAATTAACTTGAACTTAAACTCAGTTCTCCCATTTCCTATTCTGAGCTGCTATCCATTACACTACCTGCATATCCACTGGTTTATTAGAAAAGTGCTAACATTACTGTAGTTCTTGTGGCACTTGTTCATGCATTGCCTAATGGCACTTTTGTCAGAAAAATAGCACATGAATCTACATGAAAAGTGATGGTGTTTTAACCTATATTTGTTAATATTTTCACATCTAAAAAACATCGCAAATGTCCATTCTCTTCCTATTGCTCAATTGATATTTATTAATATTAGGCCAAATGGAGAGTTAAAGTAGGAAGACTGTGCTGCATCAATCCTCTTCCTTGCCATGAAAATCAGCATTCCAAACTTACCTGATTTTAAACTTTGACCTCTGACATCAGGACTAAAAGATACTGCTGTCCAAATCACAAGTCGAGAGTTGTCTCTCTTTACATATCCTCTCCTACTCCCACCTTATATAACTTCCTCTTTCTTTCACCTGCCCTCTCTTTACTTGTCTCCCCACCTCTGATAAATTGACTCTACCTTCCATCTTCTATTTTGATTCCATTATCAATGTCCTAATGACTTTTTTTTTCTTCTTTTTCCAGTCATCCTCATTGTTGTTCATTCTGCCAAAAAGAAAACCTGAATTTTTTTTTTTAAAGAATAACTCCAGCAGTAGAATCTTCTGGAAAATCTCCAACAAAGATCAGATCCCACAGATGTTGCTGCCACTGCTGCTGTTGTTGTTTGGGCATCATGTAAATAAAACACAAATTAGACATCTATCTTCATCTGCATATATATATATATATATATATATATATCACCTATCTGTATACAACTACACTTATCATTCTGACTTACCTATACAGTGCCATGTGGTTTTTCGTATATATCTACATTCTCAGTGTGTTAGTTCTCTTAATGTTTCTTTATTTTTACTTTGTCAATTTCGATCAATCTCTTGCAGATTTAATATTATCTCCCAGCCTCCTTTTCTAGCTATCCGTCATCTGATTGGCTTGTAAACAAAATCCAGAAAATATTTTTGTATCATACTTATCTATGTATGATCCCCAGTTTCCTACTCCAAATGTAGACGTTATTTTTGGTGGGGTTGGGGTTTTTGACAGGGGTAAATAGCTTTATTTCTCTCTTGGAGAGATTAACTTCTCAGTGGGTTTCTATAACAAGAATTGGGTTTAGATCAAGTCTGTGAACAAGCATCAAAATGTGACAAACATATTTGAAGCAGAAAGAGTTTGTCAAATTAACAATATTTGGTGTATATGCTTACATATCAGATTTAAACATTGCTCTTTAAAGTTTTGGTCTGTAAGCAGGTATTGAGATAATAGGAGATTTTTTTTCTTAGCTCAATCTGCCAAATATTTTAAAATCTACATGATATAAAATCCCTCTATTTTTCCTTTACTATTTCAGTGATTTCTTATTTTTTTATATCAGACTTCATATCTATTATTTATTTCTCTATCAGTGTTTTTTGAAGCTTTCTAAATCTTTGTCTATTTTGATCAGATTTTCTATCTATTCATCTTGGTCTGTTTCTATCTCTTGAACACACACACACACACACACACACACACACACACACACATATATATATATATATATATATATATATATATATATATATATATATATATATGTATCCATCTAGGCTTGTTTCTTTCTGTATTTCAATTTATTGTTTTTGAGCTTTGTCCAAATTGGTCACATTTTATCTTTCTCTCTGGAACTTGGTATCTCTCTCTCTCCTCTCTCTCTGGAACTTGGTATTTCTCTCTCTCCAATCTCTCTGGAACTTGGTATTTCTCTCTCTCCTTTCTCTCTCTGGAACTTGGACTCTCTCTCTCTCTCTTTGGTACTTGGTCTCTCTATCTCTCTTCTCTCTCTGGTTCTCTCTCTTGTACTTGGTCTCCTCTTTCCTCTCTCTCCGATACTTGGTGTCTCTCTCTCTGGAACTTGATCTCACTCTCTCCTCTCTTTCTGGTACTTGGTCTCTTACTCTCTGGTACTTGGTCTCTCTCTCTCTCTCTCTCTCTCCTCACTCTCTAGTACTTGGTCTATCTATCTCTCTCCTCACTCTCTGTTACTTGGTTTCTCCCTCTCTCCTCTCTCTCTGGTTCTTGGTCTCTCCTCTCTCTCTGGTACTTGGTCTCTTTCTCCTCTTTCTTTGGTACTTGGTCTCTCTCTCTCTCTGGTACTTAGTCTCTCTCTCTCTCTCTCTCTGGAACTTGGTTTCTGTCTGGCACTTGGTTTCTCTGACTGGCATTTGGTCTCTCTCTCTCTCTCTGACTGGCACGGTGTGTCTCTCTCTCTCTCTCTCTCTCTCTGACTGGCACGGTGTGTCTCTCTCTCTCTCTCTCTCTCTCTGGCACTTGGTCTCTCTCTCTCTCTATCTCTCTCTGGCACTTGGTGTATGTCTCTCTCTTGGTCTCTCTCTCTGGCACTTGGTCTCTCTCTCTGGCACTTGATCTCTCTCTCTCCCTTCATTTGGAACTTGGATTCTCTCTCTTTGTCCCTCTGCAACTTGGTCATTTACTTTCTCTCTTTCTCCCTCTGCAGCTTGGTCGCTTGGTCTCTCTCTCTCTCTCTCACTTCATCTTGGTCTCTCTCTCTCTCTCCTTCTGCAGTGTGGTCTTTTGCTCTCTCTCTCTCTCCCCCTGCAACACAGCTTATCACTTTCTCTGCAAATTGGTTTTGAAGTATGAACAGAAGATATAGTAACAAGGAAGTTTTAAGTAAAACATAGGCAACCAGGCAGCTTATATTAAGCCAAGAATAGGTTGTGGTAGTAGTAGTTTTGCCCAATACCACAAGTTGTTACAAAGCCAAAACATTAACCTGAAAAGTTGAGTCAGATCTAGACTTCCATAGAGATACCCCCCCCAAACCTGTTCAGAAATATCTAAACTGTCTGCTCTATACAGCCACTTTCTAAGATCAATGATTAAAAATGGCTTAGTGAAGTTTGTGGAACTTGGTAGGCACCATACTTCCTCAAACCTTGTAGACTGGTGCTATAGAATCATAAACAAAGAACTCTTCTGCATGAACATGACACATCACTTAAGGATTTTCAACAGCAGCAACAACTAAAATGGATAGCACATGTAACTTGAAGAGAAAACAATGACATAATCAAGATGTTGACATTCCACACTACTTCAAATAAAAGGTGAGGAAGGCAACCTTGTGGAGTGGGTAGCCATGATCGGATGCAAAATAAATGACAGAACAGCCCAACAAACAGAATTAACAAAGTTTGCAATAAACAATAACAAGAAAAAGAAAAGAACAGGGCAAAACGTAATATAAAGCAAGCAAACAATATATGTAAGGCAGATTAACAGTAATAAGGCAAATCAAAAGAAATATGTCAGAAAGTTCACAAACTATGAATTAGGGTTGACATAAAAAAGTGCGTTCGGACAAGTGAACATAGCAGTCTGCCTTCAAGATAAGACAGATCAGGACTGATTTAGATGAAACTTAGAACCGGTCTATTTTATTGACTAGAGAAAAATCCCAGCATGCATTTGTGTGCTTCTGCCTATAAATTAGTGAGGGGGAAAGTCTTTTGCAGTCATTCCTAGCAAAGATTGAAACCGACAAATCCCTATAAATACCAGAAAGGGCAATAATAATTAGTGGAGTTGAGAAACTTATTTTCCTGAAAAATTGTTTGAAGAGAAAGATTTTTTAAATTTTAACCAAAAATGGTGCTGATTTCTCAGTCAATGAATCCTGAATGTTTCCATATAAGAAATTGACTGATATTACCATTACCATATTATTAGGTTGGTGCAAAAATAATGTCGTTTCCTCACATATGTTACTATGTGAGAAAACGACATTATTTTTGCACCAACCTAATATAAACAGGAGGACACAGTTGAAGGGGAAAGAAGGCTTGGAAAATTTAACATGCACAGGGCATACTGAAGGCCAGATAACCAATAAATAACCTATTTAACAAATTTTTGTGGAAGGATGAAAGAACAGAGTCAAGGATGGATGATAAAATTTCAAAATTTAGAGTGACAGAAGACAGGACGTTGTGGAGAGTCATGATCACTTAGTCTTAAGTGGCATGGCATGTAAAAGAAGTAAATGTGCTGAAATATTTATTTTCTGTCTGAATTTCTTTGGATGGTTATTTATAATTATTTTGCACTATTTATATCCAGATGATTGTCCTCGTCTTTATTATTGTTATCACAATGTTTCAGCTGTTGTGCTCTCCATCCTTCCTCAAATGTATGTCAGTCTGGGTAACCTACAGGCAATTCTGAACTGAAAACTTTATTTAATCTATGGAGGTAGACTGATCTCATTCCACTGCTAATGTCTAAAGATATCGTCTAGTTCTTATTTTTATTTAGTCCTGCTCAGTTATTGTTTTCCCATTTCCACTAAGTGCAACTACACACTTGTAAAGTATTGAACTCACAATGACTATATAACCAAATTTCACAAACCAACAATTTATTCCACTAGGCCATTGTTAAAGACCTAGTGGATTAAATAATGAAATATTTCTTTAGCCACAAAACCAAAAAAGTGTAGGAGTTCACTAGTCTAAATAACACTTGGAATGATAAGCCATTTTAAAATATCACTAGGTACTTTTTCATACACATTATGCCCTTGAAGAAGTCAGTAGAATGAATCAGCTGAAATATTGTTTTAACAAAAATGGAATTAAATTGACTTATCCCAGAATTATAGTTGATGTCCACCTGAAGACATTTGTCAAACAGATTGGTGGAAATATTGAGATAACAAAAGTACTATAAAAATTAATTTTAATGTTAGAACATTTCTTGTAGAAATATTTTTTATTCACTCAGTACCAGATGACTCTCAGGAAAGTCAGTAAAAAAATGTTTTTATTTCTTTTCAGACAATGACAGCTTCTTCCCCCACTTTTATTTTCTTTTGTATTTTGCAAACATTTGCTTTTCTTTGAGATAATTTCAGTAAATTTAATTGAAATGTTAGCAGTTTTAGTCTTTGATGTTTGTTAAAGTGAGTAAGTGTCCACTCAGAATGAAGAGAACGGAAGATTGAGATATTTTTAGAGAACTTTTACTTCAATCATTATCTTACGAGGAAATGTTTATGGGATTTCGGAACAAAAGATTTTATAATAATGAATTGTTTGTCCAGAGTAATTCTATTCTGACATGATTTATTTAATTCTTTGAGTGGCAGAGCCATACACATTCTGTAAAGATGTCAAAAAAAAAAAAATTCTTTGTCTTTAATCAGATGACAAATATTTTGGTATTTCCATGTAAGAAGCCTGTGGAGTAATTATACATGACATTAACATCAGAATAATTTCATTTAAGTTATTAAATGGACATAAAACTCTCAGCTTACGAAAGAAGAAAATAACATGAAGTAATGCTCTACTTATTAATGTGGTAATCGTTTAGTCAAAATAGGGACTGTCAAAAATGATGGCAGAGATGAATTTTTTTCCAGTTATTAAGTTTGGAATTGGCTCTTTCATTGTATAGTTCTTTTTACCCCTTCTCTTTGTAAACATCTTGAAATGTCTGCTAATGACTCACTCTGGCATTGCCAATATATGGGAGATAACTCAAGTACAGCAAAATGTTAAAAGATTACAAAAAAAAAATAGTTTTGTGCATTTCATTACTCCACCTTGTCTATCAACGGACGACTTTTAATGCCTGTTAGGTGGCATTGTAATAAACTGTATAAAAGGCAAAGAATGCAAATTATGTTTCTGTCTTTCTCTATGAAATAGTGAAAAAGAAGTCTTCTCACACGTCTGGGAAGGCAATTTAGCTTCCCAGGTGAAAAGAATTGTACAACCAACAAATGTGGAGCATCACACAAATACATTCTACAGCTGATTATATAAGTTTAGATTTCTCTTTTTTTACTAAACTAATTTTTCTATATATGTAAGAGTATGTGTATATCATACTTATTATAAAACCCAGGTTGTGTGTGTGTGTGTGTGTGTCTGTACGTTTATATATTGAATCGGATTTCCTACATTTTTCAACCGATTTCAACAAAACTTCACAGGACTACGTAAAATTACCTTGCGGTGATTCTGACAGCGCCAAAAATTGGAAAACACAATTGTTTTTGCACGAAATCAATTTGAAAACACAAGAGGCATCGCGAGAATGAAAGGGGACAACTCATATTGAGTTATACTTAAAACCCAGATTGTTTGTTTGTGTGTGTGTGTTCGTTTATATATGGGATCAGATTTCCTACATTTTTCAACCGATTTCAACAAAACTTCACTTTTTTTTGGCAGGTAGTGTTTCTTATTGTCTTGCACACTTTTTTCTTTATTTTTACATTCAGAATGCTTTAAAAATTCCATTTACAAAACAATTGTTTATAATAAAATTCTATTCAATCGGTAGACTCATAACGATTGAAAACAATGTTTTTGTTTGAGTTTGGGTTTGACCAATTCGTAAAAAAAAAAGAAAAAAAACTAATTAAGACATGCATGTCCATCAACCTTAAACAATAATCTTTGTCAATTTTGTCTTTATTATGGTCGATACTTGATCTATCTCTTACTGTTACATCCCTGGGCAACGCTGGGCTCTCCTGCTAGTATGTATATAAAATGTAGAATTTATTTATTTCAGAAGTTTTCAATTGCAAGCATTACAATTATTAACCCATTTTAAATTACAAGAGGTAAAAATGTTACCTTTAATAGATAAACATACTTGAGTAGACACACCATATATTTTTTTAAATAATATTTTATTTCATCTACACACAGACACACACATATATGGCTGAGTTGTTAGAATGTTCGTTTTTTGACCATAAGACCTGGGTTTGCATCTCACCATGGTTGATTTGTTAGGAAGGAGACTTCCTGATGCTATGAGAATGGATTGAGGTTGATACCAGTGTGCGGCACCTTTGGAAAGTGCTTGAAAACCATACCACGGGTTGACCCAAGCCTTGTGAATGATTTTGGGTAGACAGAACACTTGGGGGCCTTGGGGGCCATTGATAGCTGTGTTAGCACAAAGTCATGAGTCATCATGTTCGAGGGCTTGAGCATGCTGGCCTTGATCAAATTGTGCATCACGCTAGATAACATGCTCTCTGCTAAGGTCTGCTCAGCAGAGTTGCTGCATTAAATGACAAGTGGTCTCTGTGGGGGTGTTGAACAAACACAAATGAACTTGAGTGAGTGTCTGCAATAAGGATTGGCTAACCGCCATAATAGATGGGTATCCTCAAATATGAGTGGCCAGCTATTATATATATATATATATATATATATATATATATATATATATATGTATATATATATATGTAAATATAATATATATAATATTTATACACATATATTTGTATTAGTAATTCTATTACATTTTGTTTTAAAAGAAGTATTTTCTATTAGTAATTAAAATTTAAGAATAATATTTTAAAATTGTATTTTGATACATTTCATATATATGGGTCAGTGGTGCATTGTGGGTAATCTATTCTGGTGGTTATTTTTGTGGGAGTCGCTTGTTTATTTATTTATTTGTTTGGGTTAATTTATTTTACTTGTTTTATATTTTTATTTTGTATTATTTATTCTTTTTGGTCTATGATGTTTTATTAACATAGTAAAAATAGCTATAACTGCTATATAACGATAAAAATAAAACATTACTACATTACTCAAAAATTGAAAATCAAATAGAGTAAATAAAAATATACAAAATAAAAAATAAGTAAATAAATAAAAAACAAACAAAAAATTAATCCAAATAAATAAATAAATGAACAAATTAACAAATTGCCCCCCGCCCTGCTAAAATATTCTTTAGAACTAATAAAAATAAGCATAAATAAGCAAAAACAGGTAAAAATAATCACTCCAAATAAATAAATAAAGGAAAAAGTGTCCCACTGCCAAAATAGCAGAATAGACTAAGTGACCTAAGCATATCAACCATAAAAAAACTTTTTACTACGTTAATAAAACATTAAAAACCGAAAAGAATAAATAATACAAAATAAAAATATAAAACAAGTAAAATAAATTAGCTGAAACAAATAAATAAATAAATAAACAAACAATCCACTCCCGCAAAATAACTGCCAGAATAGATTACCCACAATGCACCACTGACCCATATATATAAATATTCAAGGAAAAATCAAACATTCACAGCCCATCAATTGTGTCTAGCATGAAACAGCCTGTCGCCTCTGAGTGTTGACTTCAATGTTCAATGTTATATTTACATACGCTCTATCTCTGATATTGAGCACTTTATCCTATAAATATAGCACACCTTAAAACTATATATCTTATATACATACATATACATATGTATACATATATATATACATACATACACACACACACACATATATATATATATATATATATATATATATATATATTTCACAGTGCCTGAAAAACCATACCACTGGTTGACCCAAGACTCGTGAGTGAAATTGGGAAGAGGGGACACGTGGAGGCCATTGACAGCTGTGCTAGTACAAAGTCATCAATCATTGTGGCTGAGGGTTTGAGAATGTTGGCCGTGTTCAAATTGTTGATCATACTAGATAACTTGGTCTTTCCCAGAAATTGTAACTAAGGTCTGCTCAGCATAGTTGCAGTATAAACCACAGGTGGGCTCTTTGGATGTTGAATAAAGACAAATGCACCTTTGTAAGTGTCTGCAATGGGGATTGGCTAGTCACCCTAATCAACAGATATTCTAGAATATGAGTGGCCAGCTATACATATACTTACACACACACACGCCACAATGAAAATCTGTAAAATATAGGGAGGAAAAGAGAATCTTTGTCAGTATTTACTGAATGTCAATGCTGTTCAAATGTTAGTCAAGTCTTTCAGTTATAATTGCGGCCATTATCAAGATCCGGGACAATTGTGAAGATTATTCATTTTTATTGTTAATTCTTTTTAAGTTCAGCAGTCTGGCTTCAGTTTGGGATTTTAAATGGATTTAACAAATGATAGAAAAATTTAATCCTACCATTTCCTTCACATCTTCTCTCATGTTAGAGATCATTAAATTTCAGCAGCTATTTCCAAATTTAAAATTATTCAAACAGTAAAGAATGAAAAAAATCCTGTTTTTCTAGATTTTAACGATTGTCAGAAGCGTGGTTGAAAGGCTTGAACTGTATTCACTAAAGTGAGATGTCGCATTTATAGCATGTAAACAAAAACGTTAGCTAAAAGTAAAAAAAAAAAAAGAAAAAGTTTCTTTTCATTGGTATTTGCTCATACTTGTATGGCTATATATATATATATATATATATATATATATATAGTCATCCACAGACCAACTGTTTCATTTTATCACAGCTCATCAGTGCGGCTAGATATCCAATTGCTTCAAGTCGGGAACAAAACCCGACCAATTTGACATCAGTCGCAGATTCTCACCCCTAGGCTAACAACGCCTGACAGAGAGGCTAATTTTGCGTATTTATCTTTTTATAAATGCACCAGTGACATAGAGAACTTAATCCATTGGAGAGTCTTGCATTATCAGCCGTAATAGTCACTGTTTACAAATTTGCACTCGACCAAATTAATTTTTACAAAGTGCTCTACCAAATTAATTTTTTTCATGACTAACATGTATATATATATATATATATATATATATATAGGTTAGAGCCCAACAAAATAAGGAGGATGTTTCCTATATGTTTCTCATTCTGTCCTACGCACACACACACACATATATATATATATATATATATATATATTATATAATTAATAATTATTGCAATCGAATTAAGTCGACTCCCCATGAAAAATTATTACCTGTAGAACAACATTTCCGCCTGGAAAAACACGATTTCAAAACCCATGCCAAATTCACTATAATTGAGAGAATAGAAAAGTTCAAAGCAGATAACATTAGAAAGATTTTAGAGTCCCATGAAAATAAGTGGATACAACGTCTAAAAACACACTATCCAGCCGGGCTAAACCATAAATTTAACAATATAGATAGTACTAATATATAAATCAACAAATCAAAACCTAATCACATTTCTCACCCACACAAGACAGACATGCTTACAGAGGTGTTGAGGCCTCACACTTATACACACACCCACACGAATATACACACTTACACACATCATACTCTCTTACTCCCTAAGAACCAAATAACACACACACAAACACTAAACAGAGACACATCCCCTCTCCAGGACCAATAAAACTGTCAAACTGACCAAGGGAATTCAGGGAAGCATAGATCCATCCAGCTCTTATCTCAAATATTAGGTTGGTGCAAAAATAATGACGTAATAATGTCATTTTTTGACATTAAAAAATACGTCAAAAAACAACATTATTACGTCATTATTTTTGCACCAACCTAATAACAACTTAAAAGAGACTGTTTGACCAACACAAGGAATGTTAAAAGATTCATGTTAAAAAGAAAAAAAAATAAAAAAACAAATGAAAACTACAGACAAATGTTCATTTTCTCCATCAAGACATTCATTTCTGTAGTTCACTGCTAGCAGCAAGCAGAAATATTTTTTCTCCTGATGATGGCCATTTTGGCCGAAACTAGTCGAGGAATCTAAATGGAACAATAATAAAAAAAACGAAAGAATATTAATCTACAACCCAATGTGTCTGAAGATTTTAATTTTTTGATATTTTTTTATTGTTCAAAATATATATATATGTGTGTGTGTGTGTTGTACCAACAGGTATAAAGAGTTTGTCTTCTTTAAAAAGTACAAGAGAATTGCTTTTTTTCTTTTCATACATTGAGTAAATACATGTAACCAAATATATTTATGCAGAGATTCTTTTGAGAATGTTTTTTTAAATATGGAATGTTTGTTGAAACTTGATGCTGAATAAATTTTTAATGTCACATGGAAACTTCTAAAAATACTTTCCAATATTGTGTTATGTCCTGAATATTATATATAATTGTCCATATGAAATGTTCTTGGTCTGCCATAAAAAAGGATTCACATGCCCAAATTTTGGTGTTTTCACCTTTTGCCAAATTCTGGGAAGTGGAACCAGCAAAGAACCCCATACAAATTCATCAATATATTATTTTGTATCTCTGTCTATAAAAGACAGGATGTGTGCGTCTGTGTAATGAATGCATGGCTGCAATTTTCGATGGATTTGCACCAAAATTTACACGCACATGCTCCAAGTTAGCGGGAAGGCCAAGACCAACTTTGCATTTCCCAACTGCCATCAATAGTGGAAATAATCGATTTTTTATGCTTCTATGGCAGTTTTCATGTAGTTTGCAGCCATTTTCTACTGGCCAGCGTGAGAGCCAACAGCTGACTGACATGAATGTTAACTAGCATGCTAGCATTCAAAAAAAATTGATTGCTGCATTCGTCACAAGTGGGAAAAATTTAAATCTGCATGGCACTTTACTTTAATTGGCTCATTCGCTTGCTTAAACTCAACGTTGATTCTGATTCCGCAGAACTGGGTTGGGTGTGAAAAAGTATTTGTTGTTAACATTCTTTTTTCATTTGGTTTTTCCAGTTACGAGTCCTTTTTTAAAGCTGATCGTTTTGTGTTTATTTTGTTTAGTTCTTTTTTCGTAACAGATTTAATGTTTAGTATAGAGCTTAGAAAAAATTTGCAGTGTGAGAAAGGCAAGAAGTAAGGCATGTAGCAACATCAGCATGGCAAAGTCACTCCTTTTAAGGCAAGGAAGAGCAAAAATATTTTAAGTCAAATGATAGCAATTGCTGTATGAATCGTACGATTTTTGAATCAAGCACAGGCACCGGCAGGCCATGCTGCTAGTAATAAAATATTCTTGTTCAGTCCATAAAAAAGTGTCCCTTTTGGAAAGTGAAGTTGATTTTTATATTGGTTAACACACTCACACAAATATTATCAAATGTATACTAGAGAGATGTTTGAAAATTAAAATTTGACCTTGGCCCTTACTTAGTTTCTAGTGCCACACAGTCCCTTAAAATTCAACATTGACAATATCACCAAGCAGGAAATAAATAATAAAATATAATAATACTTTCGATAAACAAACACCCGCCTTAAGTTCATTGTCAGCTCACAAATATTAATATATATCTGTGTGTAATAGATAGATATAGGGTGACACAGCTATATATATATATATATATATATATATATATGAGGTACTGTCTGTAAATGTCAATTGATATTATTAATGGTCAGAAAAAAAATGTATGTTTAATAATTTGTAAAACTTGTGGTATAAACCAACAAATGCAAAGTTTAATATATTTGCAGTTCACTTCCAATCAAAATGTCAGTCTGTGCCTGGCAAAATTATTGAGTGTTTCTGATTGGTTCTCCTCCATGGTTTGATCTATTTAGATTTTGCTATCCCCCAGCTCTGTCTGTCCCTTTTGTTCGTAAGCGTCTTATGTCATCTACAGTTTTCAGCTCCAGGCAGGGTTAGGCCTATTGTGACTTGTATACTTGAAAACATGTATGCATCTTTGAACAAATTTTTTTTGGCTGCATTCACTTTGACAAAATGCCCACGAAGAAATAAATCCTGTTTTAAGAGTTTGTAGAAGTGAGTACATTCAGTAGCAAATACAATTTTATATAGCATGTTTTATAGCTTATAAAATGTAGTTATTTTCCCCTCTAAAATGGCACAACGAAATGCAGATTTTATCACAGTTACAATAAGGTTGTCTTTGTAATTCATCACTGAGGATAATCTTGGAGGAGATCAAAAGTATGTGGGTAGGAAAAAACTGTGGCATCTTCCTTGATGAATTTCATCTTAACATCAAGAAACTGATTAGAGAACTAAAAAGGATTATTATAAAAATGAATAGACATAATATATCTACATTATTCAATGAAACACACATACACACACATATATATATATTTATATAATTATTTTTTAAAAATTTGATTACATCATTTTGAAACTGGTTTACGAGTATTAATTTTAAGTTCTACTTCTGTATTGAGCACTGTTTTTTAGAAATAAAAACAAAAAATACTATAGAACTTTAGATCATCAATTAAACTGTTCTTTCTTATTACATCAATACACTGACACACACACACACACACACACACATATATATATATATATATATATATATATATATATATATATATGCGAGCAGCATGGCCCGGCGTTGC
The DNA here is from genome assembly GCA_963932145.1 of Acanthosepion lycidas. Classification (NCBI taxonomy): domain Eukaryota; kingdom Metazoa; phylum Mollusca; class Cephalopoda; order Sepiida; family Sepiidae; genus Acanthosepion; species Acanthosepion lycidas. Next base: position 98,214,944 of record OZ010580.1, read on the forward strand.
CTGTGCTTGATACAAAAATTGTATGACTCATACAGCAATCGCTATCACTTGACTTAAAATAATTTTGCCCTTCCTTGCCTTTCCTTTGCCGTGCTGATGTTAGTACATGCCTTAGTTCTTGCCTATATCACACTGCGAATTTTTTCTAAGCTCTATACTAAACATTAAATCTGTTACGAAAAAAGAACTAAACAAAATGAACACAAAATGATCAGCTTTAAAAAAACTGAATGAAAAAAGAATGTTAACAACAAATACTTTTTCACACCCAACCCAGTTCTGCAGAATCAGAATCAACATTGAGTTTAAGCAAGCCAATGAGCCAATTGGAATAAAGTGCCATTTTGTGGGGGTTCTAAAAGACAAAGTTTACAGCAGGAAACCTGAAACAATTGCTGAAATGAGAGTAGCAATTGAAGAAGAATGTGCTCAAATACCAGAGGAAATGATACTAGACGTTTGTAGGTCTATTTCTTCAAGATATGAAAAGTGTATTGAACAGAATGGCAACCAGTTTGAGCACTTGATGTGAACTCATCATTATATGAATATTCTGCCATTGCCCCAAGTAGCTTTGATCTTATTAAAGTTAATTTTCGATGTTTTTTTGTATATTTTACTCTCAAATTCTTTGAATGTGTATTCTTTCTCTTGTATTAATCTTATTTACAAGTCAAAATACATAAATTGAATAAGTTATAATGATTCAAAGAGTGTATACCTTATTTTGGGACACCCTGTATATATATGAACCATTGTTGAAGATACTAGAAAAATGTTTGGCAACTTTTACTCTTACAGAAAGTAGCTAACTCCATTTATCATGCTCTGTCTTTACAGGAGTCGTATCAGATCAAAAATGGTGTATTTCTTCTGTATCTGAGTTAGTGCTGTTGAATCCTCTCTTCCTAGCCTTGGCAGACTTCCTAAGTATTTACACGGCCTTGTGAGCAATGAATTATTTTCCACATCTGAAATCCCCTTTCCAGCAGACCCAATGTTGCAAATCTCTCATTGCTCATTTCACGGGAAATGTCCTGACAATCAATTTTCCCTAGTTCAACCATTTCAGTTATCTGAGACCAGCTATGCCATATACATGGGGGTGAACCATCTTCATTCATTTTGTATTCCTTTTGTAAGGAGGAAGTTCTGTTCAGACAAACTTCTTTCCAAGAGCTGCTACTTTATGGAACATACCCAGCCGAGAGGACACTTATCTGACCACTACAATCTTAACCTCTTCAAGACTAGGGTCAACCTATCCTCATAATCTGCACAGTTCCCCTTCCTCTCTCTTACATCCATACAACAACATTTAGTAAACTCTACCTTGAGTGGCTCTTGTATTGTGAAAATTTAGGTGAAAGTAATGATTATTACCATTAAATAATAGTGGTGTTTATTGTTACCTTCTGATTTCCCATAAATAAATCTTAACACACTCCCCTCCTCTCATTAACCAGGTGGAAACAACTGAAGAAAGATGTAATTAAAGGAAAATACCAGTAATGGTAAAACACTACCCCTGGGAAGCCTGCTGTTAAGTCTGCAGAGAAAATATGTTCATTATATGAAGCAGGCAGACAATGAACGAATGATGAAGGGATGAGAGTGTTTACATTGTAATTTCTTGTTTTATGTTCAGTTGTGCTGCTATTTTTATTTTTTATATACAGTAATGTTTTCTCTTATAACCAAAATGCTTTCATTCATTTCCATATCATTTGTCATAAAGTACTAGCTATGTGTAAGTATCAACTTATCTATTCTACTTAAATTTGCTTTAACAAACTCCTGTCATTAACCAGCTGGAAACTTAAGAGGTGTAACTAAAAGGAAATATGAGCAATGGTAAAACACTAACTTGGGAAACCTATCATTAAGGCTGCAGAGAAATATATTCATTATGTGAAGCAGGCAATGAATGAATGATGGGGTGAGTGTGTTTACATTGTGATTTCTTATTGTGATTTTTTATATTCAGTTGTGCTGCTATTTTGCTTTTTATATACAGTAATGTTTTCTGCTATAACTTAAATGTTTTTGTAATCTACTGACTACTTGCTTTTGTTTGGTTACCTCCTATTTTTCAAAACTGTTACTAGGAGACACTTTCTGGACTATAAATACCCGGCAATATTTTTTCTCACTTTCTTCTTACATTTTGTGATTATTCGACAACATGAGACCTATTATGAAAAATGCGTTCCCTTTGAGAAATTTATGAACAATACACGCGCATACATACTTTTCACCCAAAAACTTTTGACATTCATTTGTTGCACACATTATTATCTATGTTGCTTGTATACCTTTGTTAATACATTATCATTTGTTTATGTATATATTTATATCGGTTCTCTAATTTCTTTACGTGGACTCACATATTGAGTCTGCCATGTTTGTTGTGGGCATTTATAGAGTGATACATATTTATCTCTCAATGCATACACTGGCCTGTGACACTTTAATCATTACATTTAAATACACTAATAATATTTTTACTGAATATACCCTGATGAATTAGAGTGTATTTAATATGGCCATTTGTCTTTTATGCATTCAAATACAATACTTACTGACAGGAATTTCTGAAGCATCAACACCAATGAGATCTTTAAAAAAATAAGGTATTGATTCATTGGAAATAATTTATCTGAGTGATTCAGAAAACTTACGATTTATAACTATTACTACTACTTTGTTCAAATGGTTATTTGCACTCCCAAAAGGGAGTAAGGCCTTTTTAAATTGGAGAATTATAACTGAGGAAATGTAATCACTTATATTTATATATACAGAAAGTGCTGAGAAACAGTAAGACATGGTAACAACAAAACTAGTATTATTTATTATCTGATTATTATATGGTGTAGGGAGAAATGAGACAGTAATACTGAGTAAAATTGTGAATTTGCAGTCAAATGTTGATCAAATATGGATTGGAATCTGACAGAATGATAAGATAAAGAATAAGTAAAGTGTCATACCTTTCCCAAGGGTATTAGCAGGTAAGTGAATGTAATGGATTCAACTGGAAGTCTTAGCTGCTATCTATTCCGACTGAGGAATCGGAAAGCCGAATTTGAATTCCTCTTCTTCTCCCAGCCATGGGTAAATAGCAGGACACACCGGGTTCTATAGCCTTCGATGGCAACTGGTCTACTGCAGAATGAAATGACAATCTACTGCAGGAAAAAAATCTGCCTCGTCAGTCATGTATCAAAAGATACATGATCACCTGAGCATGTATCACACATGGCACATAACTGAAGTGAAAGTGCGTACAATCATTCTTTTATGTTTTTATTTTTTTTATAGATGTGTGTAATGAGCGTCCAGATAATTTAGTTAGAATATACAAGAATTGTTTGGGGCTTTCTTACCTCAGATGTTACTATTATGGCCTGAAAAGGAACTAAAATTTTTGTTGGTGCCATGTTGATTTTATTAATTTTTATTTATTTCTGTGTCTTTTTTTATGGCTATGACAAGATGTTGTCAGAGACAAAAAGTGTCTAGTACTCTCTTTCAGCAGACAAGAATCTTAATCCAGATTTGTTTATATTTCTGAGATGAGATATTTATACTATTTACAGGGTTCAGACTGTTGACTTTATCTTTATTGTCATATTCTCAAGTTTCGACTGTCGTATATTCCAGCCTTCTTCATGTGATATACATTGGGCATATGGACCAGTGGATAAAAGTGTAGGTTGAAGTAATCCAGTGACATCACCCAAATAGTTGTAAATTCAATACCTGGGCCAAAGCAGAGGTGGAAAAAAAAAAAAACAAACTTGGAGAGTTGAGTTACTAAAGAGAGATAACTGAAACTGAGATATCCAGAAGAGGCATGACACGTGGAACTAGAACAATCTACCTTGGTGGACATAATAATAACATCAGATTTCTAGAACATTTTAATCAGGCTCAGAGTTTTTCCAGAAGTCTTTTTGTGTGTTTGAGTCATGTGTATGTGTCTATATTTCTGTAAATCTATATATGGGAAAATTAAATTGGTATTTATATTCCCTTTGACCAACACCCCCATCCCCCACCACCAAACCCTCCTGCCACCAATTTAAACCTGTATCCTCAAAGACGTGTGCATAAATTGAAAATAATAATAACACTGAATTCTTATACCTGGAATATTTTTCATCCATTTATTTGATCTCAAGATTTAGAATCAAATTACAATTCTAAGGAAATAAATTATGATCACCATGAATCCTTAAAGTTGTCTGTTTCTTATATATATATATATATATATATATGTTTTGTGTACATGTATTTTATATACAATGTATGTATATATTTCTGCTTTGCCAACAAGATAAATTAGGAAATAGCCAATGATTACTTCGGCATGATTTTAAGAAAATGATGTCATTTCATCAATTTTATAGAGTGGAAGGTTTTGATTTCAACCCTGCAATAAATTATTATCAAGACATTCCTATAGTGAAAATCATTTTCATTTCATTCCTATAGTACATGGAAAAATCTATTTCAGTTCATTCCTGTAGGCCAAAATCTCTTTTTTCAGTGTGTTCCTGTTGGACAAAAACTCTTTTTTAGTGAGTTCCTGTCGGCCAAAAACTCTTTTCTAGTGAGATCCTGTTGGCCCAAAACTCAATATCAGTGCGTTCCTGGTGGAGGAAAAAAAATCGATTTCAGTGTATTCCTATGGTTTCCTGTTTAATTAAGACTCCTGTCATTTTCTTTCAAAACAAGAAGGAAATCTGCCAATATAAACATACCTAAAATGATCAGAATATTTTCAAATACAGGTCAGATTTGCTCCTTTGTCCAGAAAAATACCCCTTCAAGTAAACCAATTGTGTTTTAAGTATGAAACGATTCTAATGCAGAGAGAATCAGCAAATGCTTTTATTGATAAATGATCATAGTAGGTTATGCTATAAAGATTTTAAGAGCTTTGATGATTGTCGTATGATGTGAGAGCTGATCTCCACAGAACAGTAATGTACTTCAAGATATAAAAGTAAAACTGAAGGTACTTTCTTTCACCATGAAGATTTTATTACTTGAACCATACCTCTTTCATTGGTGAATACTTTCTTTATTAACCTACTTATCAAGGCAAGCATTCCCCAAAGCTCTCTTCTTAGCACTATCCTTTTAATTAATGATCTGACAGAAAATTTTCAACTCATTAGTTACATATATATGCAGGCAATACCATGTTTTATGGGTGTACAGTTAAAAATATGGATAACCAGAGCCTGGCAGTTGATCTATCTTTTCACCTTGCTGACACAGTGCAGCAAGTGGACAAGTAATTTTTCTCTTTCAGTGTATACAAAACAAAGCTAGTAATGCTTTGTTATTATAGAAAAGACTCTGTTTTCTTCAGTCATGATAAACGGTTATACTCTCAATGAGTCTCGTCGCATTGAATGTCTTTTCAGACTCAAGTTCACTGCAGGTGGGACTCATATATACAATCCACGAGGAGGCACTGTGCCTTTAGAGCAAGGGTCAGCAACCTACGGCCTGTGGACCAGATCCGGCTTGTGAAGGCATTTTGACCAGCCCACGAGCCTGATTACCAATGACTCTATTTTTAGACTATCTGCCAGTTATCTTTCATGAGACTTATTTTGCCAAGTTGCATTGCCTACGTTTAATGTCAAATAATGGATACATATTTGTTATGACCCTTGGCTACATTAAAAGATAACAGAAGCGAAAAGAACGATAAAGTGAAAGAGGCCAGGGAGGGACTGACATGTGAGGTAGCAGAAATCTAAACACAGTTAAACATATGCGCATTATACATACATGCCTCATGAATGTGTGGATGATACCGCATGTGTACGTACGTAATTGTATATGTTTGCAACTATTTGTACTCGCATGTATGGGTATATGTGCTTTGTTTTTGTATGATGTGTGTGTTCCGTTTGTGGAACAATTTTCAATAACAGTTTCAAACCTCCACGTCATAATTTCATCCATTTCACTTCGGTTGATTTTTTTTCACTTTGAAGTATTTTGACGTTCCTTGAGGAAAAGTAATTTTTGTTAGGTGTTTTTTTTAATTTTAGATTTTCTTTTGTTTTTTCTGATTTCTCAATGTTTATTTTCATTATGGTTTGAAATATTTAGGTTGACAGGGGTCTGCATATGTAATTTTCCTTAATTTTTCATTAATGGCCTTCGTCCAACCCACGACCCGTCATTATAACAGGATCCGGCCTGCGGGATCGAATGAGTTGCCAACCCCTGCTTTAGAGGATAATGGGCCTCAAACTCACACCCAATCTCAAGTGGAATTCCTATGTAAGATCCATCACTAAAGATGTAGGTAAATGATTGTAACACTTGAGTAAGTACTTGACTCCTCATGCTATCCTCTAACTTTTAAAAGAGCCAGATCAAGTCGAAAATGAAGTACTGTTGCCCACACTTTCCTATCACTTCAGCTTGACCTATTCTAAGCTGCACTTAATAAATATCACTATTTAGCAAAATAAATGTACCTGTTAGAGGTTAGTGTTTAAGCTCAAATAAAAGCCAATATTTCAAATTACGAATTTCCATTGCTTTTACCACTCAAAGCCAACATACTGATGAGTGGGGGGTGCTATACTGATGACATAGTTGGGATAAGAATAATCTTGAAGAGAAAATCAACATTTTCTACCTATTGTTCCAAGAAATAGGGTTTATGATAAACCTTCCCAAAACAAAAACTATGATCTGGAATTATTAGGTTGGTGCAAAAATAAATGTTGAGAAAACAACATTATTTTTGCACCAACCTAATATAATGAAATCCACGATAGCGCCTACTCTGAAATCACCAGAAACATTCAGAATGTGGAATTAATAAATATTAACACTTCAAATGCTTTGGTGTATTGGTAAGCTATAAGAAATTTAGTATAGGAGATAAGGAAATTGTATGTAGAATATGTTGTGTTAGCAGCAGCTTTGGCCAACACTTCATGTTGCTACAAAAAACAAAACATTTACCTTAGAATATGAGTCTAAGAAGACTCGTATTCTAAGGTAAATGCTATGCTTTTGTCACTTTGAGACTTTCATATGGATGTCATGCATGGTGCCAAACTCATTCAGAAATATCTAAACTGTCAGCTGTATAGAATCACTTTCTCAGATCAATGATTAAAATGGCTTTGAGTGAGTGAAGCATGTAGGTCTCAGTGAGGATCATCCTTCTCATTCTTAAATAGCTTCATCAGATCAAGACTTTCATATGGATGTCATGCATGGTGCCAAACTCATTCACAAATATCTAAACTGTCAGCTGTATAGAACCACTTTCACAGATCAATGATCAAAATGGCTTTGAATGAGGACCATCCTTCTAATTCTTAAATAGCTTCAACAGAACAAGCTTTTCATATGGATATCATGCATGGTGCCAGACTTGTTCAGAGCTGTCTGTTGTATACAAAAACTTTCTAAGATCAATGATTAAAAATGGCTTTGAATAAGTGAAGGCTGTGGGTGTTAGCAAAGACCATCCTTCTTTGGACCTTGTAGACTAGTGCTAATGAATCACAAAAAAAGAACTGTACCAGATAACAGAAACCATGTCATTTGAAGACTACTAACAGCAGCAACAACTAAAATGGATAGCACATGTAAGTCAGAGAGAATAATAACAAACATGTTGTTGATGCATGACACTATTTCAAATAAAAAGTTTCAAAAGTAAGCCTTCAAAAATTTTGGAAAGAGCAATAACTTTTTCTGAACTACGGAAGACTTAGTTAAAATAGTTTAAAAAAAAAGATTTTATAACTTTCAACCAAAAGTAGCTCTGGCTGCCCAGTGAATTAAAGGCAAATGTTTCCTTATAAGGAAACTGCTAATATTACCAATACTAATTTCTTCATAGTGATGAAATACAAGATCTATCCAGAAAGTTTCTATTTAATATTATTAAAAATAGCCTACCTTGAGTAACAGGACCTTATACCCTGTGATCTCAAATACTTATGTCACTTTCACTTTTTAAATCTCCAAAATCCTCTTTGGGGATCAGCATCAGCTGACTCATCTTTAATCCTGTCTACTGTCTGAAATCTTCCTTTAAATAATAATTTTAGCTTTGGGAAAAGCGAGTCCACACACTGAGATAAAATCTAAACTCTCTGCTACCATAAAGTGGCTCAGAGACCCATGCAAATTTCTGTGCAGAATTTCCTTGTGAATGTAATGGTCATATAATACCCAAACTCAGTTACTTGAGTTTTGCTTCTGACTGAGTAACCTCATAGGAGAGCTTTTGTTCTCACCTGAATTCACATTAAGTTTATGAAACCAATTCTTGAAATATTCAAAATGGCTGTAAATTTTCCAGGTAGATCTTGTATACCATAAAAATTACGGGATGTCAGAAATTTTATAACTAGGTTTTAAAATGTAAAAATACTTCATAAATGATACCACTGTATGAATTGTAGTAGGAATTTTTCATGACTCCTATGTACCATGTCCTTTGAGGTTGTAGGAGATCATGGCTCTCCACAATTTCCAGTCCTTTGTAACTCTTAGTAATCTTTTTGGTGTCTCTCCTAACGCCTGTTCTGCCATCCATTTACACAACCTCGCGAGGTAGATTGAGTTGTTTTCTTCTATTACTCTTACCTTCAATTGTCCTGTGAGTTATCGAATTTTTCAAGCCCATTTTTCCTCATTAAATAATTGTCAGATTTTGTCCATTTCATAATGTATAGATATATATTTAAAAAAAAAAAAAAAAATTTCAGTGTTCACATGTGTAGTTATGTCAACATGAATATCATTTTCATCCCGTGAAAAAAATTGTGCATCACACATTTTAATGACATACCAGTTTTGTTTTCGTTATGTGATGAAATCTTGCTTAAATTTACAAGTGCTTTTGTTGAAGTATAGATGACCAAAAGCAACAAAACCTGATATTACTAATGATGGCAAAAGTACATTGCCAATATTAAAAGAACATTTTGTGTCCTGGGTATAACAAAACACTACATCTGGAAGCAAGGCTTCCGATCAGGTTTTGATGAGCATGGGGACACCTCTTAATTGCTGTTGCTCTGTGATACACCCTGACCTGCAGTGCTAGCATCTGTTAGGGTCCCAACCATGGGCAAATAGTTAACCCACAAAACACTCACTCAGTTATATGCAATGCATGATACATGCTTAGGCGATCATGTATCTTTCAATACGTGACTAACAAGGCAGATTTTTTTAGGTTGCCATTTCTTTCTGTGGTAGACCAGTTGCCATCCAAGGCTATAGAACCCAGCCTGTCCTGCTATTTATCCATAGCTTGGGCTGGGAAAAGAAGAAGATTCATACCTTTCCCAAGAGTATTAGCACGGAAGTGAATGTAAAGGATTATACTGGAATTCGAACTCAGCTCTCAAATTCCTCAATCGAAGCCACTATAAAAACACATTTTATAGTAAAAATACCAGCAATACATTTTCGTAATAAAACAATTACCAGCATTACATTTTTTATAAAAAAAATTAACAGCAGTATATTTTTTGTAAAAAAAAAAAAAAAAAATAAAAAAAATATTACCAGCAATGCATTTTTGAAAAAATATTACAACAGTGCATTTTTGTAAAAGAAATTACTAATGCTCCCAAGAAAATTAAATTTTGGCATTAAATGACCCATATAGGAGTTGATATGTTACTAAAGAAACAAAACGAAAGACCATCTTAACGATAGGAAATGATTCTTTTCTATTGTTATTTGAAAGACCTGTTTTGTTATCTCCTGTTTGTCGCTCTAACCATTAGGCTAAACATGTTTATATCGTTCCTATACCAGGGAATGATTTGCATCTTTACTTTTTATTTTTGGTGTGAACATTTTTTTACTCTTTATTAGAAACCTTTATGGAGATTATCATATTTCAAATTGATTAGTTTTTTCTTCCCTTTTTTTTTTTTTTTTTCGTCTTCAATTTGTTATATTATTTAGCTCAGTTACTGCAAATGGGTCGGAAAAAAGAACTAAGCCAGAAATATTTTATGTGCAAAACTAAATAAAAATTAAAGCCTCTCCATAGAAAGAAATCTAGATTGGAAAACAAATAAGACCATTTCGCTTAGCAACTCGTACATTTTAAAAAGAAGGAAAGAAAAGACAGAAAAATTCTGAATGAGAAAAAGAGAAAAAAAAAAAACTGCCAAGTTATATTTTGTTATAGAAACATTGAAAAACAAAATGCACCTTGAAACTTACTTTCCAATGGCAGTATTATAATTAGAAAGAAGGGCTTTGCTGTGATGGCATTTTAAAAACATTTTCAATGTTCCTCTTTATTCTATCTGTAGAGATCAGTGATTGGCTTGAAGATTGGATTATGGAATGGTGGAAAAATAAATTCATGAATTTTAGAAAATGTTGTTATTCTTATATACCTAAAAAAGGAAGAAAGAAACCTGATGATGGCATTTATCATTAGGACATTTTCTGTTGATGAAAAGGAATAATAATAATAAAAAAAAAAGGTCTTTGGTAGTTCTTCAAGTTCTGTTTATTTATCCAAGTAAAATTCTTGCTTTGGAATTATGAATCACCGATGAAAAGTGAAAATAAAAATATATATTTGTAATTAAATGATTTTTTGTTAGATTTAAAAAAAAATGTTTATTAAATGGAGAAGATTTTTGAGGTTTTTCTTTCATTTATTTTTCATCTGTTGTTTCTTTCTACTCTTATCATCTTTGTTTCATTTTCCTTTTTATAGTTTTTCAAATAACATTTATGTTTCTCCTTTATTATTAACTTTTTTTCCTTTCATTTAGATAATTTATTTTCATTAATTTGTCATTATTGCAATATATTTTCTATTTTTGAATGCTTTATTTCCCCGATGTAAATATTTCAATTCTTCCTTTGCATCTTCCCCTAAAATTCTTTCTTTCTTCTATACATTCCCCTTTTTCTTTCCTCATTCTTTTTTCAGTATTATCTTTGCTTGTCCACCTTTAAATTATCCTTTCCTTCCCCTCTTCCCAAATTTCTGATTTTTTTCTCCCCTTTGAAATTTTCCTTTCCTTCTTCACTTTCAATTTTATTATTACTACTTCTTTTAAATTTATTTTTCTTTCTTCATTCAAATTTTATCTTTTCTTCTGCATTCAAATTTTATATCTTTTTCTTCATTCAAATTTTATCTTTTCTTCTTCATTCAATTTTTACCTGTTCTTCTTCATTCAAATTTTACCTGTTCTTCTTCATTCAAATTTTACCTGTTCTTCTTCATTCAAACTTTACTTGTTCTTTTCCCCTTGAAACTTTACCTATTCTTCTCCTCTTGAAACTTTACCGGTTCTTCTCCCCTTGAAATTTTATCTTTCCTTCTCCCCTTGAAATTTCATCTTTTCGTCTCCCATTGAAATTTCATCTTTCCTTCTCCCCTTGAAATTTCATCTTTCTTTCTCCCCTTGAGATTTCATCTTTTCATCTCCCCTTGAGATTTCCTCTCCTTTTTTCTTCAAATTTTCCTTCCTTTTTCCTTAAAATTTTATCTTTCCTTTTTGCTTCAAATTTTATATTTAATTTTTCCTTCCAATTTTTCCTTTCCTTCTCTCTTTTTCCTTTTCTATTTTTTCCTTTAGTCCTTTCCCTCTTTTTTCTTTTCTTTTTACTTTCCTTTAACCTTTTCCTTTCCTTATTTCCATTTCTCCTTTTATTTTCCTTTTTTGTTCTCCTTTGTCTATTCTGATTTCAACCTTTTACCCATCTTCTCTTTGTTTTCTATTTCAAACAATTTCTTTTTTAATATTCATGATTGCCTTCTTCGATATTTTTTTTTCTCTACCATATTTATCCTTCTTCCCCTTTAGCCACAGTGAATATCTATTCCTAAACCGAATTAAGTTGAAAAAAATAAAAAAAATGAATGAATCCTGTTCTTAATACTTGCTTTCGGTTTTTTGTTTAATAAATCCTTTCACAATCTTTGAGTTGAACACATTGAAAAATAGATCTTTATGACATTCACTTATTACATCTTTAATTTATTGATATTTACATCAGGAAGATTCATCTTTTCTTTTTCTATCTTTTTTTTGTCTTTTTTTTCCTGTCCCTATTTGAGGCGTTTCTTGTATGTTTTTATTTCATATTTTTAATGTCGGCTTTTCCATGAATGAAACGGAATCTATTTGCAAATACTTTTTCTCAACCTGATGAATGTTAATATTTTCCTGCACAATCTTGCAACTTCAGATTATTGCTCGCTCTTGATAACATTTGCTTCATTTTTATAGCCTGTTTACTTTTCACATGGTGATCAATCTCCAGATGTTCAAAAAATGCATTAAACTGATTCCTTTATTATTTGTAAATACTCATGTATAGTAAGGATCTCATTTGCTGTTTAACGATTGTTAATGATCTTGTGGCATATGTGTGTTCAGATCAAAAGGGTTCATGTTCAAATCACGTTGGGATCATCGGTGTGACATATTGTTTGAAAAGGGAAGAAGGAAAGGAAAATTTCAAAAGGGAAGAAGGAAAGAATGAAATTTCAAGTGGAGAAGGAAAGATAAAATTTGAATGAAGAAGAACAGTATGCAATATTGCAATATTCTTGGCAATATTTATAAAAAATATAGGACATAAAACGAACTGACTTGATTGTTAAAAAAAAAAATTATATATATTTTTATTTATTTACTTTAACTCATTTAGTAGCAGCTCAGTTGACCTGGTAAACTTACTAGAGAATGTCTGTTCACACATGAGCAGGGACAGTCTTCTGTTACTGATTTTAAAGTCCATCGAGGTCATGGAGCCAGTTCTTGAAGCATTCAAAATGGTTGGAAAATTTCTCAGCATAAATAAAACTACATAATTATTCAGTGATAAATAGAATTTTATTTGCCTAGTTTCATATTCAGGAAATATTGAAGACTTAAGATTTATTTCAGAAAATGAAGAACAATATAAGTTTTGTGGTATTATATAAGTGTATAAAGTTCTTTTTAATCTATCTTTTTGAAAAAGGTCATGTCTTTCCACAGCCTCCCTCTTTTTAATATTCATGAATTGCCATGACCTTTTGGAAAAGACAACAGAGTGGTTTCCTGTTGTCTTCTCCATTGAATTTGAAGTTGTCTTACTCTTCAACTTGAAGAACTGGCAATAAAGGACTAGATACTTTCTGAAATGTCCATTGAATCTTCAAATGTTCATCTAATCCTTACCTGTAGACAATAGACAATTTACATTCCCTTTAAAAATTTCCAGAGGATTAATTTTCTACAGGTCAATAGATAAAAAGTAATTGACAGAAATGTCACATGTTGTGATTGTACCATTCAGCTGACAGTCAAATCCTGCTGAAAATACTTGTTCTAATTTGATCATGAAAGTTATGCAATGTCTAGACTGCTCAGTACTTAGATTGCTTGGGAACACTGGGTATTTTAAGTAATCGCCTACAATCAAAAATGTTTTACAAATTTAAATAACCCACAAATGGTTATCATAAAAACAAAACCTGCTTCCAAGATCCACAGATGTTGAGATGAAACTTAAAATCAAAAATTGTGTTTTTCTTGATGTATTTTCACATAAATTATTGGACATCTATAAGAAGTGATCTCAGAATGATCTTGCAAAAAAGCCATTGAGATCGTACTTTTCAGCTTACAGTGAGATCATGTTGAAAGCCTTGGTTCTCATTTGATCACTGAAATTAAACATTATCTATCTCAGTCAATATTTAGATGAGGGGGATTCACTTGGAACACAGAATACTGTTAGTGATCTTCCATAATCCAAAATAAGTTTCAGTTTTAAATAAACTACAAAGGGTTGATAAGCTATAAAAACAAATCAGTCAGTATTTTACTGTTTATCAGAAATATATAGTTAATGCTTATTAGTACCTACACTGAATCAGTCTACCAATAGACTTTGAGCTGGCTGCTGATGTTCAGTATTTACACTAGGTTTCATTAGGAACATAATCTGTGAGAATTGCAATGGCAGACAATTATTAGCAACATGCCTGTATGAAAATTTGAATGAAGCTTAACTAATTGGCTTCCAAGGTTCTCTGAATACTTTGTTAGACTTTTGGCAAACACTTTTAAGATTAAACACAGGTTTTTGAGCAGCACACATGTTTCAATGCCATTTGTCTGTCAGTTCAAGACAATGAGCATTGAAGGTGACTAATCAATAACAAAATGTCAGTAAATGTGCAAAGAATGTTGTGAACTCATCAGTCAGGACCATTACCAAACAATTTATCAGTTCTCTCACATAATTACAAACCATTATTGGGTATACCAAGAGATTCCAGTTCAAGAACTTTCTAATATTATTTCATAAAAAAATAGTGGCAATTTACTAAACTTTAAGATAAAAAACAGAGAATTAGTAAATCAAGTTTTTTCCTGTTTTGTCTTGTGACCAAATTTCTGTGATAACATCATTGTCTGAAGTTTTAAAAGTCCTGAGAATTTCACTTTATTTTAAAAAAATAAATATGATATACATGTCCCATTAGACTTTTAAGTGATCTACGTGGCATATATAACAGTTATAGAAACCTTGAACAATGTACGAGATGTCCAAGAAATTTCAAAAGGGTTTCAAAAAACTGCTTGTTGGCTAGAAATTTCTTCTTTAATTCCTTTTGCATTTCAAGAAAAATTGGTTTTCTTTCTTAATATGAATAGACATCAGAAGCTTAAAGATCTGATATATATATAATATTTTTTCTTTTCATTTACTAAACACTAAATGGATAAATTATTTCACTGTGCACTTGTTGTGGGTGTACAACCTCCTAATTAAACCTATATAATTATTCAGTGATAAATAGAATTTTATTTGCCCAGTTTCATATTCAGGAAATATTGAAGACAATATAAGTTTTGTGGTATTATATAAGTGTATAAAGTTCTTTTTAATGCCCCTATCTAAAAGTAGTTTATGCCGTAATATTTTTTCTTTTCATTTACTAAACACTAAATAGATAAATTATTTCATTGTGCATTTGTTGAGGGTGTACAGTGTCACCTACTTTGCTTCATTTTATCCAGGTATTCAGGCACTTAGGTACTATTAAAACAATAATTTCTGCTTACTAATTTTTGTTACTGCATATCATCCATATCCATATAGAATGGGGGGGAAACAGATATTTGTACACATACAAATTTTTAGTTTATTGTATTTCTAACTAATGAATAAACATATTTTTCATATAATTAACTGTCAACAGATGTATAGTAACTAAATATGCATAGAAAACAAACAAATTTGATTTAATAGAAATAAATCCTGTTTATCCATGTTAATGGTCGAAAAAAGTATTCATACAATGTAAAATATATACACCAATTTCATATATAAAAATACCATTTCATAGATAAAAGAAATTAGTGGCAATTTACTTATCCTTTTAAAATAAAGGTTATAATAGAAAAACAAATATGATCTGGACAATATGATTTCATTGAAAATGTCTCTTGTGATTTGTCTGAAGTGTTGAGATGAAATCTAAAATTAATTGGAATTAGAACATTCTCCTCCTGTGAATTGAATAAAACTCTGGTTTGAAATCCCCAGATGATTAGCTACAACAAGACGAAACTTTGGAATTCTAACAACCAAAAAGTACAAAGAAATAAGTGTATGCTTATAATAATAGCACATTTTAAAAATTCAGATAAAATGTTTTAATAATTTCTAATGACATCCTTAATGAAGAGATTGAATGAGTTTATAAATATGAAAGTATTACTGAAAGCAACAAAAGCCCAGAAGTGATGGAGAGCCACGATTGTCTGTTTTTTAAAGTGACATAGCACATAGTAAGAGATGATGAGAATCTATTTGACAAGTCCCTGTAAATAGATGGAGGGACAAATTACAAAAGAGCAAGTATTAAAGAGAACAACAAAAGGCAGGACGTTGTGGAGAACCATAACTGACTATGACGCATAGAACCTACTTGACAATTTTGATCAAATAGATGGATGAAATAGTACCCCAAAGACAAAAACGAGTCATAAAGAAGTAAATATTACTGAGAACAACAAAATCTAGGATGTTGTGGAGAACCATGATCGACTATGAAACATAGAAAAACAGAAGCTAGTTGATTAGTTTAATCAAATAGATGGAGAAACAGGTACCACAAAAACTCCTCATAAAAGCGGAAATATTACTGAAAGCAACAAATGGTAGGACATTGTGGAGAGCCATGACACACAGAGCATCAGAGCATTTCTAATTGATATCATAATATTTTCTCTCCTAATATCCAATCATCTAAAAATCAAAATAATCAATGAAGCAATCATTAGCGTAGGAAATGAAATCATTCAACTAATGAACAAAATGAATCTAATTTAACATTGTATTTTATCCGATTCATGTCTTTGTTTTTCTATAAAAGATATTCACTTCTTACACCACAGTCACTGCACCGGCGTTATGGATAGAAGCTGATCTCCAAAGCTTTCAACTGTTTCGTCTGGGAGCCAGGATTCGTTTCAATAAGTAAAGGATAGGCAAGTCGTGTCATGGTTATGGAAGTGAAAAGTGGAATTGCCAAGCTGAGTTAACAGTCTTGCTTCGTCTGTTCCATTCATGTTTGTACTTTGGTTGTTGGGAAAGTCCTGAATCTATCTCTAGTCCCCCAGCTATGGGTTAAATAGCTGTGTAGACTGAACTATAGACTTCAATTGGAATCAATCTCAGAGAAGAATTATTCAAAGCCATGGAGGTGGCAACAGGAAACCACTGCCTTATGTTTTAAATGGACACGGTATTGAAAAAAAACTCAAGAAATGTCCCTGTAAACCCTGTCTTTCATTGCTAGTAAATACAGTAGTTTCACGCGGCAAATACAG
This sequence comes from Acanthosepion lycidas, assembly GCA_963932145.1. Taxonomy (NCBI): domain Eukaryota; kingdom Metazoa; phylum Mollusca; class Cephalopoda; order Sepiida; family Sepiidae; genus Acanthosepion; species Acanthosepion lycidas. The sequence goes on from OZ010580.1 coordinate 98,231,845, forward strand.
TTGCAGGTACAATTAAATTATTTCCTTCAATTCCCCCTATCCTGGCATTGTGCTCGTTTGGTATGACTCAGTTATTATTTTTCAAAATAATTTTCTCCATTATACATTTAAACTTATTCTCTTATAAGATGAAAATTCTCATCAGCATGGCGACTCCAGACAGCATTTGTATTAGGCTGGTGCAAAAATAATGATGTCGTTTTTTGACGTATTTTTTAACATCAAAAAACGACATTATTACGTCATTATTTTTGCACCAACCTAATATTAGGTATAAAAGAATAACCACAATGACTTATGTTCTTTTATTGCAGATCTTATATTTAGCAATCTTCATAAAATCTTGGGATTTGAAATATCTGAGAATGCCTGTCTACTAGGGTGGTTAGCTAATCCTTGTTGCAGATGCTTGCTCGGGCACATTTATGTTTGTTCAATACTCACAGAGTCCACCTATGGTTTATATTGCAACTATTCCGTGTGGACCTTAGTTATAGTTTCTGGGAGAGAGCGCATTATCTGGCATGATCAACAGCCTGAACAAAGCCATCATACCCAAACCCTCAGTCATGATGACTTGTGACTTTGTGCTAGCATAGCCATCGACAACATCCAAAAGGTTCTATCTATCCAATTTCACTTAAAAGGCTTGGGTTAAACCGTAGTATAGTTTTCAGGCACTTTCCAAAGGGGCAACATAGTGAAATTGCCTCCTCCAGACTGATAACATTAAGAAGTCACCTTCATGACAAATTGACAATGGTCTGATTTGAACCCAGGTCTCATGGTCAGAAAGTAAACGTTCTTGGCCATGTGTCATTTATTTATGACTAACTTAAAAACTGCCCTATTTGGCGGCATTTAAGCTAGCTTCTTTGGAGGGCTGTTGATTTGGGTTTCATCACAATAGATAGGGAGGAGTAGATACGATGGGCAACAATAAACTACAGAAGGACTCAAAATTGATCACTGCATTTAAGTATTGCATTAATATTTAAGCTTACATTTTAAAAATTCAATGATAATTCTTCTGCTACCACTTAATTTAAAGAGAACTTGATGTACGTAGGTCCTTACTTTCCGTACAAACAATTATTTTTATTTTATGGGTGACTTTCACTGGATTTTGCAATTTCAATTATTCCCAAATTTATTTCCAAGTTATAAAAATTGTTATTGTACAAAAAATTTGTTGCAAAATATAACAAAAAAACTGCTGCAAACAATCGCAGTAATGAAAATTTGGGAATCCAAAATTTCAGGATTGTGGGTTCGGATCCATCTGGAATGTTTTCGATTTGCTCATGGAGTCAGCATGATTCCAAAATGGCATGATATGTTGGGCTATGGTCCCTTGGAATAAAATTAAAAAAGTGTGACATGGTGACACACTGTCATTCGCATTTATTATATAGAAGATAATAAAATAATAATAATAATAGCTAGCTATCCATTTTTTAACAGCCAAGGGCAGCTAGTCAATTTCTGTTGCAGATGCATCTTTGTGGTTATGCAACACCCACAGAATTCACCTGTGGTTTATGATACATCTATGCTCAAAAGACCTTAGTTAAAGTTTCTTTGAGAGAGCTCATCATCTGGCAGGATCAGCAATTTGAACAAGGCTTTTACACAAAAACCCTCAGTCATGGTGACTTGTTACTTTATGCTATCACAACCACTGATGACCTTTGCCTAGTTCAATCTACCTGATTTCAATCACAAGGCTTGTACCAACCCTAGGTATGATTTTCAAGCCACGTGCTGGGATCATCTTCCTCAGCTGAAAATGTAAAGAAGTCACTTCCCTGACAAATCAACTACTGTAAGATTTGAACCCGGGTCTCCTGAGACAAATGTTCTTACCACTCAGCCATGCACTAATATATGAATATAATATATATATATATATATATACATATTTCAGATATATTGATGACATTTTCTTACTATGGATTCATGGATCAGAAAAATTAAAAAACTTTTTCACTTTCTGCAACAACTTCCACGATACAATTAAATTTACCATGGAGCACTCATACACATCTGTCCCTTTCTTAGACGTTATGATAAAATTAAACAAACATACACTTTCTACCAGTCTATACTACAAACCCACGAACCAACATAAATTCCTACACTTTAACAGCTGTCATCCCCTTAAACTAAAAAAATCTATTGTATACAGCTCATTTCTAAGAATCAAACGCATATGCTCAGACCATCTAGATTTTCTATACAACATTAATAACTTAAAAAAACAATTCCTAAAATGTAAATACCCAATAAAAATAATAAAAGAAGCACTAAATAAAACTATCCACATAAATCGTAACACACTTCTCACATACAAGAAAAGTAAAAACAACAATCGGATTCCCATGGTTTTTAACCACAATCAATATTCCCACACACTTATTCACAATTTAAAAAAGGATTACAAGAACCTCCAGTTAGACAAAAAGATCAAAGAAATTTTTGATAAACCATCCATAAATGCAAAGAAACAATCACCTAACCTATCAGCTATCCTCACCTCTACCAAATATCTAAAGAATACAAACCAATCAGGAAATTACAAATGTAACAAACCTCGTTGCTTAGTTTGCAAACGCTTAATAATAGATAATGTATTTTCTGTACCCAACACCAATATCAAGATACACCTACCTCACCTCACCTGTGATAGCCATAACATAATCTACTATTTATTCTGCACCTTATGTCCTAATAGTGGATATATTGGTGAATCTGGAAATAATTTTAGATTTCGCTTCAACAATCATAAACAAAACATACATCAAAACAATGCTTATTCCCCACTAGCTGAACACTTTAATCAATCAGGACACTCATTAGAAAACTGTAAATGTTTATTGATAGATTCTGATTTCAGTTCCACATACACACACAGAAAAAAAAGAAAAATACTGAATTTTAGAATTAAATACATATAAACTAGGGTTAAATAATGATTTGGGTATTTTAAATCTTTATAAATATTTCAATAGTTAAACATTTTTTTTTACATATAGTAAAATTTTTTTTTTTAAAAATCTAAAATATTATTACAGTTAGATTTATGTTAAGAATATTCGAACACAGTGGCATTCCATATCATGTGATGTCCGCATCTCACGATGGACGCTACTTGTAAACAGTTATTTCTGAAGAAAGATTGAGGTCAATCTGAAATATCAAATATATATATAAATAAATAAATACTCTCATAAAAAAACATTATTATTTTTTAATTTGCAACTTATATATATATATATATATATATATATATATATATATATATATATATATATATATATATATATATATATATATATATATATATATATATATACAGAGAGTACACTATTTACATTATTGTCCTCATCTTTGTTACCATATTTATTACAACGTTTCAGCCAAAGACACATGGCACAGTGATAAAGGCGTTGGTTAGATCCAGTGACAGGACCCAAAGAGTGTGAGTTCAATACCCGGTTAAGGCAGTGGAGAACTTGGAGAAGGGAATTAACAGGAGATAACTGGCATCAATTAAACATGACACATAGAACTAGAACAGTTTACCCCAGTGAGCGAAATAAAGGGTTCAGTTCGACATTCCAACCACCTGAAAAAGGCCGGAGCATACAACTGCCAAAACATTCTAATAAATATGGTGACAAAGATGAGGACAATAGTTCGAATAATGTAAATAGTGTACATAATACCTCATCTCAGAAATATAGACAGATATACAGAGAGATGGAACAATATAGGACTGAAGAATACTGCAGATTTTGGAAGGTGTTCAAACTACATATAATGGTTTGAAAGGTTAAAATGAAATTATCATTTCCTATGGCTAGAATAGTACATTCACTCACAGCTGTGAGGTCTAGATATTTCAGAAAATGGTGACTATGATTTGAAACATTTTGACTCTTGGTTGGCAGGGTCAAAATGTGAAAATTGTCAGAGCTAATGGCGTTGTCAGTATCACAATCACGGGACATGGTAAATGTGTTAGCAAAGGAAATTGGGGAATCACTAAAAATGGGTGGGTACTAAAATCAGGGGGTGGAGGTCACGAATGCAAGGAAGACCATCTCTGAACAATCCTGGCAGAATTAAACAGTCCGAAGGAGGCAGAATTTGGCAGAAACTACTATTTTTTTTTATTTTTTTTTTTTTTTAATGAGATCAAGTCTCACAGCCAGGAAAAGTCACCATCAAAAGAACAGTTGTTAAAAGAAGTCATCGGAATCAAGACAATGGGTGTGCTAGGAAAGAGATTATTTCCAGTTTGAAATTTCCCCATTATAGGCATGTTTATATCTGGGGTATATTAATATGTTAATGTACAGACAGAACAAAATAACTGAAAGGAAAGAATGAGAAACATGCATTTTTCTCAAAGACTTTATTTCTTACCATTATATGCCTACTTGTCACTTATTTTTCCACACAGAGAAGATCTAACATATGTAAACAAAAAACAATGTGAAAGAGTAAAAAAGAGAGAGGGTCTTACTTGTAATATTTCCTACTGGCATGCATGTGGTGTCCTCTATATGGTAGGTGATACTATGTGTTTTTCTCTGTAAGACGTATCACTGTGAGCTTATGATGCACTGTCTTCTCTGTGGCCTACATAGGATCTGTCATGGACAAACATGTCTTGCGTTCAGGCATGATGAATAGCAACTGGCATGAGCTCTCTATGAATTGACATAACCCTCATGACTTTGCAACATCCCTACAGAGACTTTACCAAAGTGTTGGCTCATTTTGTTTAGTGGCATAGCAGCCTGTATGGTTTATTTAATACCAGATTCTAAATATTTTGTACATAATTTTATGCTTTCAGAGTAAAGGTATATGTTTTTTAGATATATATTTTGCAGATGATAAAATGTATTGTTGGTAATTTTACTATAAAAATGTATTTTTATATATTTTTAATTTTGTATTGATTGTCATTTTGCTATAAAAATATATATATTTTGCTCATATTATTATAAAAATGTATTGTTGGTAATTTTACTATGAAAATGTATTGTTGATTTTTGCTTGGGGGTTCACTATTTGTCCATAATGGGGACACCAAGAGGTGCTACCACCCCAAGTCAGGATGGGCATGGGAACTTAAGAGATGGTCCCATGCTTCTCAAAACCTCCAAACTCCCAATCAGAAGCCTTTTACCAAAATGTAGCAATCCTCAGCAATAATTTTTTTTTGTCAGACAACTACAGAGAACATAACTGAACTAGTGGTCTCATATTGCTTGGCTATTATTTACACTCCCAGCATAACAGTAGTGAATATTGATGACATCAAATTAAACAACCTGTTATTGGTTATAAGAGCAGCATTGACTTATTCATTACTGGAAGTTAGAATAGTGCAATAATCCAACTAGTATTATCTATTTCGTCCTGTTACAGACTTACTAGTAGACTTTGTCAGATACATTTTTTTTCAAGATCAAAACACTATGGGCTGGGAAAGATTAGGTTTGGTTTGTTTTATGACATATCAAACTTATTTAATGTCGATAAGATTTTTATTGCTGGTAATATTTTTTTCACAAAAATGTATTGTGGGTATTAAAACCTATTTTTACACATTCATGGTGTTTTGACTCCAGTTTGGAGGGTTAGCTATTTGCCTATAGTTGGAACCCTAACAGGTGCTACCACCCTGGGTCATGGTGGACCTGGTAACAACAACAATTAAGAGGTGGTTCCATGCTCATCAAAACCTTTTAATTAGAGGCCTTACTGTCAGACGTAGTTTATCGTCTTACCCAGGACATGGCTGGGAAAGACCAATAGAAGATTGACTATCAGTTGGAACAAAGAAATAGCAACCCAGCAATTTGGAAGTAACAGTAAGAAGTAATAAGACCCCAGTGAAGCCAGGTGGAAGAAGTAGGTATGTTAGAAAGTGGTAATGTCATAAATCAGTTTACGACCCTGAAAAGTATAATAATTTGTATTAATGATAATCTCTCAATAGCAGTATATAGAATCAATCATCTGCTCAGTTTTTTTTTTTTTTTTTTTTTATCCTAAGTGGACCAACGAGTCCATAGATTGACATATAGATATAATTTAAATTTTATTCTGCAATTTCTGTTCTAAAAATATGTAATCACCACAGGCAGAAAAAGAATTTAAAGAAAGATTTTAAGTACACTATTTACATAATTCATACTATTGTCGCCATATTTATTACAACGTTTTGGTCATTGTACGCTCTGTCCTTCTTCAGGTGGTTGGAATGTCAAACTGAACCCTTTATTTCTCTCACTGGGGTATACTGTTCTAGTTCCATGTGCCATGTTTAATGGATGTCACTTATCAGTTATCTCCTGTTAATTCCCTTCTCCAAGTTCTCCACTACCTTAACTGGGTATTGAACTCACACTCTTTGGGTCCTGTCACTGGATCTAACCAATGCCTTTATCCACTGTGCCATGTGTCCTTGACAAATAAAGGGTTCAGTTTGACATTCCAACCACCCAAAGAAGGCTGGAGCATACAATGTTGTAATAAATATGGTGACAAAAATAAGGACAATAGTCCGAATAATGTAAATAGTGTACATAATACCTCATCTTAGAAATATAGACAGATACTCAAAGATTTTAAGAACAATAGAAACTGAATAAAAAATAACTTACAAAATACTCATTGACATCATATTTAATGAAACATGTATAAAAGAAGGATTGCTGCTGCTCAAAGATACCATATACATACATATATATATATATATATATATATATATATATATATATATATATATATATATATATATGTTTTGGATGTGTATGTAAGTCTTTTCAATGACATAAATAAGCCTATATATTATACTGTGATATGAATAAACTCAATGAATGTGTGTGCATGGCTGCATATATAAAAATAGATATCAAACTATTTATATTTGTGTTCTATATATATATATATATATATATATATATATATATATATATATATATAATTTGCTTTTTTTGTTCTTGAAAAATCAAAGAATTGCTTCATTTAATAAATTTTCTGCTTTTCAGTCTAAAGAATTTGATGTCTGTTTTCTTTCATTGCAACAGCATTCTTAATTCAGAATTCTTCTCCATTTTTTTTTCTTTTGGAATTTCTTTACTAGACACTGGACTTGGTGATGGCACTTTCTTTGTGTCTCCAGATATAGCAAGAATTAAAAAAAAACATCACATGATGATACACATTTAACTGTTGATTTCAGTTTGAAATTGGTCCATCTATCTCATTTGTACTTTTATTCTCTTTCCTCTCAATCTTTATCTTTATATATACACATACACACGCACACCATATATAACCCAGACATATTTAAAAACACTCTTTTGCTGTGGCTAAATGTTTCAGTTCAGACAGTTCAGTTTAAAGTTTGAATTTTCCATATTCTTTTTTCTGAACTGTCTGAAGATGACTCATTCAATAACAATAACGTAATATCTTTAGATATTTCCAAGTTATATTTCTTCTACTAACTTGGACAGTTTGATGGTATCACATTTTTTTTTGTCTGGATTGTTGAGTATTTTGTGTCCTTTCAAATAATTAAGATACACACTCTCTCTCAATCATCCATTGGCTGGTTTGCTGCTAAGAAAGTTTGTTTACTGTGGTGGGCTAGACAAATTTTCTTGTCTGAACTATCTTAAATATTTATAAATTTACCCTTTCTCCATGCTTTGAATATTGCTGACAGATATGGTCCAGAGCTCCTGATAAAATGTTATTGGTTCAGACCTGGCATCTTAGCTTCACTCTCTTTACCATTTCCATAACGTAGCTTCCCTGTGTCTTTTCTATATATACTTTTATGTTAATTGTTCTAATGGACTTTTCTCTGTGGTACCTAGATTTTATACATCCTGTGTATGATGATGAACTATATCCATATCCTGGGTAAGACAATAAACTATGTCTGACAGCAAGGCCTCTGATCAGGAAGTTTCAAGGAGTGTGGAAACACCTCTTAATTGTTGGTGGTCCCAGATCCACCCTGACCCAGTGTGGTCACACCTGTTAGGGTCCCAGCAAACTGAGGTCAAAACACTATGAAAGTGTAAAAATAGGTTTTAATACCAGTAATACTTTTTTGTAAAAAAGAAATTATTACTAGCAATGAATTTTTGAAGGAAAAAAATATTACCACCAATACATTTTTTTAAATAAAATATTACCAGCAATACATTTAAAAAAAAAAAAAAATATTAGCAGCAATACAGTTTTGGTAAAAAAAATATATTAGCAGCAATACAGTTTTGGTAAAAAATATTACCAGCAATAAAAATCTTGTTGGCATTAAATAACCCATTGAGGTTGATATGCCATAAACCAAACCAAATCAAACCTAGATTTTATGAATTTAAGTGTAGTACTAGATTAGTGGTAAGGTCTCATCATTTAACACTTGAAATGGCTAGTGTACAATTTGTTCATGCTTAGAATATTGCTGCCACATATGGGATGGTGCTCTGGCTGTATATCTAGAGATTCTTGATAAAATCCAAAAAAGAATCAGCAATATTATTGGTTCTGATCTGGTGTCTCGCCTTCAGTCAATTTCTCAAATGTAGCTTCTCTGTGCCTTTTCTATGAATACTTTGATGGTAATTGTTCAGATGAACTCTTCACTATAGTACCTAAACTTGATGAATTTAAGAACTGTACTAGAATAGCAACAAGGTCTCATCATTTGATAGCTGAATTGATGTGATATAAAAGTTTCTTTTCTCACTTGTGGAAATCACTTCTGGCTTCTTGCTTTCTAGCCAAGTTTAGTTTTTAAAAATTTAAATTTAATGTCAATTTTTATCTACTATCTTCTTTATTACTTTTCTTTTGTTCTTGATTCTTGATAATGTTTCTGTTTTTTTCTTTGTCTTATTTTTTGCACACTAAGTAACCCCTTGTATCTTAGTGCTTTTACTCTCTTGCATGGGGTGAAATGATTTTTAAAAAAAATGTTTTTTTTTTAATTATTTTTTTATTTTCCTTGGAATTTCTTTGACCAAATTTTTGTTTTTTCGTATGTTGGTTGACTTTGTTTTTGGTGCTATAATTTTCTGTGTGTAGGTCTATATATATATATATATATATATATATACACACACACACAGAGACACACAACAAAGGAGAGCTTGAGTTATTATTCAAATTTCAAGTTCTTGCAATCTTCTGGCATTCTAGTCACCTAAAGATTGAGAGGGCATGAATCTTGACTACCGACTCAAGCAGTCCTCCATTGAGTGTTAATGTTTTGTTGCATTTTTTGATCACTGTAGATAGTCTAGGTATTGAGCACTTTAATTTACGCGGTGCTTTTTTTCTTTTTGGGGATTTTTTTTTCTTGCCTAAAATATTAGATCTTCTGCCATTATATATTACTAGATTTTTACTAATATATATAATAAAGGAGCAAAATCACTTCATGTAATTGCATACAACCTTGGTTTTGACTGTCAGGTCTCTTCACATGTTCGGCAATAAGTGTTTGTAAAACCATACTACCATTATGCAAGTATGGCACTGGAAGTAGAGAAGTGAGGAGGTATAGAAAAACTAAAAAAAATTCATTTGATACAACCTATATAGATCTTTTTCTGGCTACTGTTATTTGCTGACGTCAGCCTGGTAGACCACACCTTCTGTACAGCACATCCCATTTAGATGACAAGTCTTTTTAATTCTTTAGTTAAAACTGATTTTTCCTTACTTCTATTTAAGGTGTTATTATTATGCTTTTTTTTTTTTATCAAATTACTTAAATTGACCATACAACTGTAGCTTAATTTAACGATGTTCCTATTGAAAACTTTTGATAGTTCAGATGACTTTTCCAATAGGGCAAAAAATATTTTTCCGCTGTTAGTTTTAACTTACATATTGAAGGAGCGGGTGTGTGAAGCAAATAACTTTTCTGGTTCTCCCCCTGTTATTCATGTTTTTTTGGATACACTGGGGGTTTAAAAGCATCATGTCCCTATTCCTTTAATACTGCCATATATATTCTTTTCTTCAAAGATTTCCCTGGCTAAAGAATTTCTGGACAACTTGTATTCAACTCCTTTTGGGATCTGTGCTTGATTACATTTGTTGGGTGGTTAAACTTGGTTTCCATATTTTAAAGTGAGGTTCAGCTTTGTGAACGTCGAGACTATACTTGCCAATAGATTTAGCTCAATATACGTATGTACTGGACCACTTTGCTGTTCATTTTGATAGTGATGTTGAAATTTAACTTATTAAACAGTTTTTTTCCTGATGGAGTCAATGGTTCTTCTATCATCTTGATGGATACCATGGCTGTCGATATGGACAGTTTTGTTCAAGATGAATGTGCCCATCAGTTTGGACATATCAGTCCCATCAAACGATCCTTGGGAGATATTGAAATTACCACATCTGGACATTTTTATGCATGCTTACCCTTCATGGAACAATGCAGATTTATGGCAATGTATTAAAAAAATGTCCTCTAAAGGGGAGGTGCTGTAGGAGTGGTCTACCAGGCTGAAGTTAGTGATGACGGTAGCTAAAAGATCTATATAAGTTGTACCAAAGGCCCCTTCAGGAGATGTTGATATAACCACACTTTCACTTTCAGGGTGGAGAACCTTGGGTACAATACAAAATTGGCAGATCACTTTTGGAAATTTAAAGGATGAACATGGCAGAAGCCCAAGTATAGAGTAGAATATCTTAAAACAAGTCAAACCAAGCAGAACAAGTGGTAGAAGTTGTAGGCTGTGCCAGGAAAAGAAGCTAGCTATAGTATTTTATCTGAATAGCAATAGGTTGTTAAAAAGCAGGACTAAAATAATGTTAAGGTATAGACATATATGTGAAAATATCCTTGATCTCTCTGACTCTGTATGAATAATTTTTTATTTCTCTACACCTTCTCCCCTTCTCTATTTCTGGTTCCATAGTTGTATAAATATAGTATGGTTTTACAAACATGTATTGTCTGCTATGTGAAGAGACCTAATGATCAAAACCAAGGTTGTGTGGGGTTAGATAAAGTGTTTTTGCTCCTTCATTATATTTGCTTGCCCTGCATGTCCCTTTGCAAGGCATTTAAATCGGACATTATCATGTATGTCCATTTTGTGGTATATTATTTTTCCAGCCTCGTAACAGATTTGTTTATATATATATATATATATATATATATATATATATATATAGATATACAGACACATAAAAGGTGAATGGTCAGAGTTGAATCAGACCAGGAAGCAGTAGTATTAGAAAGTGTTGAATACATATGTGAAAAAAATTATGAATAAAAGTAAAAATAACATGTAGAGCTTTTACTTTTAAAAATCAGTTTAGTGAATTAAAATAGTTGAACTTGATTTCAACCTGACAGGCTCTTTGGGCGATATTTTTTAAAATGACCACTTTAATGTTTTATTTTAAAAAAAAACAAAAAACTACATAATTATTTGTCAAAATAAAAATATTTTTAAAAATATTGCCCAAAGAGACCGTCAGGTCAAAACCAAATTTGCGTATCATAATTGACCTCCTGATTTTTAAAGTATACATATATATATATATATATATATATATATATATATACATATATATATATGGTGTGATGGATAAACTATCACTGTTTTATATTCTTAATTTTGCACATGTGCTTTGTCTGTTTTTGATTTTGTTAACTGCACAGTTTAGTTGGCTCTGATAAGAAAAAGAGCACCATGACGCAATTCACTCCACCAGAAATATGGAAATGGCATTCTGTACTGCTTGGCATTCGCACCAGAAGCTCCAATATGAACATTTCAGACTGTTTGGTTGTCAATCTGAGGACAATGCAGATGTTGTGTCCCCAAAACATGTATCAAGGGTGATGAAAACCAAATATCCAGTCAACATCAAGATATTTGGAGTTATCTCTAGTTCTAACCGGGCCTCAGACTCAATACAGAGGCCTACATCAAATGCCTTGTGGAGTTAGTGCTGCCCTGGGCCAAGAGAGTGGCTTCTAGAAGACCCTATGTTTGGCTACAGGACAACTGACCCATACAACATAAGCAGGAAAACCAAGTCATAGCTGTCAAACAATTTCTGTGATGACATCACCCCTTACATCTGGCTACCTAACTTCTCAGACTGCAATACCCTTGATTATTATGTGTGGGGTACAGTTGAGTGAAAGACCAACAAAACTCCTTGTTACATCAAAGATAAACTGAAGGCAAGGATTATGGCAACATTTACCAACTTAAACAAGGAGACTGTCCAGAATTTAGATGACTATTTATCCATCACATCGCACCCTGTGTGTATGCGTATGTGTGTGTGTATATATATATATATATATGTGTGTGTGTGTGTGTGTGTGTGAGCTAGGCAAATGTTGAGTTATGCTGCTAGGAAAGGGGAAAATCATTGATTCTGTAATCTAGCAATTCACACATAATGTGATGAATATGGCAGAGTGTCTTTTCTATAAAGGCTTTGTTAGGCACTAGAAGAGTTATATTCGTCGACTTTGACAAATTACTATCACTACTGTCGAGTGAATAACTTAACATATAGGTTCTGTCAGGAGACCTTCAGAAACCAATTTAGCATCACATATCACAACCCAAACAGAATTTACAAAACAGGCTAATCCCTGTACCATGCAATGTGGATGCAAGGACATTGTTGTTCTCATGAGAATTATATCATAGATCAAACTTGTCCACACTGGTCATACTCATTTAACATGTAACAGCCATCATTTTACATATAAATAGTCATCCACAGAGAGACTATTTTGCTGTATCACAGAACTTCAGTGTGGCTAGATGTATCACACGGCAGAGAGAAAGAGAAATTTTAATATTTTCTTATGCAAAATACACCACTGGCCCAGAGTGCTCAATTCAGTTGAAGAGCAATGCATTAATAGCAGTATTATATATATATATATATATATATATATATATATATATATATATGGAGAAAGACATATAGGTTGAAGGACTGATTTTTTTCTTTGGTTTCTGTTTTAGTTTGTTTTACTTTCAGAATGATTAAATTTATTATTTTGCATCCATTTAGTTTCTCCAAATCTATTTATTGGATATTTGCTTGATATCAAAGGAAGACAATTTTCTTTCATACTCCAGCACCATCCTCAATATTCTAGCTAGTTTCATTCAGGCATATTATTCTTGAAATGCATATCAATGCAGGCATAATGCTTGTAGACATTTGCCTGTATCCCTTTAAAATACAGACAGAGAAAGAGAAATAAGAATGCAAAGTCCCTTGCAAAACTTGAGAAGTCCCTCCCCAAAATCATGCAAATAAGATTTTCTCAATTTAAATGGATTGTTTTCTATAGCAAAATTTAAAGGGATTGCTTTCTATAGCAAAATTTAACAGAAAAGACAATGTAAATACTCTCTAAAAAGAGAGTAGTTACAAAGAAAGTATTTGTTTTTTATCTAAACCTTGACTTTGGAAGGCATTGATAGTCCAAAGTCTTTACATCGATCATCATTGACTTTTGGTATGGAAATTGCTTCTCTTTTTTCTTTTAGTTGATCAGTTGTATTGTCATTGGTACTGTATCTTCTCTTTTCATAATATTTCATAGATTCTCTACTAGACTTAGGTCTGGTGAATTGAGCACCTATTCCAATAGCTTGATTAACAAACTATGTTTTGTATATTTTTGCACATGTTATGATTGATAGGGCATGGAGAGGCATCCTACATGGAATTGGTTCTGTTTTCTTCTCCAGTTGTACACTGTCCAAGAGAGAAACCATGAAATTTTTATGAAAAATTACATTTATGCAAAACCCATATATATATATATATATATATATATATATATATATATATATATATATGCGCATGCACACACACACACACAGTTTATTCTTAATTTTTTTTCTCTTTTGATGAATGTTCAAAATGTTACATAGGCCACATTTCTTTGCAGGAGTCCAAAGGCTTGGCAGACTTTCTTTGCCCAGATTAAATGACCTCTTTAGCATTTTTTGTTTTTCAATTTTTCTTCCGTCTTTTACCTATATTTTATATTACTTGATTTATTTGTTTGTTTTTCTTGCAATCTGTACTTGTGTCTGCAGTTCTTTTAATATATTCAATGTTTAAATAAACAAAAGATTAATTTTTCTTCAGATACATTGGCTAGTCAACAGTTTAGAATTCAGTGTACGAAGCTCTTTTTTTTTCAAGTCTTCTGAACACAGATTACACTGGAATTGTATTAACAACTAATATATATCTATATCTATATATATATATATATATATATATATGTATATATAATTATTTATTTAAAAATATGATTCCATCGCTACATAAGAGCTAAAAAAAAATTTTGCTTTAAGATGGAACAGAGCTTGGTACTTTAATTCAATTTAATTCAAATAATTATATTGAAGTTTTCGGCTCTTGTTCTGAAACATGAGAACTCTTATGTAGCGATGGAATCATATTTTTAAATAAATAATTATATTTAGGCTCTACTTTTGTATCGAGCACTGTTTTTAAAAATAATAACAAAAATACTAAAGAACTTTGGATTATTTACCTAACGAGTTCTTTCCTATTTTCTATATATTTTCACACACACATATATATATATATGTGTGTGTGTATCCCCAAATGAAAAGAAAGAACTAACAGATTTAGAATCCACAGTTCTTTAGCATTTACTTTTTTTAAAAAGTGCTCAATACAATGTAGAGCATAATATTTTTAATGATATATTTAAAAATATTTTACATTGTGACACAGAAATTTCTGTTTCAAGTCTTTATGCTAAATTTAGCATTGACCTACATTCTGTTTACTTAAGAGATACACCCATAAAATCTAAAAATCTGGACCCCTCTCCATATTTACTCTTTAATAAGTAAACATATTGTTTTCTATTTTCAAATGTAGATCATTTTCACCAAAGTTACCGAACATCGCCTGTTAACGCGATAAAAACATTGTCTTGAAACATAGAAATTTCTGTCGCAATGTAAAATATTTTTAATAAAAATATCATTAATATATATATATATATATATATATATATATATATATATATATATATATATATATATATATATATATATGTATATATTACTTTAAATGATTTTGTTAGTAGATATTCATATTTGAGTAGATGCTTTGTTTATTTATTAAATAGTATATTTATTTAATTTTGTCTACCAACCTGAATATTGGAGAAATCTTATTAGAGAAAAATATGAGCTGTTGATTTTCCCCACTGCCATGATGTGGTTTCTGCTCTGGCTTTTATATAAATATTTTCATGGTAATTGTTCTAATCAGTTTTCCTTCTTGATACCTCAGTCATATAAATTTAAGTGTACATCATATGTTGACTGCAGTTGAGATCATGGAATCTATGACACTACTTCCTGGTACTTTGTTACTGTCTCCAGATCCTGTCTACTAGTGCCTGCGTCCCTTGAGATGATGCAGTTAAGTGTAATGTCCATGATCTTTTTTCAAATGGCTCATAATGTGTGTGGGCGACACTACTACACACATGATGGAAAGAACCAAAGAATGAAATTTTAAAGAGGGTCTTTCCTCCTCCTCCTCCTCCTCCTCCTCCTCCTCCTCCTCCTCCTCCTCCACCATGAGGTGGGGTTATCCAGTGCCAGTTACCAATGTGGTATTTATACCCTCACCTTATTGTTTGTGCTGCAAACACTAGAATAGTTGCTGATCAAAGCTGAGGGTCTATTCTACCCGACTGGAACAGGTAGTCCTGATTTACAGTTTACAACTAGATTGGCAACTAGATCTCATCATTTTCCTGTTGAAATATTTAGATGCAACTGTAAGTTCTATTCTGATTGTTTCTTTTCTCACCTGTGGAACTATTTTCTGGTTTCTTGTTTCCCTGCAATCTATGATCTTAGAAAATTTAAGAGTCAGTTGCTATCTTTTGTCTTCCTGATTCTTATTGTCCTTACTAAAGCCTCCACAAAGAAAACTGTTCTCATTTAATCATCATAGAGAAACTTTTCTGCCTGCCATCAACATGGCTGATGCTAGACTCCTGGAGAGCAACATACTGTGCCTTCTTGACTTTACATTTTCAAATGATTTGAAGTAGAATGACTACAGCAAATCAATAGCTGCATCTACTGCAAGGAAAGTTGAGTCACTTTGTCATGACAGAAAATTTTTCTTGTCAGAATCCATCTTGCACATTTACAGACCTAACTTGTCCATCCATTGAACACTACTGCCATATTTGGTCTGGCACTCCTGCTACTCATCTGAAGGTACTTGACAAAATATCTCTAATGTAATCTTTCTTGGCATCTTCACTTCAGCCACTTTCTCACCAATGTGATATGGCTTCCCTCTATAAATATTTTCATGGCAACTTCTTTGACAAGCTTTTTTTTTTCTCCTGGTGCCCCGACTACATGAATTTAGGCATGCTACTAGATTGGCACCTAGGTCCCACCTGTTTACTGTTGAAATAGCTAAATGTCACTGTCACATATACTTGAGGAGTTTCTTTTCTCACACTTCACACCTGTAGAACTCCTTTCCATTTAATTGCTTCAAAAATTTAAATGCCATGTCAATTGCCATTTTCTTTCTTCTTAAATCGCATTCATCTTTTGTCCTTTCCTATACTCCATCTTTTCTCTCCAATATTCACTCTCTGTAACTATGTGTGTACCTGTGGCATTTACTTGGGGTGAAATGATTGAAAACAAAAAAATCAAGAAAATACAAACTTTCAGCAAAATAGTCATGATGTATGAGAAAAAAAACAAGGTGTCAGTTTTATCCATATCATCCAAGTGTCAGATTAAATGGACATCTTTTTTTCCATATAGCTAAACTATAAGAATCATAAATTATATTTTTTTTAAATAATTTTTAGAAATTTTTATAAAGTGAAAATTTCACTGAAATATGTTGAACATTTTCCAAGTTTTCATCTGAAATGAAGGCATGACAAACTTTAAAGAAATTGTTAACAATATGTAGAAAAAATAAGGGATTAGTTTAAGCAGATGCCAGGAGGATCTTGGGTGATAACATGTATGTTTAGAAAAGCGGACATTTTGCATTTAACATGGTTTAATGTAAGAATTATTCATCTGTAAGTGCCTAAGTTTCATCTCAAAATCTGTCAGTGGGTATTGGCTGATAACAGACAGAAAAAGTTGATCTTGTGATTAAATGTAAAATATTAACCAGATTATTCAGACATGTCTGGACAAGACAATTTATTTTTGGAATGACGTTGTCTGTAAATTGGAAAATTTTTGTGGCTATGAGAATAGGGTAAATCATATATGATGGCAGATAGCAATATGAAAGATAATATGATTTAAATTTTTTTTTTTTTTTACTTTGGTATTGATAGAAAAATCATTTGAAAGAAGTACTCAGAAAAGTATTTTAAATTTAGAATGGAGTTTTTGTATGGATGGAGACAAAATGTCAAGAACTGTAACAATATTTACAGATATTACTGGCTGACTATTCAATTTGATAGGCATGAAGTATGTTACAGTTTTATGCGGTTAGGCTATTTAATAATTATTACTATTCTGCGGCATACGGGTAAAACATTAGCTTACTAGATCCCTTAAATTTGCATATAAGATGCCCGTTTTACATAGTATAGACTTAGGCCCAGTAGATGCATTCCAAAAGCTAGGGAGAGTATTAAGAGATAAAAATTTCATTAGAAACAAAGAAAAGAGTACTGAATTGGTATGTGATATCTGTTCTTCTGCATGGCAGTGAATGCTGGTCAATCTCCTCAAAGATAAGGAAGAGACTTGAAGCAACAGAAATGTGGTAAAACAGAAAGATGCTAAGTTCACTATGGGTTGAAAACAATAATGTTTTGAAGAGTCGGAACAAAAAGGAAACTTATACTTAACACCGAGAAGAGGCAGTTGAAATTTCTGGGGGAAGTAATGAGGAAGGAGGACTTGGAAAACCTGATACTCACAGGACAGATTGAAGGAAAGACGGACAGATGAAAGCAGCAACATACTTGATGAACTTGAAAATGGATGGCAGAACAGAATTGGGAGAAATAACAAAAAGACAAAGCTTATTAAGAGCTACAAGCGTCAGGAAGATGTGGAGGGCCATGATCGCCTACATCCTGAAGGGCCATGACACATAAAAGAACAAAGAAGACAAGTCACAGTAGTCTATGACATCTGTATAAACATTTGACTATCAGATACCCACAAGCCTTGCAGCTATATTATGTTGAAACAGAGGTTCTCATATGATCATCGAGGTTAAGCTACATTGAGCCTGGTCAGTATCTAGATGGGTGAGTGGTTGGGAATACTAAGTGGTGTAAAGGAGAATAGCCTGCGATTCCAGTAGGGTTTGTTATATTCACTTATGTACAAATTCCTCTAGGAAAGCTCTGAATTTACCTCTTCTACCCCACTAATATGGGTTAAATAGTCAGTTATGCGTGATACATGCTTAGGGAATCATGTATCGAATTTTCTCCCACAGTAGGTTGGGAGTAGGTTAGACATGAATACAATATGGGAACCAGTAATACAGAGTGCTAGTGAAAAACAACAATAACAACAAATTGTAATATGAGCTCTGGTAAAAAAAAATAGTTACTGAGACATTAAGTTTATAAACCCCCCAAATTTATTCACTGTTGTCCCCAAGGACACATGTATAAAAGCATAGGTTGAAGTAATCCAGTAACTTCAGTACAGGGTGAACAAAAACTTTGAGAGTTTAGTTCAGTCAGTTATGTGTATTATATGCATGATACACACTTAACCGATCATGTATTTTTTGATACATGACTGCAAAGGCACATTTTCTCCCACAGTAGGTTGCCATTTCTTTCTGCAGTAGACCAGTTGCCATCCAAGGCTATAGAACTCGGTTTGTCCTGCTATTTGCCCATAGCTAGGGGGAGAAAAAGACGATTCATACCTTTTCCAATGGTATTAGAATGTAAGTGAATGTAATGGATTCGACTGGAATTCGAACTCGGCTCTCCGATTCCTCAGTGTGAGCCTCTATCCATTACTCCACTCTTAAATGAATATAACCTCCAAAAAATTGTCACAAAAAATATTTTCTGGCTTTAAATAACCTGCAAAACATTGATAAGTTGTAAAAAACAAGCATTCAAAAAATACCTTCTATGCAATATTCACCCACAAAAAATATTCATACAACACAAAATATTTTTGCTTTAAATTACCTACAAAAGGTTGATAAGCCATAAAAAACAAATCAATCAATGAGTCACTCAGATACCCACACTTTACAGATAAACTCCCTTCATTTCCACTTAATATTATAGAGTTAGACTAGGTACAAATACAGGTTGCAATGGCATCTATATAAACATTACAAAGCAGCTTAAAAGTTCACCTCCAAACTGGGGTCAAAATATGAAAATATAAATTAGAAAAAATTGCCAGTGATACATTTTCATGGTAAAAGAATAAAAACTTATCAGCAATACATTTTCATAGTAAAAGAATAAAAACTTACTAGTAATACATTTTCATACTAAAAGAATAAAAAAATTACCAGCAATAAACTTTTTGAAAAAAATTAGCAAAACTCATTAATTAGAAAATAAAATTTGAGCATTAAATAACCATAAGAAGTTGATAGGCCATTAAACAAACAAACAAACTGAACCAACCAAGTAGGGGACATTTGGTGCTGGGGAGTAAATTGTTTTCCCTTAGTTAGCTCCTCTGGGACTGAGTGGTACTTCTCACCATATTGTGAGTGTGCGTCCTCTTGATGTATTGGCTTTAGAGAAACCATGACTGATTAGTTCAGGTGTCACAAATGAGTCATTTGAATAGCAATAGTTGTGCTAATTTGCATGCCTTGGATATGCATGATGGCTATGAGTACTAAAAATAAAATGATGGTCATTAGTGTCAATACAGTTGTGCTGATGGCATATGCATAAAAGGCAGAAGACTTCACAAGTGGAGTTTCATGAACCTTTGTCAGTGTGTGAACTTTTGTCAATTTGAAGACCCCCCCCTCCCACCAATGTAGACAATTGCAACTAAGTCTTGGAGAAATAGATTCATTTGTAACCAGGGTCAGAAAGAAATGAATTTCTCTCTGTCTCTTTCTTTGATAGCTTGACTGGCAAACAATTACTGGGAACGACACAGAACAGAAAATCCGCCACATATCTTGAGAATAAATCTATATTAAGTTGACGATTTATATTTCCAGCTAAGCATACTCCTGTGATGGACAGTTTAACAAACTAATCACTGTCCATTTGCAAATGGGTAATAATTGTTTCCCTAAAATTTCAGAAACAAAATATATAGGATTGATGCCATTTATTTCATGTCTTTGAGGATTTCCTTCAAATCAATAAGCTTGGGATATTAGGTTTGTTGCTGCTGTCTGCTAGAAATGGTAATGTCTTGGATCAGATGAAATCTAAAATTTGTTACCCTTTGATACAAGGCTTGTTTGATTCAATATCATATTAGGCTAGGGTTACCTGTTGGATGCTTTTTCTTACTTGTTATTTTCTGCAGGATTTCTGGCTAAAGATAGAAAATGCTAATGACTGGCATCCCTGCTTCCAACCCAAGAATCTCTGTTTATTGATTTGGCAAAATTGGTATAGCAGAGAGTGGGGACCAGAAAATAGGAACTTAGTGTTGTCTCCGAAGTAATAATCTTTTAATTATGCCTGCTTCTTTTGTTAACCAATTCCTATTTCTCTTACAGCCCCCACCCCCATATTAATTCTTTACTCTCACTCATATTTCTCTCCATCCCTCCTTTTATTTGCTTCTCTTCTTTTTTCTTATATTTCAGTTCTATCTTTTCCCTTCTCTTTAATCTATTTCTTCCTCATCTTTCATCCTCTTGTTTTTTTTTTTCCTCTTTAATCTCACTTCTTTCTTTTTATCTCTTTCCGTTTTCTTTCTTTAATTTTTCTCACTATCCCTTTCTGTTTTCTTTATCCTTTCTTATTAGTTCTTCCTATTTCTCTTTTCTACCTTTGAATATTTCATCTTGTCTTTATTTAGTACTGCTCACTTATTGTTTGCTCTGTTTCCACTTGTATCTAACTCTACACTACCCAGCCTAGGGATTGAACTCATAATTACTTCTTTAGTACTGCTCACTTATTGTTTGCTCTGTTTCTACTTGTATCTAACTCTACACTACCCAGCCTAGGGATTGAACTCATAATTACTTCTTTAGTACTGCTCACTTATTGTTTGCTCTGTTTCTACTTGTATCTAACTCTACACTACCCAGCCTAGGGATTGAACTCATAATTACTTCTTTATTACTGCTCACTTATTGTTTGCTCTGTTTCCACTTGTATCTAACTCTACACTACCCAGCCTAGGGATTGAACTCATAATTACTTCTTTATTACTGCTCACTTATTGTTTGCTCTGTTTCCACTTGTATCTAACTCTACACTACCCAGCCTAGGGATTGAACTCATAATTACTTCTTTAGTACTGCTCACTTATTGTTTGCTCTGTTTCTACTTGTATCTAACTCTACACTACCCAGCCTAGGGATTGAACTCATAATTACTTCTTTAGTACTGCTCACTTATTGTTTGCTCTGTTTCTACTTGTATCTAACTCTACACTACCCAGCCTAGGGATTGAACTCATAATTACTTCTTTAGTACTGCTCACTTATTGTTTGCTCTGTTTCTACTTGTATCTAACTCTACACTACCCAGCCTAGGGATTGAACTCATAATTACTTCTTTAGTACTGCTCACTTATTGTTTGCTCTGTTTCCACTTGTATCTAACTCTACACTACCCAGCCTAGGGATTGAACTCATAATTACTTCTTTAGTACTGCTCACTTATTGTTTGCTCTGTTTCTACTTGTATCTAACTCTACACTACCCAGCCTAGGGATTGAACTCATAATTACTTCTTTAGTACTGCTCACTTATTACTTGCCTCATTTCCACTGAAGAGTCTGCACTACCCTGCCCAGGAATTGATCTCATCATTACTCTCACCAAATTTATGGCCCAATGCTGAACCTTAAGCAGCAATAAGAAAAGTTAAGCTACAGTAAATGTAGTCAAGTGTAAATGTAGCAGCAGCAACAGCAGCAACAATCAGGACAGAAGAACATGAGGTTTAATGTGCCCACTTTTTATATTCAATGTTTAAATAAACAAAAGATTAATTTTTCTTCAAATACATTGGCTGTCCATAAAGTATGACGATAAACTATATCCATGTCCATGGTAAGACAATAAACTATGTCCAATGGCAAGGCCTCTGATCAGGAGCCTTTGAGGAGCGTAGAACCACCTCTTAATTGCTGGTGTTCCCAAGTCCACCCTGACCCAGGGTGGTAGCACCTGTTAGGGTCCCAACTATGGGCAAATAGTTAACCCCGAAACTGTGGTAAAAGCTTTATGAAAGTGTAAAACTAGGTTTTAATAACAGAAATACTTTGTAAAAAACTTATTACCAGGTATAAATTTTTAAAGAAAAACTGTTACCAGCAATACTTTTTTGAAAAAAAAATATTACCAGCAATACTTTTTTGAAAAAAAAAATATTACCAGCAATACTTTTTCGAAAAAAAAATATTACCAGCAATACTTTTAAAAAAAAAAAAAATATTACCAGCAATACTTTTTCGAAAAAAAAATATTACCAGCAATACTTTTTTGAAAAAAAAAATATTACCAGCAATACTTTTTTGAAAAAAAAATATTACCAGCAATACATTTTTTAAAAATAATATTACCAGTTATACATTTTTGAGGTAAAACATATTACCAGAAATAGATTTGTGATGAAACAAAAATATTACCAGGAAAAAAGTTGTCAGCATTAAATGACCCATTGAGGTTTTATATGCCGTAAAACAAACCAAACCAAACCAATCAACAGTTCAGAATTCAGTGTATGAAGCTCTTTTTTTTCAAGTCTTCTAAACACAGATTACATTTGAATTTTATTAACAACTAATTGAGCTCTCTAGGGAGTAGGTTTGGGTTTGTAAACAGTGACTATTATACTTTATATATAGCGAGACTCTTCGCATAGCGAATCGAGTCACTGTCAGTCACTGGGCGTGTTTCTAAAAATAAATACGCTAAAAATCCACCTGCTTCCCTGCCGTGCGCCGACGGCTTAGTGGTAGAATCTCCGGCTGATACCAATTCAGTCGGGTTTCGATCTGAGCTAGAGGCAACCGGATGTCTAGCCACACTGATGAGCTGTGAAACAGCGAAACAGTCTGTCTGTGGATGACGTTATATATATATATATATATATATATATATATATATATATATATAATGTTATTAGACATCAACAGTGGAACGTAAAAAATCTATTCTCCAAGGATAGATAAATAGTTCATTTCAAAATTCACCAAAGTTTACCTTCCTTGACACCTGAAGATCCTGGAGGATGCATTGACTGAAACATTGGGAAAATAACAAAGATGAGCACAATACTCCAAGTGCAAACAAAAGTGAGTAAATGATGTTCTTGAAATTCTTGATTCAAGAACATCATTTACTCACTTTGGTTTGATTAGATATTGAATTGCGTCACTTTATGTCCTCTATAGCTTGTCTGACTTTTCATCTAACCTGATGAATATCTATGAGCATTCTTAATTTAAAAAAAAATTGAAAAACCAATAATATTTTTGCACTTGTATATAAATACTTGTTAAAAAATAAAATCCTTTCATTTGCCTTGATAAAGTCCCTCAGAGGATGAAACATGTCAGTTAAAATAAGTTTTCCTTTTGTCTTCATTCATTCATGTATATTAGAACCTTGAATAAATTCTCACTGTTTTCCAACAGATGGCATTTCCAGAATAGCGTGCATGTAGTTTCAGATGGAAGTACTATAAGCAAGCTTGAAATTTAGTGTATATCATTTCGCCGAAGTGTAAACAACTTTGTTTTTTATAGCATTAAACATGTTGGATTTTGTGCCAAAGAAAGTGTATTTGTGTAGAATTTTACTGTACTACTTTATTAAAAAGAAATCTGCAGCTGAAGTGCACAGAATTCTTGTTGAGACTTATGATGACCATGCTCTCTTCGAAACAACATGCAGAGATTGGTTTAGATGCTTCAAAAATAATGATTTTGATGTTTATGATAAAGAATGCTCTGGCGGACCGAAAAAGTTTGAAGATGATAGATTGGATGCATTACTTCATGAAGACTCATGACAGGTGCAAGCGGAACTTGCAGAATCATTAGGAGTTGATCATAAAACAGTTTTGAAAGGTTTGAAAGCATTAGAAATGATTCAAAAGCAAGGACATTGGGTGACGTATGAGTTGAAGCCGAGAGACATCAAACAGTGTCTTGTCATATGTGAAGAGCTGCTTTATTAGCAGAAAAGAAAAGTTGTTTTTTTTGCATTGTATTATGACCAGTGATGAAAAGTGGATACACTATGGTAACCCTAAGCACAGAAGATCATGGGGTAAGCCCAGCCATGCATCAATATTGGCAGTAAAGCTGAATATCCATGGTTTGAAGCTTCTGCTCTGCATTTGGTGGGATCAGCTCGGTGTAGTTTATTTATGAGCTGCTCAAACTGACTAAACCATCATGGGAGATTGCTATTGACTACAATTGATGTGTTTGAGCCCAGCATTGAAGACAAAATGCTTGCTATACTAGCAGAGACACAACAAAGTGATTTTGTAACATCACAATGCTAGGCCACATGTTGCAAAACAAGGGTTAAAAGCTACTTGGAAATGCTTAAATGGGAAGTTCTACCCCACCTGCCATATTCACGAGACATTGCCCCATCTGATGATCACTTGTTCCAATCAATGGCATATGGCCTGGCTGAGCAGCCCTTTTATTCTTTTGAAGATGCCAAAAAATTGATTAACTCATAGTTAGCCTCAAAATGCATGTTGTTTCTCCGAAGTGGAATTCAAATGCTGCTAGAAAGATGGGAAAAAGTAGTGGCTAGTGATGGACAATACTTTCAGTGATATGTTTCTTACTAATTTTTGTAAATAAAATATTACTTTTCATGAAAAATCAGTGGGAACTTATTCAAGGTCTTACTATATATTGCAAGACTAATGTTCTGGTCACTGGCACATTGTCAACTATATGATTCTTTCCAAAAAGGCCTTTCAATTGTAAAATCTGTTCATTGCATGTAAGGAGGTAAATGATGAATGAACCCCAGACTGCTCTGAGCCTGTCTGTCAATCATTATGTGTATAAAGTAAGTTTAAGTCAGCTGCTTTATGAGGTTGCTTCCTCTACACTGGATTTTGGAGAAAGAAGACACAAAGATTTTTTAAAAAAATAACCCCCCAGCCCTTGATAATGCCACTAAGACAAAAGGGGTTAATGGAAGTGAAAGAGAATGAAAAGACTTTAGTGTGTAGAAAGGGTAAAAAAGAACAAGCTTCAAGAAGACTGAAGATGGTGATTGACATTGCATTTAAATTCTTGAAGATTGTAGATGGCAGGAAAGCAAGAAATCAGAAGAGAGTATCCACAGACAAGAAGTGAAGAAAAGAAACTATTAGAATAGAACTTGGAGCTACTTCTTGCAATTTCATCAGAAAAATGAGACCTAGTTGCCAATCTAGTAATACACTTCAATTTATACAGTTAAGGCACCAAGGAGAAAAGCTATATTTATTATGTCAAAATATAGAAATGTGGCACAAAGCCAAAAGGAGGGAAGGACGGTTTTCTTCTGTCTTATAATTAAACTTTGCTAGCTATAATTACTGACACAAATGTACCACAGTATTCCTAAAACTGAAACAACACATTCTTATTTACCATTCTTACTACAGCCACCAAGGAGGAAAGCTCATTAGAACATTTGTCATGAAAATATAGAAAAGGCAGAGGGAGGCCACATCATGAGGGTAAGAAAGAGGCTGAAGTTGAGATGCCAAGTCAGGACTGATTACATTAAAGACCCTTCTTAGAATTTCCTCAAGAATCTCAAGATACATAGCAGGAGCACCAGACCAGATATGGCAGCAATATTCAATGCACAGACGAATGGTAGATTTATAAATGTACAAGATAGATTCTGGCAAAAAATGTTGTCTGGCGCAACACAGTAAACCAACTTTCCTAGCAGTAGATCCCACAATATAATCACTCCATGTCATATTATGTAATATCAGTGCTGCTATATAGATGTGAGACTTTGACAACCTACCATAGGCATATCCAACATCTTGATAATTTCTGCTAGTGATGCTTGTCTGTTAAACAAAAGTACTCATGGCAATCATATGTACCAAATGCAAGGCAGCTGGCTAAAATAATGAGCATTAAGTTCATGATGTACCAATTTAGATAGATTGGTCACTTTATCCACTTAGAATACACTTTTTTCCTTTTTTTAAAAATATGACATCGCTTTCTTTGAGCAATGAAAAATGTTCATTCCGGCATCAGTGTTCAATTTCTTGAAAGACAACTAGATGGAACATATGCAAATCGACTTAGAAAAATCCAGAACATCAGCTGGAGATCTCATGCAATGCTTAACACAATTTACGGAGAAGTGAGACCAATCTCTCTTAAGCTCAAACAAAAACAATTACGGTTTGCCTGTCACTGAGCGGACAGACATAGTCTCATTCTTACTCCTATGGCATCCTTCAGGAAGTGTCTTCTCATGAAAATTGACTTCCCCAGATGCCATAGCTCGGGACTTAGAACTGGATATTGGCGATCTGAGGACAGCCATGCAGGACCGAACAGTGTGGAAACAGATTGTTAATGGAGTTCCAACTAACCAGTTTGAAGGTTGAAGGATGATGATAAAAGTATACTTGCAAGCCAAAACTGCAAGACAAGCATTCTCCATTCAAACCACACAAATGATAACCTTAAGACACACATAAAAAAGGTCAATCTTAATCCGTGAGGGAAGTTTGGAGACATCTGAATGCTGTTGGTGTTGAAGAATTTGATTACAACAAAGTTGCTTATGCTGCGCTGGAAGGACTTGTTAAATATCTGGAAGATTTCAACTCTCTACCTCAGAGGAGCACAAAGGAGTCACCCTCATGCAGTTTGAGGACAGGTTTTCTTCAGCCACAAATATGAACAGAAACATCTCCTTCTAGCAATATAATACCCAAATTTTCATGCAGCATTTGTAATGATGTGCGCAGGCTAGCCAGCAGTATCATAAAAGTAAACATTGAGATAATCAGATTCCTGCTGAAAAACTTGCATGTACACCATTTTCGTTTGGTAGCTATGAGTCTTGTGGGGTGGGCTTACCTTGTTGCAAGCCAACTTCAGCTGTGTGCATGTGTATGTAATTTTTTTCATGGACTTGTTGGTCTTCTTTTTCATTTTATTTTTGTTAACACTCGATGTGTCATGAAAAACTTAAATATTATATGAACTTATATGTATTATATATATATGTATGGATAGTGGTAAGAAGTATGGTAGAGTAAAGGATAGCATCTTGGATTGAGGAATCGGAGAGCCAAATTTGAATTCCAGTTGAGTCCATTACATTCACTTACATGCTAATACCCTTAGGAAAAGTATGAAGCCTCATCTTTTCTCCCCCGCTATGGGTAAATAGCAGGACAGACTGGATTCTAAAGCCTTGGATGGCAACTGGTCTAGGAGAATGAAAATTCTGAATTCAAAATTGCCTGGAGACGAGTTTGACTCTGTCAGGATAACTTGCCCTAGACACACCACTTCTACCGATGCTGCAGCACATGTGGTGCCCCTATGACCCTAGGTTTATGGAATTTGCAAATCAATGGATAGTGGCTTGGAATGAGAAATCAAAGGGCTGAGTTCAAATTCCAATCAAGTTTATTGCATTCATTTCTGTGCAAATAACCTTTGGAAAGATAAGAATCCATATTTTCCCTCCAAGCTATGTGTTAAATATCAGGACAGATTGGGCCCTATATCTTGGTCAAAAACCAGTCTAGGAGAAAGAAGACTCTGAATTCAAACCAGCCTGCAGATATTTGGACCCTGTAAGGCTGCCTTGCCCAAGACACACCACTGCTGTTAAAGATGCAGTACATGTGGTACCACAATGACCTAAATGGGTTACAGAACTCATGGTAGTGACTGGGCTCTTTCAACATAATTTCTTTCCTTGTCAATGTACTTAAACCAATGATTGATATTAATCTTATAGGTCAAGCATTTTGCTTTGAAAATTTCAAATCAATTGCACAGAAAGCCACAGATTTATTCATGCATGCTCACATGTAGGTACATCAATATGTTTCTAGCCTTATGAAAAAAATGTTTATTTTATACAAGTCATTCTTCAATTGTTAATGCACTTAATTCTACAGTATATTTAAATCACATACTTCAAGCATTATTACAAAGAACATTTCAGATCAAAATTCACTTAAGATTTGCAAGAAGTTATAGAATTATTGATCCACTTTCGTATAATGTTATTTGTTCCTTACAATAGTAACAACACCTCATCGCATAAATCCCACCCCTTGCCAAAAAGCTCTTGTTATTTGTTAAAAAAATAAGTTTTTGTAATTTTTATAAAAAGTTAGTGACTACTGAGTACTGGAGGAAGCTACCAATACTTGGTGACCCAGACAGTTAAACTAGTTCGCAATACTATTTTTTTCTTATCTTCTTCTCATTTGTCTTTCTTTTATGGTCTGATTCTTTTTTTTTTTTTCAACTTGTCCATCTTTTTTTTCCATCTTCTACTCTGCTTCCTCTACAATATATTCGTCTTTCAACCATATTCCTCCTCACTGATATTTTCATCTCCTCTTTTTCCACACTAGCCATCATTTTTTTTTATAAGATCTGTCCAAAAAAGTATCCAATCATTCTAAATATCAAAAGAACCAGTTATGTAGCCTTGATGTAAATTGGTAACCAGTGACAGTCTTACTGCACTCTCCTATGCGGTTATACAGTCAGAAGTGTCAATCTGCTGAAATATGTCAAGTGATTATAGAATTTACATGCAGCATTAATATGGCACTATTTTGTCAAAAGGATAGCACACAAAGCTACACTTCAAAATGGCTGATCAAAAGTTCAGTGTTATTCTAATAAGGAAAAGAATTTTCATTAACTCAAGTGAAGTATCCAGCCATTTAGAATAATTCAAGAATCAGTTGTATTGCCATGATGTATCTTGGTAACCATTCAGAGGGTACTTTGGTGAGCATGCATAAACAGACACTCTTCCATCTCCAGTAAGATATTATCAATTTGTCTTGTGTATGGAATGACTGTCACATTCACAGAGATGTCTCCCGCATCACCTTGTTCAGACAGTTCCACTACAGTCCAAGGTTTCCTGTTAAGTCTGATTTTTTTTTAAAACTAAAATCAGTGTTGAAATCAAGGAAATTTCAGACAATGGAGAAGATTAAGGCAAGTACTATGAGGCAGTTGGTAGAACCCAAGAACCACTCAAAGTAGAGAGTGACTGAAGGTATTTTTCTGTGAGCGGTAAGAATATGAGATGCAGGATATATGGGAAAACTAAACCTAGACTTGAACAGATTAAGATTGTAGTAGTCAGAGAAGCGTCGTCTTGGAGTTGATTCCACAAGATAGCAGTTCGTGGGAAGAAGCTGTTCAACTCACTTCTTACTAATGGAATACAAAGAGAAGAAGAATGGATTGTTATAGTGTTCATGGTACAGCAGGTCCTAGTTGGGAAGGTTAGAACTAGTGAAACTATAGAATGTAGCTCGTCTGAGCACTTTCCATGGAAATAGTGATAGAGTAGTGAGAAGCTTGCAATGTTTCATCTGTGGGAAAGGGGTTGAAGGGTAGAAATTAACCCATTACCCACAGTGTCATGTAGGCGCTTTTAAATGCTATCACAACTGGAAAATAAAACTTGATAGAAGTACTCCACTTTCACCATGGCTCTTGTAAAGGTAGAGAATAGCAGGAGGGCTCAGTTGTGGGGGTGATACAGGGTCAGGACTTCAGTGTAGTACTATAGGGAACTGCTATGAATAATTGTGAAAAGGAAGCTTTCTGAGGATCACTGCAATCAGCATACCAAGAATTAGTGAGTTTTGGGCTTGAGGATACATGGCTCGGGGGATAAAAGCATTGATCCAGTGATATGACCTAAAGTGTTGTGAGTTCAATACCTGGCTACTGCAGTGGTGAACAAAATCTTGGAGAGTTAAAGGGAGATAACTGAGACATGCAGAAGAAGCATGGCCTGTGGAACTAGAACAATCTACTTTGGTGGATGAAATAAAGGGTTCAGTTCGAAATTCCAATCACCTGAAGAAGGCCAGAGCGTACAAAATGACAAAAAGCTGAGGATAGCAGTTCAAACAATGTAAATAATTACAATACCTCATCTCGGAAATTAGACAGATTTTAGAGTAAGGTCAATATTAGTGAGATCATAACTAGTTAGCTGATTTTCTGTTATGTGCCAAGACCTTTCAGAAACATGGCTTTTGTTTCCTGCTCAATGTTGTGCTTGACTCTTTTTTAGTCTCCATCTTACCATCCCTTTACATCAACTCATTAAGTATATTGCTCATTATTTATACCATTAAATTTGGACTATTGTCCACATCTTTGTTGTTGTGCCCTCCTCAGGTATATCTCAAGGAATTCTGAAGTAAACCCTTTATTTAATCTCCAGGGGTAGACTGTTCTTGTTCAACTGCTCATGTCTAATGATATCATCTAGTTCTGAATTTATGTATTATTTTTCATACATTTGAGTGCAAGGACAGACAGGGATTGAACTCGCAACCTCTGTCACCAGTATATTGAACAAAAATTACAACAGTTCAAAACGGAACATTTATTTGCCACTATTCAGTCAATTTTAGTTTTTTGTTCTGAGATTTGACACCTCTTTTTACTGACAATTTTTGGTATGTCTGTGTAGTTCTGACTTTGATCAGAGATGACAAATGTTGATCAGTTAGTCTTGTTCTCTGAGAGGTTTCTGCTGATTTCATGAAAGAAAATAACTGTTCACACACATTGGTAGAACTAAACATTGTCATAATCTTTGTGGCAAGTTTTCTAAAGTTTTTTTTAAATTTTTCAGGTTGGTATAACAAGAACCAAGGTATTTCTACTTAAAGATACTTTGCTTTGAGTGTAGAATCAAACTGCATTTCTGATAGTTCCATTTGCAGGATTTCTTTTATCTTGGCAACATTAAAGGTGAATGGTGCTGAGAGTAATGCAAACTTATGTTCAAAAAATGAGAAATCACTAAATCTTTTCTCAAATACCTTTGACAACAATTCCAGGTGACTGTCACACTTAGTAAAGCTAAGTACAGTCTCTCGGTATTGGCAGTGTTTTTCCTCTCTTTGCACGCAGGAAAATGAAGTAAACATTAATTTGACAATTGTGACTTCCATAAACAGTTTTGTAATGAAGCACTTGATGTCATCATACTGAGTGATAATTTTGTTTTTACCTTGTACTTTCAAATTAAGATCAGTTAATTGTACAATAATATCCACAGCAAAAACCAGATCTTGCAACCAACTTTCATCTTTTATTTAATCTGTATTTTGATCTTTCATCTCCAAAAACATAATTATTTCTTGTCTCAACAAATAGAATCTTTTCAGCACTTTGTGACATGACAACCAGTGAACTTCTGTGGAGAATAGAACACTGGTGAACTGATTATCCATATATTCCAACAACTAACTGAACTGAGGATGGTTGAGAGCATGGCCTCTGATATAGTTCACTTTCTTTGTGACCAAGCTAACCACATGATCCAATTTTAAAATCTTTGAACACAAATCTTGCTGATGAATAACACAGTGCAAATATGCAAATGATGAACCTGGATATGAGTTTTCTAGTTTTCTTTGTAACTTGGCAGCAACACCATTACATTTGCCATCCATATTTGTGATACTGTCTGTAGATAAGCATGCAAGTTTCCTCAAATTAAAACTATACTTATGCAAAACCTGCTCAACTTTCTCAAAGCTTTTTGTTGTGTACTGCATGGAGACCTGTTCAATCAGTTCTTCATAAATAATAAATTCACTGTCATTAGCTGTGATGAAGCTTGCAAACTGTGCTATTCCAGTGACGTTAATAGTCTCACCAATAGCAATAGAAAAATGTTCAAACCTTGATGATAGTCTTATACTTGATCAATCTGTTCAGCAACAGTGTCTTTAAATGTCTTTAAATAAGCATGCTTTCTCTGAACATACAATTTCAGCTGTTTTTACGAAATCTCCTTCACTGTAAGATTTTCTACTCATGGCTATCATTTGGCAGACTTCATAGCTTGCAGTAACAAAAGTAACATTCTGTTTTTGAATTTTCACAAAAAATAGGTCTGTTGCTGTGTTAAGATAGCCTTCGATTCCTTGAGATTTGAAACACACACTGAGACTTCATAATTATTGTAAGATATATGGCTCATTTCAAAATGTATTTTCAGGTTGTACTCTTTTGGCATGGCAATAGAGTTTCAAATTAAACAATATATCTTTTCACTCACCATCGTGCAAAAATAGCGTATCCAACTTTTCTTAAAACACTCACCCTTATTTGTTCAATTTCCTTTCTCTCTTAGCTGGAGAAGCACTAGACATTTTAGGTTTTAAGTAGTAAAAAACAAATAATTTTCAACATTGATGACATGGAATATGAAAAATTACTGGTTCATTTAATCTGAAGCTAACAATAAAAAGGG
Source organism: Acanthosepion lycidas (assembly GCA_963932145.1). Taxonomy (NCBI): domain Eukaryota; kingdom Metazoa; phylum Mollusca; class Cephalopoda; order Sepiida; family Sepiidae; genus Acanthosepion; species Acanthosepion lycidas. Next base: position 98,264,644 of record OZ010580.1, read on the forward strand.
ATAAAGCAATTTTGATAACGCTACTAAAACTTTTTTTGCTGATATTTCACCTTTAAAAGCAAAAACTTATGAAATTTTGAAAGAAAATTTTCTGTTTACAACTGTTAATCAGCTGCCATATTGTTTTTTGGGCTGTGATGGCTGCTGGCATGGCAACGAGAGAGAATTTGCCATTTTTGCAGCCACTAAGAATATTGAATATCTGCTACAATTTTTTTAAAAATAGCTTAGTACCATACTAACTTAAAGTTTGTTGATAATTTTAAAATTATTTTAAATAAGTTTATGCCATAAATGGTATTCTTATTTGGTATTCTGTGAAAATAAATCAAAATTTAAAAAACGTGTAATTTCTGAACTATAAAAACTGCAATTTTAGTCATTAAATGACCAAATTAGTATCCTTTGTGCATGGTGCAGGTATTCTTGTAAAAGGGCTGCAAGTGGCCTGTGTGCAACATGCCTGGTTTACTGCTGTGTCATATTGAAACACTAGTTCCCAGATGACCACCAAAGTTAAGTAATGTTGAGTCTGGTCAGTACCTAGGTGGGTCACTGCTTGGAAATGTCAAATATGTAATCTTAGATGTGCAGGTGATGTAATGCATAATGTCTTGGAATTGTTAACCGGAGAGCCAAGTTCCAAATCATGTTTGTTTCATTATATTCAGTTATGTGCAAATACCCTTGGGTAAGGTATGAATCTTCCTTTTCTCTCCCAGCTATGGATTAATTAGTAAGACTTGCATCTACACTACTCACTTGCAAAAATTCTTACAATCTAAAAAAATTCTGACTTTAAATAACCTGCAAAGGGTTGCTAAGCCATAAAAAAAAATCAAAGCTATGTATAATTTGATTTCTGTTTGATATTTCCTATCATATGTTAGTGCCCTACACAGTTAAATTTTTTTATCTGACTGATTTTGAGGTAACCATTATATAGTTTATACTTTGACCTGTCTTTTGTTACAGATGCCATGCATTCTGACTTCTTACTGTTAATAGTCCTTTCTTCTTGGTTTCTATTACTACCTTGACTAAGAATTCTTTCAGATTCCTAGACACAGTGTCATATCTGCTGGCAACATATTTTAGTAGTTCTCTTCGGATCATCTCACTGTACAAGTTAAAGAAATCTTGTCTTACTATGGGACACCATAATCTGAAGATGCACTGGAATAACAAAAGATGCCTTCCAAAAGTTAAACAAAGTATTAAGAAACAGGAAATTTTAATTTAAAAAAAGGGGATTTTGAACTGTTGCATTTATCAATCTTCCTATATGGATACTTGACACCAATAAAGAGGATACTGGGAGGCAACTGAAATATGGTTCAGCAAAAGAATACTGAGAATACCATGGGATCAACGAGGAATTTTTAAAGAAAATGAACCAGGACATTAATCAGAGACCGATTGAATTTCTAGGATGCATAATGAGAAGAAAGGGTTTGGAGAATTTGGCACTCACAGAACATATCAAAATTGACAGCGTAAATCTCCAGGCCACCTACCTAATGAGCTTGTGTGAATGAAGGTGGAATAGATGAAAAGCCAAATGTTGTTAAGAATTACAAAGGATAGGAAATTGTGGGAAGCCATGAACACTACATCCTAAAGCAACATGGCCCATATAAGAAGATTCATTTATATTTTAATATAGGTATAACACTATAGAAGTGTTATCATTGTAAATTGTCTTTTCAAAGTTGGGCAGTTCTTTATATGGTGGATAGATTCTCATATGGCTGATTAGATAAGAGAACACACTCTTTTCTGAAAGTAGATCATTTGAAATGGCCATAGATGGTAGTAGAGGAAGAGTTCTGTGTGTGATGTTGTGACGGTATTCCTATACCTGTTGAACAAACTTTGCTTTTGAACAGCATCAATTTAGACATGTTGCAAACTAACCCAATCCCTAGCCAACTTTTCTAATTGATTAACAGGTTAATTAATTTACAGATCTTTATAATTGTCTTTATGTTGTGATTCCTGTTTCACTCATACTGACTATTGGTAAACACTTTCATCTGAAGAAGATGTATTCATTGAACTCATTTTTCTTTGGTGATCCCAAAAGCAGACTTTGCAGAATGGTTTCAAATGTGGTAAGCACAAGGAGAACCTCAGGGAGAATTCCTTGAGAAGAGTCAAGGAACCATTCCTTTACATCGACTACTTTTGGCTTGCATTATTTCCAGATCTTGAATTTTTTTGTGCAGTTTTGTTTCTTTTTTTCCTGGAAGGGACACATTCTTCACTTAGGCATTCTTTGTGTTATTCTTCTGTTAAAAAAATCATATCATATTTCTTTCTTTCACCTACTCATCATTTAAATCAAATCTTTCATTCTTTCTATTACCATCTTTTAAATTAATTTTAACAATTTGCAAATTGAATTTTTGTTTTTGATTTTCAAAGTCACAGTTAATTGTAGAAAACGGGAAAAATGAATGCAATGTATAATTTCAAAGAACATTTTATCTTCTAAAATACAGCCTCTGGTAAAAATAACTGGAGTTGTCTACATTTAGTAAAAGTATATCACTATTTATTAGAGACTGCATTTATCTTCAAAGAGTTTTTCTATATAAAAAAGCAACTGAAAATAAATATTACTAAGAATATTTTTTATTCTGTCATAGATTGAGTCTATCAGTAATATTCACTGCAGTACTTTTCTTACTGATTTTAAATGTATTTCTTTTGTAAAATTTTCGGAAATGCATTTATATTCTTTCAGTAATGCTTGCATTTATTCCTGATCATTGACAATACCTCTCTTCCTGATTTTCAGTGCATTTTTGTAATAGACCGTTAACAATATATTTACATTAAGTATAATGGCTCTATTTTTTTCAGTAATATTAGATCTCATTCCTGACCATAGACAATACCTTTCTGCGTGATTTTCAATGTATTATTATAGTAACTTTATTAGTATTACACTTCCATTATACATATAATAGCACTATTGTCTTTGTACTGCTTGCATTCATTCCTGATCACTGATAATACCTTTCTTCCTGATTTTCAATGCATTTCTATAGTAGAATCATTAGTAATGCATTCTTATTATAATAGTCCTACTTTGTTTGTAATGCTACCATTTTTTCCTGTTCATTGACAATACATTTACATTAAACATATAATGGCACTATTCTATAAGTAATGCTTGGTATGTGGGTAGCGTAATGGATAGCTGCTCAGAATAAGAAATTGGAGAGTTGAGTTCAAATACCAGTCAGGTTCCTTAAATTTATGTGCAAATATGCTTGGGAAAGATATTAATCCATCTCTTCCTCATAGCAATGGGTTAAATAGTAGATCGTGTTATTCTCATGTAAAAAAAAAAGAATTATTCTTCCAATCCAAAATATGTTTCAGCTTCAAAAAACATACAAAGGAGTGATAAGCCATAAAAAACATACAAAGGAGTGATAAGCCATAAAAAACATACAAAGGAGTGATAAGCCATAAAAAAAAACCCCAATAGAAACCTGAAATAAATCAGAAAGCACGTGACTCTTTCTAACCATGGCAATCTTTTTCTTATTTTGATACTAAAATCATTGAGAATGTACATTTTTAGCAGGTACACATGTTTGAGTTTCTGTTCCTGTATTTTTTTTTTTTTATTTCCTTACTGAAATTAATATCTACTGGCCTATTTTGGGAGGCACATTTTCTTTCATAGGACTTTTCAATCTTAGCCATTTTATGGTCATGGCATTTATATTTTGAGTATAAAAATGAAGAAAGCAGATTTGGACTTGAAGAATTCATGAGTGATGTGCATTTGCTAAGTAGGTAACAGAGCTTTGAATTGGCCCAGTTGGTAACAGAACGCTATAATGTCACATACCAGAAATTCAACAGATTGAAGTTGGACTGATTGCCCATTTACTCTGTGAATCTATTTTGAACGTAAAGGACTACAACATTGAGGCCATGTATCACTTGAACATGAGACTTTTCAGCATTCTCAGAACGAGAGAGAGACATATGACCTTGTAGTCAAAATGTCTCTGGTTACTTGTCTGTTAGATATTTAAGGAACAACTAGTTAAATTTATACATTTGTGGGTTACCCCACTTGGCTCTGCCAAAAGCACTCATTAGGGGGTGCTCTTTATGCCTCTTCCTGGTTTTTTCAACTTTTGCTTTCAGATGTTGTTGCATGTGGGTAAAGTGTCCCCGACTGTGGCACATTCATTTTCATGATTTTCTCTCTCTAGATTTTTGTATTCTCTCAAACCATATATATATATAAATATATAAAGAAACAATATTTTAAATCAGTTAATTTATAATATTTATGCTCTGTAAATTTAAATTTACATTGAGCACTGTTTTTTAAAAAATATCTATAAGAACACCGGATTATATATCTTACTGTTCTTTCTTTTTATTACAATATATATATATATATATATATATATATATATATATATATATATATATATAATCACATGCTTGTTACAGATACACAAACAATCACATTCATATAACTTGTTTTTTTTAATACACTATTTACATTATTCACTGTTCTAGTTCCACGTGCCATGTTTAATAGATGTCAGTTATCAGTTACTTCCTCTCCAACTTCTCCACTGCCTTAACTGTGTATTGAACTCACACTCTTTGAGTTCTATCAGTGGATCCTTATCCACTGTGCCATGTGTGAGCGAAATAAGGGGTTCAGTTTGACATTCCAACCACCTGAAGAAGGCCAGAGTGTACAACGGCCGAAACATTGTAAAAAATATGGTGACAAAGATGAGGCCAATAGTCTGAATAATGTAAATAGTGTACATAATACCTCATCTCAGAAATATAGACAGATACTGAAAGACCGAAACGTTGTAATAAATATGGTGACAAAGATGAGGCCAATAGTCTGAATAATGTAAATAGTGTACATAATACCTCATCTCAGAAATATAGACAGATACTGAAAGCCTGAAACGTTGTAATAAATATGGTGACAAAGATGAGGCCAATAGTCTGAATAATGTAAATAGTGTACATAATACCTCATCTCAGAAATATAAACAGATACTGAAAGGCCGAAATGTTGTAATAAATATGGCAACAAAGATGAGAACAATAGTCCAAATAATGTAAATAGTGTACATAATACCTCATCTCAGAAATATAGGCATATGTTCTTTTTAATGTTTTTTTTCATTCTCTTTTTTTTATTTTGATCATTTCACTCCAAGCAAGGTAGCAATGCCACTAGTATGCAGTGGGAGGGGGTGCAAAGTGTGAAAGTGCAAGAAAAAACTGGGTATATGGAGGATTGAGGAAAGGATGAACGGGGTTCAAGACAACAGAATATGGTGATTGACATTGCATTTAAATTTTTGAAGATTGTAGTTATTACGGAAGCAAGTAAACAGAAGGGAAAAGAAACTGTTGAAATAGAAGTGGCAGTTGCATTTAACTATTTCAGCAATAAAAGGATGGGACCTAAATGCCAATCTAGTAGCATGCTTAAATTCATGTAGTCAGGACACTAAGGAAATAAGCTCATCAGAATAGTTGCTATAAATTCCTTTTGTTAATACATACATTGTCATTTTCTGTTTCATATTCATTATTTTCTTTCACCTACAACACATTTTTTATTACAATTCCCTTGCAAAGAAAAGTGTCTTATGACTCAACCTAACAAATAACTGTATATAACACGATTTTCTTCTTAGGTTGCAACGCTTATTTTCTATTTGCTTATACACAGAAATTACGGAAAATGGCTAATATTTCCTTCAAACGTTGGTGAATGTGAACATTCTTGTTCATGCAAAGTAGGGACAGAACTATATTTAATTCAAAAATAGCATTTATTTATTATAGGATTACACAAGAGAGAGACCATAAAAACTTTTGCAGTGAGTAGTTCTTTATGATTTATGCTTATACGGTAAATTACTTTCACGAATCAGCCCCCAAATATAGTCTCTAATCATGTTTTTGTTATGCGATCCGAGGTAACTAGAACATTCTAGAAACTCTTGAAACTTCTAGAAAGTTGTAGAAAATTCTCCTCCAGTAACTCAGCACTGAACCTGTTTGGAATGTAATAGAAAATAGTTTCGTTTCAAAACATCAACGTCCAGTCACACAATTCCGAAGGGAATAATAGTCATTTCCTTTGCCTTCTCGACAGAAGCAATTGGGAAATAGTACGTACTGACTGAAGATGAAAAAAAAAGTCAAAATTTTGTTAGTGTAATCATAAAAATGAACGAAAATTTTGACATATTTGTTTTGTAAATCTTGTGGCCTAGATGAAAGAATCACCTGACTTTTTATTTTTTTAAGCTTTGATTTTTATTCTTTTGTTGAGAAATCTACGGTCTTAAGTTCACCCAGTGATGATAATAATTTCTTTTGATAGATATATTTGTTTAAACAGAAAGTAACGTGAAAATGAATCATCCCAAATTCATCAGCAGTTTGAGAAGCACAATCCTCCATCAATGAATGATCTAAGGTAAAATGGATTCTATAATAATAATATTATTTTTGTCTATGCAAAATGTCTGACAAAAATAGCCATGCATTTTCTTTTCCAAATAACATTAACATGAACTAATATACATATATATATATATATATATATATATATATATATATATATATATATATATACACAGTGTAACCCTGATAGAAGATACCCGGATATAAGAGAAACCCGGATATAAGAGATATTTTATCCGGTCCCAAATTAGAGCCTGTGTTAATGTATATAAATTAGACCAAACCCAGATATAAAAGAAACCCGGATATAAGAGACTTCTTCTCTGGTCCCGACAACTCTCTTATATCTGGGTTACACTGTATATATATATATATATATATATATATATATATACAAACACAAACACTCATATATATATCTGCACATGCACACACATGCATACATACATACATACATACATATATATATGTATGCACATACATATATCCACTTACAAACACACACATACATATATATATATATATATATATATATATATGAAATGCATCATATATATATATATATATATATATATATATATATATATATATATATGAAATGCATCATATCTATATATATATATATATATATATATATATATATATATATACTGTGTATAAAGTTATATTAAAAGAATAAAATATGCATCCCTTTTGGTGTGGCTTCACTTCCAATAACCATTGTACATGATATTATCTTTGATCTTCAGCTTTCCAAAATACCAGGATGTAGATAAAGGAATTCTGCCAAACACACAGACATTATATATATATATATATATATATATATATATATATATATATATATATATATATATATATATATATATAATATTAAAAATATAAGAACCTTACCTAGCTACAGGGTCTTCAACCCTCAGATTTTGCTATGGTTGTTATCTTTTTAAGATAATATTTATAATATTGCTCTACAGAGTAGATATTGAGCACTTTCTAAAATCTGCCGGAATTGGTCAATTTCAGAGTAGACTTTCTTCTGTAGTTTATTTATACGGTTTATATTTATTATCGTAATTTGATATATGTATTATGACAAAAGAACTACTACCAGATGATAAATTTTAATCCATACTTATTCCCATATGTTTGATAGACTAAGGGTCACTTCCAAGAACATTGACCATAGGGTAGCAGTCATAAAACCAGCTGCCATTATTTGGTTTCATTTTGATTTGAGATACCATTAACAAAGCTGCCATCAAATTCTTCAAGGTAACCATATTCTTTGGTCACCAAAGTGTTTTTAGATTTAATAATTGTGATTTTGTTCTCTTTGTTGTTTCAAATTTCAAATAGTGCAAGAGTCTGGTCTGGCTAATCCATCTAAGCTGATTAACCCTTTTTATAATGAGTAGAAAATTAGACTGCATTGGATTATACCCTTTTCATAACCATTGATTTGCTTTTCATAGAATCCAGATGATGGTTTAAAGACAATATATAAGTTATCAGTAGAAAATCTTTGTCATCTTGTTAAAGATTGAAAATACAGAAAAATTAAGAGGGTAACTATTAGTGTGTCCTCTCCAAATTAATTGGTGAGATATATTGAAAGCAAAGGTTAAGAGAAAACAAAGAAATAGCTTGAAGGAAAAGAGTTTGTTTTAAGTTTGACACTGCCGTCCCAAGTATAAGGAGGAAGATAGATTCCTATAGTCTTTCTTAGTCTCTGATGATACACACACCAGAACCGTATGACCAACTCAAGAACAAAAGAAAAAGAAAGGACCCCCCACACCTGTGAGATTGCTCATTTTATATCAGTTCTAACTGGCCGAAATTTGCATACGCTAAGGACGTGCTTTTATCGTTAACTTCCGGCACTCTGCAGGCAAACCGTGTTTGTGCTCGTTTTGGATTCTAAGGTAGGCCATTTTTTTTTCTCCTTGTTCGTCCAGCATTTCATTTAGCCAGGGACTGTTGCTACATTTGCGCAAGCGTCCACTATTCTTGTTACATATCATGCATGCCACTCGTTGCCTCTTAGAACAGTGAACAGACTGCTGCCTTTCAGTTTCGCTACAAATATAGTCACACCTATATCTCTCTCAATATATATATATATATATAATAATAATAATAATGGACTCTCTCGTCAGTTTCAATGTATGAGAAACTTACAGCTCATTCATTCAGTTATGAAAGTTTCTGCAATAAACTTAAGTGGCATTTAAGACCTGCTAGTGATTTATAAAGGAGGCCACATATGGAGCAAGTGTGAGGATAATATATATATATATATATATATATATATATATACTATTTATTTATTTATTATGCACTGTTACATTAGAACATGTACATACTCACTACAAAACTGTACACCTGGTTTCAACGTTAAAATTTTTTTTAACATTTCATCAGGTGGAAAACCATGATGCTACTCAGTTGATGGTCTAAGGACAATATATAAATCATCTGTAGTTGAGTAGCATCATGATTTCCCACCTGATGATGAAACGTTAAAAAAAAATTTAACGTTGAAACAAGATGTACAGTTTTGTAGTGGGTATATGCATGTTCTAATGTAACACTGCATAATAAATAAATATCTATTGCTCTACTTTTGTATTGAGCGCTGTTTTAAATTAATGTTTTGAATGCTGAAATCTTACTCTTCATTCTTTTACATTTGGACATATATATATATATATATATATATATAATAATAATATGTATTTGGGCAGCAATCCCTTTTTTATATGCTTCATTAAAAATGACTGATAAGGTACTGCATTAAGCTTTTAAGTGTTGATATAAGTTTTCCTTTTTTGGATATAAAGTATGTAAAAATTGTCCAAATACTCTGTATGTCCAAGTGCTTTCAGCTATTCTTTTAGTCATTATCAGGGTTTTTTTTAATTTTTATTTTTAACTAAATGTGTAGATTTTTATGTGTGTAGCTAGAGTTAAAGGAATGTTTATTTTTTATTTTCAAAACACAGCACATCCTAACCATATTAATAATTGATGTTATTGAGTGTTGGCTTTTTTTTTTATTATCAATGCTGTCATTATTTTTAGCCTTTTTTTACATGTGGATGTGAGGCTATTATAACTGTATTTTTTACAAGTATATTGTGGATGGAGTTTTGTAGGTTTTTTTGTGTGTTTAAATGAGTCCTAATTGAGCTATGATCAGAGAGGTGTAATGTGACTCTTCTTGATAGGCATCGATATTTCTATTTCTCTCTGCATACATACGTGAGTGCGTGTGTGCGTGTGCGTGTGCACATATATGCCAACATAATATAACCACAAAGAACATACACAGATTGGTTGAGAAAAATTCTCATGCCTTTTCGTGTACATAAACACCTACAAAACATGAAAACCACACACATCTTTACACATGTAAAATATATTTTACTTACCATGCAGATAACTCAGTTCTTCCGAGCTGGGTAAGACGATAAACTACATCCGCATCCTGACTAAGATGATAAACTACATCCAACAGCAAGTTTTGAGGAGTGTGTCACCACCTCTTAACTGGTGCTGTTTCTAGGTCCGCCCCAACTCGGGGTGGTAGCACCTATTAGGGTCCCAGGTATGGGCAAATAGTTAACCCCCAAACTGGGGTCAAAACAGAAATGGGCAAGATATCATAAAAAGTTGAATAGACAGGTCTTGACGGTGGAATTTAATAAAACATTTTGGGATCTGCATAATTTTTCATCCATCCACACACACACACACACACATAAATATATGTCAGTACATATTCTTGTATAAGCTACTATACATCAATATACTTTATCTTTATATACAAACACATATATATTTTTTCCTCACTGGATAATAATACATAGGATGGTAGACACACAAACAAATATTTTAGCGAATTTTGCATAATTCAGTTTTAAGTACATGTGTGTGTGTGTATATATATATATATATATATATATATATATATATATATATATATATATATATATATATAAACACTCTTCAGTAATGAATTAAGCATTCTTTGCTACTGGCTTTTGTATACACCACGTATATAATACATTAAAAATTTCCCTTTCTTTTGCCTTGAGCTTTTGAGTAGAATCTCAGGCTGATGCCAAATCAGTCGAGTTTTGATCCTTGTTTGAAGCAATTGAATGTCTAGCTGTACTGATGATATTCACCTACTGCCCCACGCGGTCGGATGTGGCACAAGGCCGAGTTTATTGTGGGGTAACCGAGCCCGTAAGCTCGGGCAAAAATTCCCAATAGACCCCGTAAATAAAGGGGTCGGGTAGCTGTCTACCACCCCAGACGAGACTCTGCCCTTTGGCATAGCCTCGTCTGGGCTCCTCTCTGCGCAGAGGCAGAGAGTTCGACAAGCACACCTCCAAAGTAATTAGCTGTACTGATGAGCTGTTATACAGCAAAACAGGCTTGTATGTGAATGACTATATATATATATATATATATATATATATATATATATATATACATAATACAAATATGTATTCACACTTCTATATGAAAGTATGGTATTCAGGACTCTCATACATTTTAATGACACAAGTCATCATAAATATATGCAAACTGATGACTTTCTAAAGAAGTGGAGATAAATTGAGATTAGATCAGTTATAGATCTCATCAAAGAACATGTTCATATAAAATGTAAACAGTGGTATAAATTATCACATATTTTTATAAAGGATGCCAATCATGATAGGAAATCTTTATTCCTCTGCCAGTATATCTCTCTCTCTCTCTCTCATATATATATATATATATATATATATAAACTGGAAATTGATGACTTGTGTCATACTTTCATGCAGGACAGTGAATACATATTTATATTATATATATATATTATATACACACTTAAAACTGAATCTGAGCAAAATTTGTTAACAAAAATAATATATATACATGCACACACATATATATATATGTAGATGAAACAGCATTGATTGGGAGTTCAATACCGAATGATGATAGTATTTTTTATGCTTGATTGCAGTATTCAAGCCAGCAAAATTTCCTTCATGCATGAAGGAGACTTGTCATTTGATGTTGAACTCTGTGTCCACATATATATATATATTGTGAAATGGACGAAGACCAACAATTATTTTGATATATTTTATTGTTATACACTATATAGACACAAACATTTAAGTAAATGCTCTGTTTATAAACAGCATTAATGACATTTATTGGCCTGATATACATTGTCCAGCAGGAATCAAACCTGTATCCCACACAAAGCCATCATATAGTAAAGCAGTAAATCAACCTTGCTAATCAGACGCTTCCTTTGTACCTAAACTGGAAAAGCATGTCAGGCTTATATATATGGTTCTGAGTAGAATACAGGTTCAATTCCTGTCAGAAAACACATATTTTCTATGAAATTTCTTGGAAATTCAGGCTGTTAAATGTTGTTAATACTGTTTAATATTTGTCTCTGTATAAATAATGCTTAAAAATAAAATATATATATATACTCTCTCCTGGGTACTGAGGATTTTTACCCTATAAGTATAGCAAATCTTAAAACTATATTTTGCAATATATATATATATATATATGTATATATATATATATATATATATATATATATGCATACTGGTTGCAATGGAAAATTGTTGTTATTTCATATTTTTAACTTTGCAAGAAGACCATCCAGAAGAGATGCAGGAGTTTCCAAAATTGTCTGGAGACCGTGGTTGAAGTCAATGGCAATTTTATTTATTAAATTTAATTTTTAGAATTTCAAGATATATTTGTGTAATTTTAGTTAATATATCTGTTAAAATGAGTGTTATTTTCATTTCTGCATAATTTAGACAACAATTTATTCATCACACCATATATATATATATAACACATTTCTCATAGCATTTATTCGGATTACATCTGTATTTTCATTGTCCTCTTATTACCGAGAAGCAAAACAGGAACAAAATCTACTTCCATACCTGATGATGTCTGTAGGAACAGACGAAAGCTTGTGTAAAAAATTAAAAAGACCTTATGCAACTGGAATTCATAAACAGGGATCATATCATTCATATACATGTTCGGGGTTGGTGTATCTTATTTATGTGTTTGCGACGATGTATTCTCGCCATTTAAATCATTAACCTCTATATTTGTTTTTTGTATGAATGATTCATGAATTTATATATATATATATATATATATATATATATATATATATAATCAAGAATTATATGAATTAACTGTGATGAAGTAGACATGTTTTGCCAATTTTAGTTTCATCAGAAATTTTCCACATTTTTCATATTTCTCCCAAATTTTTTTTAATAAGTGTAAAAGAGAAAGTAACTTACTGAGGCAAAAACTTCTTGGGTGGCACTATTAAATCTTACTAAAATATAAACCTGAGCCCTGGATTTTTTCAAATATCTCCTTTCCTAAAAGAAATAATCTTTCCCTAAGCCAACATACATGACTATAAAAATTATAAAAAATTTTTAAAAAAATGGATAAATTCAAAACCTTCTATGATTTCAAATATATAATACCTAATTTCTAAAACTAAAATAATATTAATAATAATTACATTATAACAAAAAATATCATTTACTCACTTTCATTTATTAGACAGGAAATTATGTCACTTAGTATCCTCCATAATTTACCTTGACTCTCAGTTAATCTGCATTATATTTATAAGTATTCATAAATTTAAAAATTCTGAAAAACTATCAACATTTTTACTTCTATTTATAAATAGATGTTGCAAAATAAAATCTTTACATTTGTCTTGATAAAGTCCATCAAAGAATGAAATCCTTCAGCTTAGAAAAGTTTTCCTTTAGTCTTGATTCATATTGTCTTTTTACAGATATAGTTTTACTTATGTCTGAATATTTAAACACACACACAAAGATATATATATATCAAAAATACTTTTACAGACTTTGAATGCAAGTTTCTCACACCAAAACAAGGATAAAAGTTTATATAATCATATTCATAATCCTTCATTTTTGAGCTAAGTTTAAAAAAATGTTTACGGTAGATGTTACTGTGTTGCCATATAAACTAGGTTACATTTGTCATTCATGTATATTTGCAGCTAGTCTGTCTTCAACATTTAACATGTATAGGATATTTACATACTGCCAGCTGTATCAGATTGCATTTCTAGACTGAAAGCAGCTGAGTCATTCAACCTTTGCAGCTGTTTATCATTGCGTTGCTGTGACAGGATCTGTAGGCATCACAAATTATGAATCAAGGAAGACCAAGATTCATACATAAAAGTGACCATGAAGAACACATTCTACAGGCTGTTGAAGATGATCCAGGTATCAGCACACATCAAGTGGCCTGAACATGTTGTACATCTCATAATCTGGAGGGTACTTCAAAGGCAGCTCCTGTATCCGTATCATTTGCAACATATGCAGGGTCTTTCACCCTCTCATTACACACGATGGAAGAATTTTTGCCTATGTTTTATTGGAAAAACTGACGATCCTTTCTTTGTCTCTTCACTCTTGTTTATAGATGAGGCAACATTTGGAAGAGATGCAATAACAAATTTACACAACCAACATTTGTGGACGGATCAGAATCCCCATGGTACAATACAGGCTAGACACCAGCATCCATCTACGATTAATGTATGGGCTGGATTTGTAGGTGACTGTCTGGCAGGTCCATATGTTCTCCTAGCATGTAATACAGGAGCTGTCTACAGGGACTTTATTTCAAACACACTTCCAGACCTGCTAGAGGATGTACTCCTGCTAATGCAAAGATGCATTTGGTTCATACATGATGGGTCTTCAGCACATTTTAGCCAATGTTGTTCATGATGCACTGGCTGACATATACCATGAAAGATGGTTCCATGGCCTGCACATTCCGTCAGCTACGTTCTTCTACAAATTTAAATGCAACATCATTTGTCATTATCTGTCTTCTTGAATTCTGTTCTTTTTATTGTCCTTCCACCTCACTAATGTTTTCTCAGTTTCCTTCATTCTCAGTAACCACTTGTGTCTTAGTGGCTTTATTGCTTTACTGGGGGGATGATTAAAAAAAATATGACCAAGAATGTGAGTGTGCTGCTATTGTTCAAACTGCTGATCCTGCCAGGTTATGCACTCACTCCAAGAAACTTTCAATAAGCCGTCACTCAGCATAATTGTAGTATAAACCACAAGTGGAGACTCTGTTGGTGTTGAACAAACATAAATATATATATATATATATATATATATATATATATATATATATATATTTCCAGAGAGAAAATGTTTCAGATATATTATAATTACCGTGACTTTGAGGAAATTAAAAGTAAAACAATGCTTGTTTTTTGTGAGATTTTTGTACATAATTTCACTGTTAATTTCTGTGATTCTCTTGTGGAATGATTCCATGATCATGTAAAAAATTGTGTTGACAACATAAAAATGGTGTGAGTAACAGTTATTAGGGACAGATTCTGGCAGCCATCATTGATCAAAAGCCTCTGTCCACCTCAGTTTTCAGGTCATGTCACAAGGTTAATGCAATATTCTTTATGGCTTCTGAATGAATATTTTCTTAGCCTATAAATAAAAAGTAATCACAAAGACATTGACAAGGCTTGCACATTCTATAACAACCCATTTTCATATATATATATATATATATATATATATATACACACCTATTAGCACAATAAGTGTAGTTATGTCTTTGGAAAAAAATATATATATGTATATAATTTAATATTTTATATTGTGTTAATAGGATTCACTTGTATTATATACCAATGGATTACTACCTGTATCTTTGCTCCTATATTTATAGTTGAGCTCTCTTGGAATTTAATCTCTCTGGAATTTTGAACTTTCTCCATCATCTACCATCATGGTTAAATACAGATCATTTACATAATGGTATCTTAATCCTAATTATATATATATATATATATATATATATATATATATATATATTTGTTCAAACTGATGAAGTTTTATTCATAATTTCAAAAAGTCAATCAGTAAAATTAATAATTAAAATTAAAATTAGTATAATTAAAATTAATTGTTGTCTTTAATAATATTTGCCTTAAAAAAAACATTTGCTGTCTAAATACACAAATTTTAAATTTCATGATCGTGCAGCTTACTAAGATATCAACACTCAAGAATTCCAACAAAGTCTTGTCGAAAAGCAAATTCAGCTAAATGACTGGATTTCTCTGTATCCTTAGAAACAAGAAATTATGAATTATATGTGCATTTAAAACTAAGTAAATTTAAAAATAAGTTATTCTAAAATTTGCTTGAAGATGAAACACAACTAATGCTTTTAATTTAATTATATAATTAAATTTGAAGTTTTTAGCTTTGGTTTTTGAAACATGGTAATTCCTGTGTAGCGAAGAAACCATATTTTAAATCAGTTAATTTATGATTTATATATATATATATATATATATATATATATAGTGTATTTAAGCAGGAATCCTTCTTTCATGCAAGCTTCATTAAATATGACAGACAAGGTGCTTTAAGTTTTTTATATAATTTCTTATATGATCTTATAATTTTTTTATCAACTGAAAAGAAAAAAATGATATGCTCATATGAGAAATTATCCAAAAAACTTAATCAAAATTGTCTGTCATATTTAATGAAGCTTGCCATGTATATATATGTGTATATATATATATATATATATATATATATATATATATCAGGGAACAAATAAATAAAGCAATTTCCACACCTAGGGAAGACACCCTAATGTACAAGATTAAAAATAAATCTAGCCACATCCCTCTAGTAACCACTTTCAATCCCACTCTGCCTCCACTATCCCAAATAATCAAACGTCGCTGGGAAATACTACATCTCAAACCAAACCTAAAAAAATTGTTTAAGGAACCCAGCCTTCTTGCATATCGTAGACCTAAGAACCTAAAAGAAATCATAGGTAGTAACCACATTTCAAGGGACAAGGTAATCCATAATAAACTAAGAACAAAAACAACAGGATTTTCCCAACCATGTAACAACAAAAGAAGTTTATATTGCAACCATATTAAACACACAAATTCATCCACTAGCTCAATCACTAAATCCACTTTCAAAATCTACCACGATTCTAACTGTAGAAGTCATCACATAATTTACCTCCTAGAATGCACACTATGCCAGAAACAATATGTAGGAAAATTTGAATGGTCCTTTCACTACAGAATTAATAATTATCGCAATCAAATTAAGTCGACTCTCCATGAAAAATTATTACCTGTAGAACAACATTTCCACCTGGAAAAACATGGTTTCAAAACCCATGCCAAATTCCCTATAATTGAGAGAATAGAAAAGTTCAGAGCAGATAACATTAAAAAGATTTTAGAGTCCCATGAAAATAAGTGGATACAATGTCTAAAAACACAACATCAAGTCTGGCTAAACCATAAATTTAACAATATAGATAGTACTAATATATATATAACTCAACAAATCAAAACCTACCCACATTTCTCACCCACACAAGACAGACATGCTTGCAGCGGTGTGGGGCCCTCACACTTATACACACACCCACACGAATATACACACTTACACACATCATATTCACTCACTCCCTAATGAGCCAAATGATAACACACACCCACAGCAATACACAGTGGTTTCGGGGTTTTATGCCAGCACAACCACTGGTGTCTTCAAAACAGTTTCATCTCACATGTTATGCATCAACTCATGCTATGGCTTTCAGATACTTTCCATTGATGCTGTGTGCTGTGACTGTCACCTCAGGCTAATATTATCACTTAAGTAACATAATGAGCATAGTCATATTTGAACCTGGGCCATATGGTTGGAACACAAACATTTTAACAACTTAGCCATGAGCCTATACACACATATTTAAATATGGAGATGAATTTCCATAGATATCCAATTATCAATGTATACATTTCTACTTTATATATAAACACTTGTGCGTACATATGCAGGTTGGTAGATAAAATATTTCCCCAGTTCAAAGACAAACCAAATATTTTGGTTTAATTGGAAATCACTTTTTACAAATCAAACCATTTGTTCATCCGTTTTGATTTCTTCTGATTTTTTTTTACCAAAGGTTTGAGATTAAGTCAATTTTATGTTCTTTCAGATTCTTTGTATTTCTTCAAGAATAAATAGAAAAAAATCCAGGAACAACTGTATTCATAATGGAGTTTTCCCAGGAAAGTCTCTGCTAAATTTCCACATCAGTGCCACTTGTGAAGCCAAACCTGAAACTGCTACTGTCTTTTTCTTTTCTTTTCACAATAATAAAGAAGACAAACAGGTTACTTTTCTAAAATTTGTTATTCCTTTTGGCATTTCCAAGAAAGCCTTAAATCTTTAAAAATAAAATAAATAAATGGTCATCTACTCTCATTATCTGAGCACACCCATCTACTACTGTAGCTTGTCAGTCTCTTCCACAGACACTTGTTCAGGTATATTTATGCAATATTTTCGTAAAATCGGTTCAAGTTATTGGAACACCCTATATATATACATATATATATATATATATATATATATATATATATATATATATAATGCAAAGAGACAGGTGAAAACAGCGAGCCATGATCACCTTGTCCTGAATGGACGCATCACATAAAAGAAGATAATAAATACTAGATTTTATCACAAACATTATTCTATATGACAATTCCTTCAGGCCATTGGTAATCATGGCTCTCCATAATGTCCTCTCCTTTGTAGCCCTTAATAAATTTTGTCTTTTTGTTATCTCTCCTAAACCTTTTTCGGCCATCAATTTACTCAAGTTCACTAGGTCGGTTTGTACATTATTTTCCTCTCTACCTCTTGCCTTCAATCTATCCTGTGAGTATCAAATTTTCCAAACCCTCTTTCCTCGTTATGTGCTCTAGAAATTTCAACTATCTCTTGCTGATGTTAAATATAATGTCATTTTAGTTTCCATTTTCTCTTTCATATACGGTATTCTCAGCATCCACATATCTGTTGCTTCATGTCTCTTCTTCATCTGCAAGGTGTGTGTTTCACTGCCATATAGGAGGATTGATATTACTTAACAGTTCAGTACTCTTTCCTTTGATTCTTATGAAATTTTCCTTTTTCTTTATACTTTGCTTAGCTTTTGGAAGGCGACTTTCGATATCCCAAGTTACCTTTGGATTTCATTATCACATGTTCCATCTTCTGTTAAAATAGTTTCCAGATATTTAAATTTTTGTACTTGTTTGATGTTGATATCTTCAACTTGTAATTTGTATGTTGGACTGTTTCTTTTGCTAACAACCATACATTCTATCTTTTTGCCATTGAAGTTTAGTCTTTTCTACTCACTTTGCTTTACTAACTTCTGTAAGATTTTTTGTAGTTTCCTTTCTATGTCTACTATCAACACTGTGTCATCTGTATATCTTATGTTGTTAGGATTGTGGCTCCCAATAATGAATCTTAACAGGACTTCTAATTCTCTCAGAATCACCTCATTGTATAGGTTGAATAAGTCTGGGGAGAAGACAAGTCCTTGACTTATTGCTCTTTTTATATATTTACTCAATTCATTTTCTATCTGTATGCACACGTGTGTTGCAATAAAAAAAAAAAAAACTGTAAACTTATTGTAGCAATTAACGCCTGCAATCAGTCTCTTCTGTCTCTGTCTCTGTCTCATCTGCGACACTTGTAGCCAACTTAACTCAGCTGTTTAGGTATCAACCAAAGACGTGTTATAGACAAGCGTATGTTTGCAAGAAAGAAATACAACAGCAGAAATAGATTTACATGATTTATTTCAATAGGAATGTGTGGGTTTGGGACAGCTACCTTGTGGTATAGTTCATAAGCCGGCTGCCGATCTGGGTTGATCTCTCATAGTAGTTCTCACTGGTTGGCGTGGCGCTCCTCCTGCTGACTGCTGCTGACTGCCCAGACTGACCGTGACAGATCTCTTCCCTGGCCTCCTGTTGACTGTTAATACTTCCCCGTGTGATCCCTTTTATGGCATTTTTTTATGGCTTAACAGGCTCGAAAAACGATGCAAGTATAATTAGGAGGGAAGCATTTTTATTGGTCGAAAAATAGAAACACTTTAAAATGTTATTTTATTTTTTGACCGGAACTTGTGTGTCAAGCCTATGTGCAAACGACGATAATGGTCATTTTGTGACGGGGCCTTGTCCTGTTCACATCTGGCTCTCACTCTTGAGTATGTTAGTTTATTTGTCTGCAAATCAGCCAAGATATGTCTTATTTTATTTTATAACAGGTGTTAGTAGAACCAAAAAAGAATCTGTGTACCAACACGAACTTCAAGTTGAAAAAATCAGAAATCCAACATTCACTTTGCAACAATAGAAACGCAATTTTGTCCACCAAGCTCAAAAATCATTCTGCCAGAAATCAAAAAACAACAGCCTTTATTTACCAAGCAATTTTCCTGATTGGCCATACCATTCAGGGGAGGAATGAAAATTAGCATAGCTTCTCTGATACTTAAAATAGCAGATTTTTGCTAACTAGATTTTTGTTTAATTCTCCTCCAGCAGACCATGCACAAAGCACAAACTCTTTTTTGAGGGAGGCGATTTTCTCTTTTGTTACAACACAGTTTACTGCTAGTATAGGTTTTGGATTATTCGAATATCCTTCACAAATATGTCAAGGTTACCGAGCAGTTTCAGCAGTTGTGACACACCAATAAATTGTTTTTTCTCCATGATGACCTGATTCAGAACAAATTGACTTCCTTTATGCTTTTCCTTTTTTAGAATTTCTTGTCTTTGCTATGTCCCTAAAAGATGTGGGTGATCAGAGCTCTCCACAACTTCCTATTCTTTATCACTTTAAGTAATGTTTGTCCTTTTACCATTGCTCCTACACCCTATTCTGACATCCATTCCCATAATACCTCAGGTAGGTGGCCTGCAACTTCCCATGTCCATTTTACCTTTGATATCTCCTGTGGGTATCAAATTCTCCAAGCCCACCTCCTGCAATATGTGTCCCAGAAATTTGTTTGCAAATACCATGCAGGATTGTTGTCTCACACAAAACATAAAAACTGAACTGAAAGACAATCGTACGTCAAAAACGACGGAAGAGTCCATGATCATATACTGTGCTGTTCTGACTGACTCCATATATATATATATATATATATATATATATATATATATATATATATATATATATATATACAGTACTGTTCGATAAAAATGACTCACCCGTTTTTTTTTTACTAAAAATATTTTTTGTCTATTGTTTTTGAGGTTAAAATAATTTCTAATCTTACTAATATAAAGCCCCCTTCCCAACCACATAGGAAAAAAGTTTACTCACCCTGAGGTATTCTATTGATAATTATAAATTTGGATATAAATAAGATTCAGGAAAAAAATCTGTGCAAAAAAAGTGACTCACTTATTTCCTGCAACTAGTAATCAATAGAAACATAACCGAACAGCTTTAAATAAAGAATAATACAGGTATAATTTATTTATAATAGGTATTAGGTTGATGCAAAAATAATGACGTAATAATGTCGTTTTTGATGTATTTTTTAACGTCAAAAAACGACATTATTATGTCATTATTTTTGCACCAACCTAATAATATATAGGTTATATATATAATATATAGGTTTGAAATATTTAATAACCTATGGGTCCTCCTTTATTTTGAATAACCTTTTCAACCCTTTTTGGTATTGACTTGATTAGGTTCTGGCAAATCTCATCTCCAAGCATTGAATTCCATTCAAATAAAAAATTCACAATCAAATCCTCTTTGTTGCTCAACTGCTTTCTCAGGAGCCTGTACTTTATAATGCTCCATAAGTTTGCTATGGGGTTGAGGTCAGGAGATTGGGGCGGCCATGTCATAACACTCACCTGCTTCTCATCAAAGTATTCCTTCATTAATTTTGATTTGTGCCAAGGAACATTATTCTGCATAAAATGAGCTTGGTGGGATCGATCTGCACCCTTTCAGCAGATGGGAGCAGACAAGACTCTAAAATTCTCTTGTACTGCTCACTCCTGAGGGTCTTTTCAATAGGTTTTAAGAAACCAGTTCCATGAAAAAGCATCCCCAGAACATTATACTGAACAGATTCTTGACAGTACTTACTGTTAAATTCAAAGAGCTTTCAAAGCTTCTTCTTTGGATTTTAGATCGCTTATCCTTTGAATTTAGCTCAACTTTCATTTCATCAAACAATAGGCAAAAAAATTTTTAAGTAAAAAAAATCCCGTGAGTCACTTTTATCAAACAGCACTGTATATATATATATATATATATATATATATATATATATATATATATATATATTTATATATATATATATATATACATATATATATATATATATATATATATATATATATATCAGTTCAGCAGTCTTTCTTTGTTTCTAATGAAATTTTCCTGTTAGTACTTTGTTCAATTTTTGGCTTTTGCTCTTTTAGTCTGCTGTTAGATTTGACAATTAAATATTCTGTCTTTTCGCAATTAATCACTAGTTCTCAGCACCATTTTCCTTTACAACTTTCTCTAGGAGGTCCTGTAGTTTTCCTTCTGCATCTGCCGTCAATGCAATGTCATATGTGTACATTACATCTTTACTAAATCCTGGTCAGATCTGGAGCCCCCTTTGGATAGTCCACAATCTAATAAAAAGTAAAACTATATAATGCCCCATCATGACTAACATAATTGAAACAGTCCTAAAATGTCTTGGGACTAACAGCCATGTCATGTTGAAACACGGGTTCTTGCACAATCACCAAAGTTAAGCAATGTCGAGCTTGGTCTGTACCTAGATGGGTGACTGCATGGGAATACCAGGTGCTGTAAGCTTGGATGTGTGGTTAATGTAATGGATAATGGCTCCGAGCTGGAAATTGCAGAGCCAACTTAAAATTCGAGTTGGGTTCATTATATTCACTCACAGAAAAATGCTCTTGGGAAAGGTATGAACTCACCTGTTCTCACTCCATGTAAAGGTTAATTTGTAAAGCTTATGTCAGAAAATCATTATTATCTGAAAAAAATTCTTACATTCAAAGAAAATTTTCTAGCTTTAAATAACCTGCAAAAGTTGATAACAAAATAATCAACCTACAACCATCTTCATGTGTACAATATGTAGAAAAGAATCTTTATATCATTTTGAGAAATGACATAGACATTTCAATGAATTTTGCTACAGCTGAACTCCTTTTTGTCATTGACATTGTTAACACAACATTTTGGTTGATCTTTATTACAATTGAGTAAAGTTTGTATTAGATTGCTTGAAAATTGAGGGAGTTTTTAGTTTAGAATTTGTGTTGAAATCGATTTTTTGTTTTTTGTGTTTTTTTTTGCTAAACACAGTGGTGTAGAAATAAAAATGAGTTATCATTGAGCTTGTTGTGATGTAAGTAACCTACATACAGAGTTTGAACAAAATTGGGTGAAAAAAAGCTGAATTTATCAATTATTGAGTTTTTAAAAATTACCGATTATTTACACTAAAAACCTATCTCTTACATTGTACAATGTATGCGCCAAGTTTGGTCAAAATTGGTTAGATGGATCTCAAGTGGAAAGGTATGACACAGATACACACAGACATCCTCTGTTTTAAATATATAGAAGATGGAATGATCTAGTATAATTTGTATTTAGAAAGATTGTATTTATTAAAAACTTTTCTAGTTGAATTGTTCATCTATATTTCATAATTAGGTTACAATAAAATTTATAGTTTATATGAATACTACTTTTTGAAAATAAAGATGTTGTAGAATAAGTGAGGGGATGTCATAGATTGGTGGGGGGCACAAGAGCCTTGCCCCAGTCCTGGCTTCAATATCAGACGGTTTAATTCCTTCAAGCAATGGGAGCAACAGATTTGTTGTTATTCACAGTCCAATGTAATGCAAACTACTCATATTGCACCTCATGTGTAATTTCTAATATTCTTTCTGTTAAATCTATTGATATATTAGCAAACTTTTTTGTTTCTTTGATCATCTTGTTTTGAGCAAATATACCTGAAAACGTTTGGAGAATTGTTTGATCAAACATGGTAATAAGAATTACCAGTAACAAAAAGAGTAACTTCAATTGTCTAAAGAAATCTTGTAGTAGTCAACTAAAACTTGTAAAGATTCTTTTTGTGTTTTAAAATTTGCCATTCTTCAAAGACTATTCAAAAAGAATGATTTAAAATTTTCTAATATAACCTCTTTAAATATCTTTCTTATATTTTCTTCTTCCCTCAAAGATTGCTACTATTTCTCAAAAAATTTTGACAACCAAACCAAATGCATCATTATAGTCATTTCACCCCAAGCAAGGTAATAATGCCACTAAGATGCAAGGAGTTACTGAGAATGAAAGAGAATGAAAAGACTTTAGTAAAGAGAAAGGACAAAAAAAAATTAACAGGATTTGGGAAGACAAAAGATTGCAATTGACATTGCATTTAAATTTTTGAAGATTGTAGGTGTCTGGGAAGCAAGAAATTGGCAGAGTCCCACAGGTGAGAAGTGTGAGAAAAGAAACTGTTAGAATAGATCTTACAGTTACATCTAGCAATTTCAACAGTAAAATGGTGAGATCTTACTGCTAATCTAGTAGTATGCTTATATTCATGTAGTTGATCTACCAAAGAGAAAGGCTCCTCAGAATAATTGTCTTGAAAATATTTATAAAATTCACAGAAGCCACATCATGGCAGTGGGAAAATATTTGGGTTAGCTTAGAGATTCTTCTTTGGATTTTATCAAAAACCTCAAGATATAAAACAGGAGCACCAGACCATTCAGTGCATGGATGAATGGTAGATTTATAAATGTGTAAGATGGATTTTGCTTAAAATTTTTCAGGCATGGCACACTGAACCAACTTTCCTAGCAGCAGACCTATCAATTAATTCAATATAATTATGCTACGCATTTCAGTGGAAAAAGTGAGACCAAAAAGGTGCAATGAGTTGTTTTCTTGGAGGTTGCCATCAGTTTGATTTTATTTGTTTTGTTTTGTTTTTCCAGAAATTTATCAAAAAGGTGAAAGTTCTTTGTACTTCAATGTGTGTCAAATCTTGTTCATCTGGAGTGTGTTTCCTGATAGAAATTGATCTCATTTCAACTTACATTGATTCCATAAGTTGCTATTCATGCAGACATATTTTTTGATAACTAAATTTTCTCAAAAGTCTTTGAGATGAAATTTTATCAGATGCCTTTGGACATAACATTTCATTCTCTTATCTCTGAGCAGGTTGAATGAGTTTTTATCTATTTATATTTGACACTGGACATCAGTAAATAGTGAAATGGAATTACGACTTGTTTATCAGTATTCCCAATGTTATTTCAAGCCAAATGGTTGATATGGTGCAATTTCAGCTGATTTTTTTTATTTTTCAAAGTGAGCAGTCCAGAAAGCATAACAGCAGAAAAACAAAGTGGGACTGGCAAGCCATTTAAATTCAAGCCTAGCCTACACTGATACCCAAACACTGAAATGTTTGTATTGGAGCTTCTGGCATGAATGCCAAGCAGTACAGCATACCACTTCCAAATTTCTAGCAAAGTGAATTGTGTCATGGTGCTTTTTTTTATCACAGATGGTGCCCAACTGACCCAACTATTCTGTGCAGTCAACAAAATCAAAAACAATATGCATGGGCAAAAGGAAGAATATAAAATGGTGACAATTTATCCATTACACCCTATATTACCATAAAAATTAGGAAAAATACATTTTAGAAACTCGTGTGAAAAATTTTTAAGCACTTAACAAAATGTACTCTCATTTTCATAGGCATGGGTAGACATGCTTTATATATTGTTAGTTTCTATAAAGTGGGGGATCAGTTTTTTACTTAATACGAATTTAAAACTGATCCCCCTTAATATATATTAATAACTGGAAAATATATTTAAAAAATCACATGTGAAAATCTTTTAAAAATTAATGTCAGATTTTTTTATGACTAGTAAATTAGTATATATGTAATTGTTATTGTTTTTGCTATAGAAATGCATTGAAAAAAAAATTTTAGTGTAGAAGCTAGATGAAACTATTAGGTTGGTGCAAAAATAATGACGTAATAATGTCGTTTTTTGACGTTAAAAATACGTCACAAAACGACATTATTACGTCATTATTTTTGCACCAACCTAATAGTTTATCCATTGGGACACCCCAAGGCATCTACATGCTCCTGCCATTCAGCATAGTCTACCATCATGTTCTTTAACTCTTGTGTCATCTCCACTCCGGTCCTAGAACAGAGTATCAATGAATGTAAGCTGTCTTCTCTTCTTGCTCTTCCTTTGCTTGATTGCAAGAAAAATTATTTGCTTGCAACTTCATCATCATGCCTGATAAAATATCCTGCTAAATGTATTTTTTTTTGCTGTATTTTTGAGTTTACCTTTGGTAACTCGCAGTATGATTTAGCTATTGATCGACAACTTTTCCAGGATGCATTAATTTATTGTATACTAGCCTAGTAGCCGCTCTTTGGGTGGACTTCAGGCTAGCTCCTGTAGAGGGCTTTTGGTCTTTTACTATGTATATAAAAGTTATAGGAATTTAGAAATAATAAAATTATTTTATCTTTATTCAACATCTTAATTCATTATAATCTTTGTTCATATATGCAACCGAACCCTGTAGTTTGTTTACATTTATTTTGTGCACAATTTTTATTTTCTTTTAAAATCACCATTCTTTATGATCCCTTCACATAAAGTCACTCTTAAAAGATATTAGGGAACCCGAACCATGTAATATTTCAAATACGTCAAAAGTCACAGTACACATTCTAGAAAAAGAAAAAAAACATATGAGCAACATACCTTGCCCTGCTTAAGTTTTAATTATGGTCTAATTAGACGCTATCAATTGCAATTGCAACGAAAAACGAAATTAAACCTTTAATAAAGAATTATTTTTAAACCTTTCACTTTGTTCAATATTTAAATTTAACTTTAAATGAGTTATTTCGCAGATAACTACAGTAGTTACTACCTGTTACTTCAGGTTGTTCATGATTTGGTAAAATCGAAAAATGGATGGACAGACAAACACATATACACTGCGCTTTATTTATATAGAACATTATAAAAATATATTGAAAATCAGATTAAAAAATGTGATTGTCAGTGTTCAGGAATGATGGTATTCATTACTGACAGATTGAATAGGTCTGTAATATATACATATATAAAGGGTGTTTCATTAAGATGGATTATATATAAGGGTGTTTCATTAAAATGGATCAAAGTCAGCAGTAAATAAATCAGTGTTATTGGCAAAAATTTATTTATTTCTCTATTGAGTTATGTTATTTAAGTCATGGCAATTATGTGTGAAAAATAATATCGCCCAAATATCTGCCAAATCTGAAAGAAAAAGAAAAAATCATTAGACTCTTAAACTTAATTCACATTAAAATTGGTTCAAGTTATTGGAACACCCTTTATTAACCCTGTTATATTGGATGTGTTGTTTTCTATAACTTTCAATTGAGAGTGTTTTATAATGTTTATATTTTTTATATTAAGCATTTGCATATATTTATATCTTACAGATATTAAAGATTTTTGTTAGAACAAAATTCCTTTTTATTTTAACCACCTTGATATTAACAAATGCATGGTAAAGCTTTTTTTTTAATCTCTTTCTCACTTAGCTTTTTGTTTCAGTATTGATATCATCTGCCATATTGTTGATAGCGTTGATACCATCTGCCATATTGGATTGTCTATATCAGTTCAACATGAGAGATATAAGTAAGTTAGACTTTTGTTATCACCCAGCTGGATGCTAAGCTGCTCTGTCAAATAACTTTCTTTGAAAAAAAAATCTTGGATCTGATTTTAATTCCAGATTAAACCATAATAGCTACATTCCCTTTTCATTCTATACAAGCATAATACCACATTTTTTTAGATCTGCAATCCACCTATGTAAGAACAAATGGCATGTATATATCCTGCTCTTTTCTGGATAAGAAAAGTAACAGTTTTTTATTTTTTTACAAATTCTCTTATCCAGAGAATTGAACTCAATTGAAATGGAGTGACAACATCCAATCAATAACTGCATTTACTACAAGGAAATTAAGGTCACTGTGACGTGTCAGAAAATCTCTCTTGTTAGAGTCCATCTCACGCATTTACAAATCTATCATTCGCCTGTGCACTGAATACTGCTGCCATATCTGGTCTGGTGCTCCTGTTATTCAGCTCAAGGGTCTTGACAAAATCCAAAGAAGGATCTGCAATATAATCCATCCTAACCTGGAAGTTTTAGAACTTCCACAATGTGGTTTCCACAATGTGGTTTCCACAATGTGGTTTCCCTCCATCTTTTCTAAAAAAATTTTCAAACTTTTTTCCCTTGATGCCCCGACTGCATGAATTTAAGCATGCCACTAGATTGGCATCTAGGTCCTACCTGTTTACCGTTGAAATAGTTAAATGCAACTGCCACTTTTACTCTACATTTCTTTTCTCGCACTTCCCACCGGTGGAACTTTTTTCCATTTCCTTGCTTCCCTTGATAACTACAATCTTCAAAATTTGAAATGGCAACACCACTCACCATCTTCTATCTTCTTGAATCCTGTTCATCTTTTGTCATTTCCTCAATCTTCCCTATACACGGCCTTTTCTCTCAGTTTCACTTCCTGTAACCCCCCGCATACTAGTGGCATTCCCACCTTGCTTGAGGTGAAATGATTAAAAAAAAACAACTTTTTTTTTAAATTTGAATAAATTTGTGCCACTCATTGCCTTAAAAAATGTTTAGATTTGAAAGGACTAGAAAACTTTATACCTAATCATAGAACTTAACACATTTGTTTTATATTTTATATAAAGTGATATATATATAAAGTGGCATATATAATGATAGCAACATCATTTTTATATATTATATACAGGATGAGATGGGTAAATTGTCGCCATTTTCTATTTTTAATTTTGCACAAACATTTTATTTGTTTTTGATTTTATCAACTGCACAGTATAATAGGTTCAGTAAAAAAAAAAAAGCACTATGACACAATTCACTCTGCCACAAATTTGGAAACGGCATGCAGTACTGCTTGGCATTCATGCCGGAAGCTTCAATATGAACATTTCAGTGTTTGGTTGTCAATTTGAGGACAGTGCAGAGGATTCAGAAAGAGTTAGATGAGTTAGATGAGTTTAATGGTGATTATGATTGTGTTTGGAATGATCGCAAGTGACGGCAATGTTATGCCTCCATTCATCTTCCCAGAGGGCCTCAGATTCAACATTGAGGCCTACATCAAATGCCTTGAGGAAGTAGTGCTGCTCTGGGTCAGTGTAAGCCATACACTCACACTCTGCTGAAGTTAGAATCCATGAGAAATTACATAGTTGCCTTGTTTTGATATCCAAGAAGTTACTCATGACCAGAAATTAAGATTTAATTTTCGACCTTAACCTGTTCATATTTTCTTTTCAAATTAAGCAAAAGTCCATCATAACTAAAATAACACACAACACTTTTTTTTTCTTTTTTTTTTTTAAGCATTTCACCTCAAGCAAGGCGGGAAGCCACTAGGACGCAAAGGGTTTACAGAAAATTTACAGCAAGATTAGATAGGAGTGATAGAAGAAAGGATGAGGGTAGTGGATAGATCAAGGCAACTCGACATGTCGATTGTCATTACACTTGAATAGCTGGAGATTATAGCTCTCAGGGAAACAGGAATAGGGAAGGGAGTTCCACAGGCAAGAGGTGCGAGACATGAAGCTATGGAGAGACGGCTACATTTAGGAGTTTCGACAGTGAAGGGGTGAGAGCAGGATGCCAGCATCGTATGGGGCTTGAACTCATGACGTCTGGGAACCAGCGAATGCAGCTCCTCGGAGCAATTTCCATGAAAGTATTTGTAGAACAGACAGAGGGAGGCGATGGCGCATCTGTGAGAAAGTGACTGTAGACGAGATGCCAGAGCAGGGCCAACTACATTGCATATCCACCTCTGGAGCCTACCAAGAACCCTGAGGCAAACAGAAGGGGCACCAGACCATATATGGCAGCAATACTCCATACAATCAGGCAAGTAAAATTTTAACTTATCTGGAAGGCACAGAAATCCAGCAAGTTGCTTCCATATTTGATTTTTAGATAGTTTAAAATGATTTTATCTCGAGAACCAAGGATATGCATTTGTTCCAAGATATTTAAATTGTTGTAATTCAGGCTGCATTTTCTTCAAGAACTTGAATCTATTATAGTGTGAACTGCTCCACATACACTTAGCTTAGCTGCATGGGATGAGAAATCGGAGAGTTGAGATAGAATTTCTGTCAGATTCATTATATTAATATGGTATAAATACACTTAGGAAATTCTCAATCCATCTCTTACCCCAGCTATGGGTTAAATAGCAAAACTTGTATCTGGTAAAATCATTGTTAGTCTCAAAAAAATTAATACAATATTCAAGCAGGAAAAAAAAAGAATTATTCTTAATCCAAAATATTTTAATAAGCCATAAAAAAAAACAAATCAAACAATCAATTTTGAGAACCAAATAGAAATGTTTTTATCTGGTCTTTGGTAAAAATCATCAGGTTCATCTCTAGAAAAAAAAAATTAGCTCATTGTGCCAACATTATATCTAGTTAGAATCCCTGCATCATGTCAAGTTAACAACCAGATAGAATGCTTTCATCACATCCGGTTACCGTATCTATATTATCTGCAATAACCATGTTTCCGTGACATGCAGTTACCATCCTTATACCATGTCCTGTTATCATAATTGCATCATGTCCAGGTATGTTTCTTCTTTTATGGGCCATGTCCTTTCAGGACGTTGGCGGGTCATTGCTCTCAACAGCTTCCTATGAATGTCCTTCTGAGTAACATTTGACTCTAAAATCCTTTTTTTCCCTATTTAGTCAGCCAAATACATAAGATAAGTTATCCTCTGCCCTTTCTCTCATCAAAATGTCTTGTGAGTGTTAAATTTTTCAAGTCCTCTTTCCTCATAATGTTTGAGAAATTTCAACTGTCTCTTTCGAATTTTAAGCGTAGGTGTCTAGTTATCATACTTGAACTGAAATTGTCTTCAAATAATGCAATTATTCTATTAAGCTACAGCATTTCTCAGAGGAGATACTTTGATTGCAGATGTAGCCAATCAAATTTTTGTTTCAGTAAAAACTGATGGCATTTTAATAAACATGGTAATTTTTAAGATTTTTCACTTGAGAAATTAATTTTTCCTTTCTGTCTGAATTTCTGAGATGAGACATTATTGATTTATTTGATTTGTTGACTGTATGTCATCACAAAGCTTTAGCTTTCTTCAGGCGCCTCCTGATATTTGGTAATGTTTACAGAATTATGTATTGATCACTTTATTCAATGCATGTGTTAGACAGCTCATTTGAAAATTCCAATGATATCAGTGAATGTGACATGCACATGAATAAATTCAAATTGTATGATGGCGAAAATATTGTGATTACAACAACCAAGATAAAATTCAAGTAAATCTTTGTGTAATAAACCAAGAGCTTGTTCAAGACATGAATGATCATGGCTCTCCACAATTTCCTGTCCTTTGTTGTGCTTAGCAAATTTTGTCTCTTTGTTATCTCTCTTAATCCCAGTTTTGCCATCCATTTACACAAGTATGGTAAGTTATGTGCTATTTTCCTCTGTCCCTCTCACCTTCAATATGTCCTGTCAGTATTAAATTTTCCAAGCCTTCTTTCCTCCTGATGTGCCCTAGGAATTTCAATTGTCACTCTCTGATGTTAAGTATAAGTGTTTTTTTTGTTTCTATTTTCTCTAAAACTTTGTTGTTGCTCACAAGTTGAATCCATAGTATTCTCAGTATCCTCCTGTAGAACCACATTTTTGTTGTCTCATGTTTTTTTTGTCATATGTGATAAGATTGTCCAGCATTCACTGCCATATAGGAGGACCAATATTATGCAACATTTCAGTACCCTTTTCTTTTGTTCTAACAAAATGTTCCTGTTTCTTAATATTTTGCTTAGTTTTTGAAAGGGCACCATTCACTATTTCGATACAGCTTTGAATTTCCATGTTTCTCATTTTTTTCTTCTGTTAAAACAATTCCAAGATATTTAAATTGTTGTACTTCAGGCTGCATTTTCTTCTGGAACTTGAATCTATTATAGTGTGAACTGCTCCACATACACTTGTATTATTATTATAAGTCATAATTTCTTTAACTTTTTTATAAGATGAAGCATTATCAGCCATTATTGATTTTTGATTTGGCTAGCCTCTTGTTACTCTATTGGGATTTTCATTGAAGAGGTTTGGGCAGGACTCCATTCCTTGCTTCCACCAGTTCAGACATTCACATCTCAGACACACCATGTCATGTACACTGAGCTCCATTGGGGAGATAGAAGTTCCACTCAGCTTCTTGCCCAGAACTGTTACACTGTAGAATGGACTCCCTAGATAATGCTTCCCTGTCCACTACAATCTTAAATTATGTCGAGGGTCAACTGTTATCAATCCTACATATCTTCATAATATGTAACCCTTGTACTTTCCTGACATGCCCTACAACATACCCATTTAGTAACTTTCTACCTTGAATGGAACTTGGGCCTTGTATTGGGTGAACAATAATAAAAAATCAAACAGGATGTTAGTAATATTATTAAATTTTGACTGGTAATTCTTCTTCATTTCACTTGTTTTATTTCCACTAATAATATTAGTAGTAATATTATCTTGAATTCTAATATTAGATGAAGCAGTGTCAAACATTATACATTTTTGACTGGTATCTCTTTCATTTCAAATTTAGTTACTTTATATCCACTAGTATTATTAGTACTAGTAATATTATCTGGAATTTTATTATTAGATGAACCATTGTCAGCCATTATTCATTTTTGACTAGTATTTCTTTCGTCTTAATTGCAATTGTCTTATTTCTGCTAATAGTAATATTATTAAATTTTGACTTCATTTCATCTGCTTTATTTCCACTAGTATTATTCATTGTACTAATACTATCTTATTAGCTGAAGCATTGTCAGCCATTATTAATTCTTGAGTAGTATTTCTTTTATCTAAATTTTGCTTGTTATATTTTCATTAGTAGTATTAGTTGTAATCTTGAATTCTATTATAAGGTTAAGTATTATTTACATTATTTATGTTCATTCTATTGTCCTCATCTTTATTGTTGTTATCACAATGTTTTGGCCATTGTGCCTTCTGGACTTCCTCAGGTTTATATTTATCTGGGTAACCTACAGGAAAATCTGAACTGAACCCTTTATTTAATCTATGGGGTAGACTGTTCTCATTCCACTTCCTTTGTCTAGGGATATTGTACACCATACTATTAATAGGGATGAGTTGAGTTATCCCTAGACATAGGCAGTACTGATGAGGTGAAACTGTTCTCTTGTTTCAAATCTGCTTCCTCATTGATCAATAAATGCTTTGTTACTTATCAAGTTTGCCGCCAATATTGGTTGAATGATCTTTAGATTAGTTGTTCAACAAAAATTGAGCAGATTCTACAATGACAACAGTTTTTATTTTGTTTTTAATATTAGAAAAGTTTTATTCTAAATTCAAACACCAAATAATGCATGCACACATTTGGGTGTCTTAAAAACTAATTACTTCTTACAGAAAGGATATAAAAACAAGTTATCATTTAAAAAGTATTTTTCAAAAATATAATCACATGAATTTTCAGTAATTCAACTCAATTGTAAGGTAAATTTTTTCAGTTGTATATTTTCAACTTCTTTTTTGTTTGTGAATCTAGTGATCAAAAGAAATGAAAATCCTTAGTTTTTAAATCTGGAAAGTATGGATGTTTTTTTTTGGTGGGGGGGTTCTTTTGCAGAGTGTGCCCTTACATAGTCCCCCTGGAAAATATCAACATAATGCGTACTTAAGTTGCTGGCAATAAATGTCTTCAGTGTTTATCCTTTTGTATTCATATATATATATATATATATATATATATATATATATATATATATATATATAAATAAATAAATCAACATGGTATCTACATTGATGACACATCAATTTACTCCTGCCTCGATAATAAGGCTTATCAGTCTGACAAAGTTAAAATGACAGCTAATGTTCAAAACAACCTCCAGTCCATCATTAACTGGGGTAGAAGATGGCTTGTTAATTTTAACGCCTCCAAAACTAAACTTTCCTTAATAAATCATCTGAGAGGCCCCTTGCTGACTAACTTCCAGGAAAGGGATGTTGCACCTTGGGCTCACATCCTCTGCTGATATGAAGTGGAAAGACTATAGTGAATCCATTGCTAGGCCAGCTGCTAAGAAAGTCAGTTCACTATTTTTCTCTCCAGAATCTATCTTACATATCTATGTCTACCATTCATCCATGCTTAGAATATTGCTGCCACATATGGTTTGGTGCCCCTGCTATTTTCCTTGAGCTCCTTGATAAGATCCAAAGAAGAATCAGCAATATTATTGGTCCTGATCTGGCAGCTTGGCTCTAGACACATTCCCACCACCATAAGGTTGCCTCTCTGTTTTTTCTATAAATACTTTCATGGTAATTGTTTAGATGATCTCTTTGCTATGGTACCTGAATTTAAGCACAGTAGTAGAATGTCATCAAGATCTCATCAATTTACAGTTGAACTGGTTAGATGTAACTGTAAATTCTATGCTAACAGTTTCTTTTCTTGCACTTCTCACTTGTGGAACTCCCTTCCGGTTCCTTGCTTTCCAGCCAACTTTAATCTGCAAAAATTTAAATGCAATGTCAGTCACTATCTACTGTCCTCCTGATTACTTGCTTGTCTTTCTGCTCATCAATGTTTCTGTATCTAATTTTTCCACACCCTGTAACACTTTTTTGCATGGAGTGATATTCATTTAAATATATATATATATATATATATATATATATATATATATATATATATATTAATAAGTATACATATTATTCCTCACCGATAGCATGACTCAGAATTTCATTTCAAAGAACCAGTAATCTCCCTCCATGCTTAATATAAAAAATTAATATCTAAAAAATTAATATCTAAAACTCTAAATAAATATATATTTTTTTTAATACACGTAGAGAGAGTTCTTGACTTATATCAGAGATCTGTTCCTATGGTGAGACATAACTTGATCTTTGTCATAGGTTGGAACTCACCTACATAAGCACCCATGTGTCTGCCTTATACTTGGGAGCCATAATGAAGGGCAAAAAATTCCGCCCAAAAATGACACAAACAAGAGATACCAAATTTAGCACAATCTAATATGGTATGCAGCCAGTGAAGAAACAATGCCATCTTCCTCATATAGTGCCACGTGACAATGTATTATATTATGGGAGATGGTGCTGTAAGAATGAAAGACCTTACATCAGGTCTGATGTAACCAGAGAACCTTCGATATATATAAATCCCGTTTATTCTAAATGCCAAATATATTTCTTAAAATTAAAAAACTGTAATCCAAGTAAAATATGTAACTGTACCGACATTGCAGTAACCAGATATTTTTATTAAAATTTAAATTACATAACAATCAGTCTATATACTTAGCACTTGAAGGTCATGTGCATGACACTCCAAATTATGCTATGAGTGAAGCATAATGTGTACATTTATTAATATATATTCAATATCTCTGTTTTATTACATCAAGTATTGTTTTATTAACGCCAGCACTATCTGCCTGATATATATATATATATATATATATATATATATATATATATATATATATATATATATATAATAAAAAGGCTTAAACACTAATATTCCATGGTCATGATTTATTCCATTGGAATCATAAATACGATCCAATTCATCAGACCTACAAATTCAAAATTTTGTTTTTGAGGTCTGATGAATTGGATTGTATT
This sequence comes from Acanthosepion lycidas, assembly GCA_963932145.1. Classification (NCBI taxonomy): domain Eukaryota; kingdom Metazoa; phylum Mollusca; class Cephalopoda; order Sepiida; family Sepiidae; genus Acanthosepion; species Acanthosepion lycidas. Next base: position 98,300,130 of record OZ010580.1, read on the forward strand.
TACGATTCCAATGGAATAAATTATGACCATGGAATATTAGTGTTTAAGCCTTTTTTTTATATCCTTACTCTGTCCTGGACATTGAGTTCTACCTGGATTCTATCCTCTTGGAATTTTTTTTGTTAAAAAAATATATATGTATGTGTATGCATGTATGTATATATATTTATATATTTTGCATATGTATGTGTATATTTACCACTAATATTATATATATATATATTATATATATATATATATATATATGTACACAAACTATTAGTAATAAATATGGCTTTTTTTCCTCAATGTTAAGTACAGTTCTAAGTTTCATCTACAGGTACGGATGTAAAAGAATTTCCAAGATTGCTGTGTGCATGAAAACATATTGAGAAAATTGTTCAAAAACAAATATTTGAAAAACATTTATTCCAATTTTAAATTGTTTGAATGATAATTAACCAAAAGGACAATTATACTAAATGATAATTATTCAAAATACCTGTATTTGAAATATACATGCGGTCTTGATTTAAGAGAATCAATCGTGATTTACCTAGAACTGAAAGCTAGCTTACTTGACACTTCCCCATAGCAAGGTGGATGTCATTTTTTTTCTCCAGCAAAACAGTGAGCTAAACAACAAAAGCAGAGAGGCTAATAATATTAGATTATAATATTCACACTGGATTTTTTAAAAAAAAGTGTAAAGAGACATGTGTATGAAGATTTTCTTCAAGAACAATGCCAGGAATCAAAGATGGAAAACAAAGAATAAAAATATTTGACATTTTTCATTTTTTCTTTACAGGCAAAAAAAAAATAAGACTTTCCACACTCACTTTGAAATTGTCACTTGAAATTAATTCACATCGAATCTTTTTAAAGTTTGTATTTGGTATTTTTTTTTTTTTACCAATTTGTGATCAGCTGATGCTTAAAAAAAATTAACATACAGACTGATTTATTGTGACTAGCATTTCATTTTTTTTTTTTTTTTTAGTTTATCTGCATTTAGCAATTCTCTACAAATGATTTGATAAAAGACTGGTTTTGAATTGGTGATCATCTTAGTTATCAGATGGAAATAAAACAAATAGGTATTTAGGCTTGGAACAAAAATGTAAGAAAGCAGACATTTTTCCTCACAGTTTTCAAACTCAAATATCTTTTTAGTTTTAGGCTTATAGCTACACTACATTGAAACATCAGTTCTCATACAATCACCAAAGTTAAGCAACATTGGGCCTGGTCAGTAACATGAGTGACTGCTTGGGAATACCTGGTGCTGTAAGCTTGGATGTGCAGGTGGTGTAATGGATAATGGCTTGGAATTGTTAATCAGGGAGTCAAGTTCCAATTCATTTTGGGTTCATTATATTTACTTCATCATGTGCTGTAAGCTTGGATGTGCTTGTGGTGTAATGGATAATAGCCTGGAATTGTTAATCAGAGAGCTGAGTTCCAATTCCTTCTTGGGTTCATTATATTCACTTCACCATGTGCTGTAAGCTTGGATGTGCAGGTGGTGTAATGGATAATGGCTTGGAATTGTTAATCAGAGAGCTGAGTTCCAATTCCTGTTGAGTTTGTTATATTCATTTATGTGCAAATGATGATGCTGTTATATTTCAAATTGTCTGAGCATATCAGGTTTTTGATATAGATACGTAGCACATTTATGTATATTGAATGTAAATTTTAATAATGAGCTTTCCTCTTTGGTACCTTGGCTTTATAAATTTAAGAGCAGTACTAGATTGGTAGCTAGGTCTCATCATTTTATAGTTAAAATTTCTAGATCCAACTCTAAGTTCTATGTTAACAGTTTCTTCACCTGCTCTTTTTGCTTGTTGAACTCTCTTCTGGCGTTTTGCTTTGCAGCCAAATTTGCTCACCAAAAATTTAAATGCAAAGTCAGTTATCATCTTCTGTCTTGTGAATCTTGTTTTTTATTGTTCTCTCTTGTTAATAAAGTTTTTTTCTCAGTTTCTTACTCTTTCAGTAACAACTTGCAAGTTCATGGCTTTATCACCTTGTCTGAGGTGTAATAATTAAAACATGTATATATATATATATATATATATATATATATATATATATATATATACACACACATATACATATACCTACGTTCAAAGTGACACTTAAGTTTTGTTGTTCTACCAACTCACCATGTACCAATTATTACTTTTGATTAGTAAACAATATTTATTTGATTAGTAATTAATTTGTAATACATTTTCTGGTGAGTTGATAGAACAACAAAACTTAAGTAGCACTTTGAGTGTAGGTATATATATATATGGAATATTAGTGTTTCAGCCTTTTTATTATATCCTTACTCTGTCCTGGACATTGAGTTCTACCTGGGTTCTATCCTCTTGGAATTTTTTATTAAAAAAATATATATGCATGTGTATGCACCTATGTATATATATTTATATATTTTGCATATGTATGTGTATATTTACCACTAATATTATCTATCTATCTATCTATCTATCTATCTATCTATATATATATATATATATATATATATATTTATATATATATACTTCTTAGCACTGTCTGACCACATTGAGCACTGTTTTGTTTTCACCTTAAATTAAATTGAGTAATTATTTATTCACTTACCTGTGTATGCACCCTAACACATGTATATACGGTTGCTAATGTCTAGTTAATTGATTTATCTACGTCAATACTTATGTATATATTCAAACAGGTTTGGTGACCTAATTTAAACATTATGTCTATTTATTTTGGTTTCAATCCTTTCAAGTCAACAGATTAATTTCTTGGTAGCTGTGGATAATTGATTAAGAAAAATACCAAAATTTTCTTTCAAGAAAATTTTGTTATAATTTTTCATAGTCAATTTCCCATGGTTACTAAGAAATTAATCTGTGGACTTGAAAGGATTGAAACCAAAATAAATAGTCATAATGTCTAAATTAGGTCACCAAATCTTTTTGAATGAAAATATTCTACATATATACATATATATATATATATATATATATATATATATATATATATATATATATATATATATATATATAAACTTTTACATGTAGAATATTTAGTTTAATTATTCATATATGTACATAACATATTTAGGTTCAAGGTAAATATTAATTAGCATATTAAGACTGTATATAATATATTTCGTCAGGTTTTTGAGATATACTCAGAGCAAATTGATGTTGAAAGTAAATATTACATTAATGTTATATTAGTATCTACCTAACAAAAATGTTTAGAAGGAAACCCTATCAAGTTTAGAAAGAGCAACAACAGTGGACTCATCAACAGTAATTTCCTGAAAAATTGTTTTAAGAAGGTCGGTTTACTGTTTTGAGCTGGACAATTTTTCTAAGCAGCACCCGTTTTGCACATTTATAAATCTACCATTCATCTGTGCATTGAATATTGCTGCTATATATCTTGAGATTATTGACAAAATCCAAAGAGGGGTCTGTAATATTACTGGTCTTGACCTGGCATTCTTACAGAAAGGCTGCAAATGTTGCTCTCATGTGTGGTAATATATTTGTTATTGAATAAAATCTAAGCAATCTGGGTTCTACAAAAATTCATCCATATATGGACTTCAAACAATTGAACTATGGATCAGTCCCTGTGACCTGAAAGTTTTGAAGCCAGCCTTAATTTAGGTTCTGAAGAATTGGTATGTGATACTAAACAATTTTCTTTGACTTATGTGAGTAGATTGAACAGATATCAATGCAGAAATTGGAATTGGCAAGCTAAGTTCAAATTCTGGGCTGTTGCGTTCACTCTCGCACTGTTTGCGAAAAACATGAAGCCATCTTTTCTCTCTCTTGGGTATGTGTTAAATAACATGTTAAACTGGGCTATCCAGATTTGGTTGGCAGCCAGTCTAGGAGAAGGAAAACTATGCATTCCAAGCTGTGGAGAAGGTATTGAGAAACTATTTCATTTTCTCTAGAATTCATGACAATTTCCAAACAATAAAAAAAGAGAGCTGTAGAGAGTCTGGATTGTCTTCTTGAATGGACAAGGCATTTAAATATATATATATTGAGTAATACTCTCTAGAGTAACTGAATGTGCTTATTTAGGACATCACTCTTTCCATGAATGAGCCAATTACTGATTGGGAAATTTAGGAGGATGTGGTACATTCTTTGCAAAACTTGGATGGAAAGCTGACTAATGATGTGTATGCAAGGTTAGCTGCCCACCAGCAACAGTTGGGGGAGACATTAGATGAATATCTACTGGCACAAAAGCATCAGAGTGGAAATTGTAATTACCAGGCTGTCAGTGCTGAAAATTATGAAGAGGCTATATGTGAATCTTTTATAAGTGGTCTAAGAATGAATCTGATCTATCTGCAGCTGCTTCAGAACCAAATACTTGATCTTGTAACTGTCTTTGATAAAGCAGGATCGAAAGAACCAGCTGAAAAGAGTTCAGAGAATCTTTAAAATAGTAATAGGGAGATTCAGATCCCAAAATCCTGAGTCCATGGTGAAAATTCTAAGCGCTATATAAATCAGTTTTGCAAGTCCATCAGAAATTGTCAGGAGAGTCAGGTAAAGCAAAAAGTCAAAAAAAAATCCATATCTGCAACTCACAATGCACAACTACTTTCTTCACCCATGAAGAGCCAAGAGACTTGTCCGTCACTTAAAATAGTGTCCTTTTATTGGAGTAAGAAAGTTTGTTATTGGTCGAGTGGTAGTGAAAACACTTCCCATATTTCAAGACCTACTAAAGCAGACCTGATTTCAATTTTGATTTTCGTTTTCAATAGCACAAATAATAAAAATTCTATTTTCAAGATAAGACATGGTTCTCTTTTTCACTGCTGCAGAATGAAATTCTGCATCCTGAAGAAACTTTGTCCTGGGTATGATGATAAACTACATACACATCCCAGGTAAGATGATAGATTATGTCCAAGAGCAAGGCCCCTGATCAGGAGGTTTTGAGGAGCATGGAACCACCTCTTAATTGCTGACCCAGGGTTGGTAGCCCCTGTTAGGCTCCCAGCTATGGACAAATAGTTAACCCCCAAACTGGGGTTAAAACACTATGAAAGTGTAAAAATAGGTTTTAATACCAGTAATACATTTTTGTAAAAAATTATTAGCAATAAATTTTTGAAGAAAAAATTATTACCAGCAATACATTATTACAAACAATACATTTTTCGAAAAAATATTACCAGCAATACATTTCTGCAAAAAAAAATATTGCCAGCAATACATTTTTGGAAAAAAAAATATTGCCAGCAATACATTTTTGGAAAAGGAAATATTACCAGCAATTCACTTTTAGGAAAAAATATTGCCAGAAATGCTTTTTGAAAATGAAAATTTGATAGTCTGTCTATATTTCTGAGATGAGGTATTATGTACATTATTCAGACTATTGTCCTCATCTTTGTCACCATATTTATTACGTTTCAGCCATTGTATGCTCCAGCCTTCTTCAGGTGGTTGGAATGTCAAACTGAACCCTTTATTTCGCTCACTGGGGTAGACTGTTCTAGTTCCACATGCCATGTTTGATGAATGTCAGTTATCAGTTATCTCCTGTTAATTTCCCTCTGTAAGTTCTCCACTGCCTTAACTGGATATTGAACTCACACACCTTTGGTCCTGTCACTGGCTGTGACCAACGCCTTTATCCACTGTGCCATGTGTCCTCAATTGAATATCTATTTGAAAGCAAATGTATACAAACAGTGCCAGTAATGGCTGCTGTGATGTGAATGAGACCAAACTTTTACTGTCGATAAGTCCCAAGCAATAGATTTAATCAAATTTTCATTGCTATTTTTGAATTAAACATTTACACATAAATATGTAACAATTTGGGAAATTTTTAATAGAAACTGATGGTGGGTCCTACACTGCAAATTAGCCAAAAATATTACCAGCAGTAAAAATCTTGTTGGCATTAAATAACCCATTGAAGTTGATATGCTGTAAGACAAATCAAACCAAACCAATTAGAGTTGTTATTCACCTAAACTGGCTGTAAACCATGGCTAGAAAGTTCAGTATGCCTTGCTATTTAACCCATAGCTGGGGGGAAGAATAGATAGATTCACGCCTTTCTAAAAGACAGTTGTATGAAAGTGAATGCCACAGACGAGGTCAAAATTTGAACTTGATTCACTAATAACCGTTACGTTGTATGTAACTACTTGTACAAGAAGGTAAAATAAATGACTTTGTTTTAGTTTACCAACTATATATTTTTGAGGAAAAAAATATGACCAGTGATAAAAAAATCTTGTCAGCATTAAATAACACACTGAGGTTGATATGCTGTAAAACAAACTAAACAAACCTGAAGAAACTTTAGTGCAGTGGCTTCAATTGACAATATGGAAACATGTACCACTTGAGACAGATTGTCTGCAAGCCAAACTTCATTATCATCATCATAATTTCTCTCTAAAGGAACAAAATCTTTCTTCACTGTGGATAAAAGCCACCTTTACCAGAACTATTCAGTATGGGAGCTACATGAAATAGATGGTCCAAAAAATGGCTGTTTTCAGAAAATATGACATTCAGTATAGCTGGGAGAATTTATTGCAATTCAGTCTCTAAATATTCTTATGATGACAGCTACCTCAGAAATTTTACATTACTTTAAGTCAGTGTGTCTCAACCAATGTTCTGCAGAACCCTAGGGTTTCACAACAGATCACTAGGAGTTTCACAGGAGACAGTGATAAATAGTCTAATGTATTTTTGAGCAATTTTTGTTTAATTTTAAGCTTGTGATTTTACTATACACATACAGTTTATTGTTGGAAAGTGATTGCTTATAATAAATTATAATGATGTTGGTCATTTATATTTTTGTGTATTTACCAATATTTTTTGGTGACTGAAAATCTCAGTGTGAGGTTTCATAAACAAGCAATATGATTTTTTTTTTTTTTTGCATTAGCAATAAATTTGACAAAAAAGGAAGTTATTTTTTCCTTAAACCATTTTTAAATAAAATATATTTTTACAATGTGAACTACAATAAAAAAAAAAATTAAAAAAAACATAGATATTAATAACTGTATATAAGAATCTTTATGCAGGGGTTTGCTGACACACGGAATATATTCAAAATGGTGCCACAATGGTAAAAAGATTGAAGTGCTGCTCTAAGCAATGTTTGTCCCTTACTATCCTTCTCACCCTCTATTCTACCATTTATTTACAGAAGCTTGTTAAGTAGGCTAATCATGACACTCCACAACTTCCTATTCTTTATAGTTCTAAGCAATGTTTATCCCCTTACTCTCCTTACCAATCCCTGTTCTGCCATCAGTTTACACAAGCTTATTTAGTAGGTTAATCATGACCCTCCACAACTTCCTATCTTTTGTAACTCTAAGCAATGTCTGTCTCCTTATTATCCTTACCAATCCCTGTTCTGCCATCCATTTACACAAGCTTATTTAGTAGGTTAATCATGACCCTCCACAACTTCCTATCTTTTGTAACTCTAAGCAATGTCTGTCTCCTTATTATCCTTGCCAATCCCTGTTCTGCCATCAATTTACACAAGCTTATTTACTAGGTTAATCATGACCCTCCACAACTTCCTATCTTTTGTAACTCTAAGCAATGTTTGTCTCTTCATTATCCTTGCCAATCCCTGTTCTGCCATCAATTTATACAAGCTTATTTACTAGGTTAATCATGACCCTCCACAACTTCCTATCTTTTGTAACTCTAAGCAATGTTTGTCTCCTTATTATTCTTTGCCAATCCCTGTTCTGCCATCAATTTACACAAGCTTATTTACTAGGTTAATCATGACCCTCCACAACTTCCTATCTTTTGTAACTCTAAGCAATGTCTGTCTCCTTATTATCCTTACCAATCCCTGTTCTGCCATCCATTTACACAAGCTTATTTAGTAGGTTAATAATGACCCTCCACAACTTCCTATCTTTTGTAACTCTAAGCAATGTCTGTCTCCTTATTATCCTTACCAATCCCTGTTCTGCCATCCATTTACACAAGCTTATTTACTAGGTTAATCATGACCCTCCACAACTTCCTATCTTTTGTAACTCTAAGCAATGTCTGTCTCCTTATTATCCTTACCAATCCCTGTTCTGCCATCCATTTACACAAGCTTATTTAGTAGGTTAATAATGACCCTCCACAACTTCCTATCTTTTGTAACTCTAAGCAATGTCTGTCTCCTTATTATCCTTGCCAATCCCTGTTCTGCCATCAATTTACACAAGCTTATTTAGTAGGTTAATAATGACCCTCCACAACTTCCTATCTTTTGTAACTCTAAGCAATGTCTGTCTCCTTATTATTCTTTGCCAATCCCTGTTCTGCCATCAATTTACACAAGCTTATTTACTAGGTTAATCATGACCCTCCACAACTTCCTATCTTTTGTAACTCTAAGCAATGTCTGTCTCCTTATTATCCTTACCAATCCCTGTTCTGCCATCCATTTACACAAGCTTATTTAGTAGGTTAATAATGACCTTCCACAACTTCCTATCTTTTGTAACTCTAAGCAATGTCTGTCTCCTTATTATCCTTGCCAATCCCTGTTCTGCCATCAATTTACACAAGCTTATTTACTAGGTTAATCATGACCCTCCACAACTTCCTATCTTTTGTAACTCTAAGCAATGTCTGTCTCCTTATTATCCTTACCAATCCCTGTTCTGCCATCCATTTACACAAGATTATTTAGTAGGTTAATCATGACCCTCCACAACTTCCTATCTTTTGTAACTCTAAGCAATGTCTGTCTCCTTATTATCCTTACCAATCCCTGTTCTGCCATCCATTTACACAAGCTTATTTACTAGGTTAATCATGACCCTCCACAACTTCCTATCTTTTGTAACTCTAAGCAATGTCGGTCTCCTTATTATCCTTACCAATCCCTGTTCTGCCATCAATTTATACAAGCTTATTTAGTAGGTTAATAATGACCCTCCACAACTTCCTATCTTTTGTAACTCTAAGCAATGTCTGTCTCCTTATTATCCTTACCAATCCCTGTTCTGCCATCCATTTACACAAGCTTATTTACTAGGTTAATCATGACCCTCCACAACTTCCTATCTTTTGTAACTCTAAGCAATGTTTGTCTCCTTATTATCCTTACCAATCCCTGTTCTGCCATCCATTTACACAAGCTTATTTACTAGGTTAATCATGACCCTCCACAACTTCCTATCTTTTGTAACTCTAAGCAATGTCTGTCTCCTTATTATCCTTACCAATCCCTGTTCTGCCATCCATTTACACAAGCTTATTTACTAGGTTAATCATGACCCTCCACAACTTCCTATCTTTTGTAACTCTAAGCAATGTCTGTCTCCTTATTATCCTTACCAATCCCTGTTCTGCCATCCATTTACACAAGCTTATTTAGTAGGTTAATCATGACCCTCCACAACTTCCTATCTTTTGTAACTCTAAGCAATGTTTGTCTCCTTATTATCCTTACCAATCCCTGTTCTGCCATCCATTTACACAAGCTTATTTAGTAGGTTAATCATGACCCTCCACAACTTCCTATCTTTTGTAACTCTAAGCAATGTCTGTCTCCTTATTATCCTTACCAATCCCTGTTCTGCCATCCATTTACACAAGCTTATTTACTAGGTTAATCATGACCCTCCACAACTTCCTATCTTTTGTAACTCTAAGCAATGTCGGTCTCCTTATTATCCTTACCAATCCCTGTTCTGCCATCCATTTACACAAGCTTATTTACTAGGTTAATCATGACCCTCCACAACTTCCTATCTTTTGTAACTCTAAGCAATGTCTGTCTCCTTATTATCCTTACCAATCCCTGTTCTGCCATCCATTTACACAAGCTTATTTACTAGGTTAATCATGACCCTCCACAACTTCCTATCTTTTGTAACTCTAAGCAATGTCTGTCTCCTTATTATCCTTACCAATCCCTGTTCTGCCATCCATTTACACAAGCTTATTTACTAGGTTAATCATGACCCTCCACAACTTCCTATCTTTTGTAACTCTAAGCAATGTCGGTCTCCTTATTATCCTTGCCAATCCCTGTTCTGCCATCAATTTACACAAGCTTATTTACTAGGTTAATCATGACCCTCCACAACTTCCTATCTTTTGTAACTCTAAGCAATGTTTGTCTCCTTATTATTCTTTGCCAATCCCTGTTCTGCCATCCATTTACACAAGCTTATTTACTAGGTTAATAATGACCCTCCACAACTTCCTATCTTTTGTAACTCTAAGCAATGTTTGTCTCCTTATTATCCTTACCAATCCCTGTTCTGCCATCCATTTACACAAGCTTATTTAGTAGGTTAATCATGACCCTCCACAACTTCCTATCTTTTGTAACTCTAAGCAATGTCTGTCTCCTTATTATCCTTACCAATCCCTGTTCTGCCATCCATTTACACAAGCTTATTTACTAGGTTAATCATGACCCTCCACAACTTCCTATCTTTTGTAACTCTAAGCAATGTCTGTCTCCTTATTATCCTTGCCAATCCCTGTTCTGCCATCAATTTACACAAGCTTATTTACTAGGTTAATCATGACCCTCCACAACTTCCTATCTTTTGTAACTCTAAGCAATGTTTGTCTCTTTATTATCCTTGCCAATCCCTGTTCTGCCATCAATTTATACAAGCTTATTTACTAGGTTAATCATGACCCTCCACAACTTCCTATCTTTTGTAACTCTAAGCAATGTTTGTCTCCTTATTATTCTTTGCCAATCCCTGTTCTGCCATCAATTTACACAAGCTTATTTACTAGGTTAATCATGACCCTCCACAACTTCCTATCTTTTGTAACTCTAAGCAATGTCGGTCTCCTTATTATCCTTGCCAATCCCTGTTCTGCCATCAATTTACACAAGCTTATTTACTAGGTTAATCATGACCCTCCACAACTTCCTATCTTTTGTAACTCTAAGCAATGTCTGTCTCCTTATTATCCTTACCAATCCCTGTTCTGCCATCCATTTACACAAGCTTATTTAGTAGGTTAATCATGACCCTCCACAACTTCCTATCTTTTGTAACTCTAAGCAATGTCTGTCTCCTTATTATCCTTGCCAATCCCTGTTCTGCCATCAATTTACACAAGCTTATTTACTAGGTTAATAATGACCCTCCACAACTTCCTATCTTTTGTAACTCTAAGCAATGTCTGTCTCCTTATTATCCTTGCCAATCCCTGTTCTGCCATCCATTTACACAAGCTTATTTAGTAGGTTAATCATGACCCTCCACAACTTCCTATCTTTTGTAACTCTAAGCAATATCTGTCTCCTTACTCTCTATTCCCAGTCATTGTTCTGTCATTAATTTAAAAAAGCTCATTAACTTCTGTGACAATTATCCTCATCTTTATTGTTGTCATCACAATGTTTCAGTGCTCTGGGTAACCTTCAAGTAATTTAAAACTGAACCTTTTATTTAATGTTAATGGGGGGGCAGTCACAGATTATCCTTTTTCCACAGCCCATATATTTCATCTTGGTCTTATTATTTTCTCTCAACTTCCCAGAATCTCCTTTGTTTTACTATTTCTGAAGATAGGATTAAATCTGATCCTAAAATACTATTCCCACTGGATTGCTAATAGCTCAGAGATGCTTGCTTGCCCTCTGCAAATTTCAACTACCAAAGATGGCTGAAAAGCATTCAAATGTTTAAAATCTAAGATAAATAAATGTAGACAGGCATTCTGTTGATGAAACCTTTCATGGCTTCCAACTTTGAATAATAATAAAATTCAAGGTTACGACTACTAATACTGCTTGTGGAAATAAAGCAACAGAAATGAAGAATACTCCTTAAAAATTGAATAATGATTGACAGCACTTCATCTAAATAAAATTCATGATAATATTTACTGCTATTAATACTGCTGGCGGAAATGAAGCAAATGAAATAAAGATGAAAGAAATAATAGTTAAAAATTAATAATGGCTGACAATATTTCATCTAAAAATAAAATTCAATATAATATTACTGCTACTAATACTACAAGTGTAAATAAAGCAATTAAAACAAAAGAAATAATCATCAGAAATTAGTAATGGTTGACAATATTTCTAATAATATAATTCAATATGACTGTTTCAATTGTAAACTAAATCTTTACACAGCTAAGCTAAGTCTGGCACAAGAACACAGTGTTGTGTACTTTAGTGAAGATCAAATAGCCAAGCAATAACCATTTGAGATTAGTTTCTTTACCATTATTCCACAGTAAGCATTGAAACGACATATAATGAAAGTCAGCAGAAACAAATTCTTGATTTGATGTTTTAATAAGAGAATGATTTGCTCGAAGCAACGAATAGCATTAGCGATATGTCTAATGTTCGATACCATAAAATTTACAAAAAATACTAAGGATAAAAACAAAACAAATCTACATAAAAATGATAAATAAATAAAAAAAATCTTCAATTTTTTTTTTTCTTTTTTTTTTAATGCCAATAATGGCATTAGTTTCCTATTTTCAAGTGTCATTTGCCCCCCACCCACCTTCACCGTTACCATTGCTCTGGCTTACACCACCATGCCTTGCAGCTGGCATTCTCGTTAGTGTTAATGAGAGAAGGTCATTTAAGTAATACTGACATGAGGAAATTATCTTTGTTAGCTTTCATGGAAGTTTTCTTGGGGGGGTGGTCTTCTTTCAACATAAATGCTCACTGTCAGTTTTAATTAGTGAACAATCATTATTGTCGACAAGAGCTTCGACTGAGCTCTTACTGGTAAAGGTAATTTTGCTGCTGCAGTATCGATTACCTTTAATTTTCACTTTGGTATGAGACAAACTGTGATTTTTATTTTTGCCTATGTTTACATTGTGTATGGAGCAGCCAAGTCTTCATATCAACTGAGTGAAGGCCAGTATGTATGGCTTAATTTAAAAACATCCATATGCAAGCAGAAGGTTCTTCATTACACATGCTGACCTCTTCTCTCATGTGTCTGGCAGCAAGGCCTCTGATAGGAGATTGGCGGTTTTGAGGAGTGTGGAACCACCCATTAATTATTGTTGTTTTTAAGTCCACCCTTACTTGAATTGGTAGCACATGTTAGGGTCTCAGCTATGGGCAAATTGTGAATCCCCAAACAAAAACCAACAGTACATTTTTATAATAAAATGACCAACAATACATTTCTATAGGAAAATGACAATCAATGCAACATTAAAAAGATATAAAAATACATTTTTATAGTAAAATTACTAACAATACATTTTATGATCTACAAAATATATATTGAAAAAATATACTTTTACTTTGAAAGTATAAAATTATGTACAAAATATCTGTGGTTGAAAGCATAAAATTATTTATAATTATTTAATATATATAAATACCAAATATTTAAATTTTAGCATTAAATAACCCATGGAGGTTGATAGACTGTCAAATAAAATCAACCAACCAAACAACATGAAAGAACTCTTTTATAACATTAGCCTATATAATATCCAACAATTTCTTAAAGAAATCAAATGGTATTCCAAAATACAAGTTCAACTAAACTGCAGCATAAAATACACATTTACCACCTCTAGTAATTATGTCCACACAGACATGCATATGCACAAAAGCTGAGTATCATCTACAATTTATTCAACTGTGAAAGCAGAATAACATATATCATATTTTTGTTACTTCAAAGCTCCGAAGAAAATTAAATTTCAACATTAAATGACCCATAAGGAGTTGATATGCCATTAAACAAACAAATCAATCTTTCATGTGCCCTTATCTCTTCAGGAGATGGTGATCATAGCTCTCCACAACTTCCTATCTTTTGTAGCTCTAAGCAATGTTTCTCTTTTGTATTTTCCGCTCCCATTCCTGTTTACACAATCTCATTAGTAGGTTAGTGAATTTTCTTCACTGTACTTCCAGTGAGGACACTTGCCATGAATGTCTACCCAAAATCCCAAATCTCAAGTAGACCTTATATATGATGAATTTCTGAAGATGCTGCAAAAATGGTTTGTTTCTTGTGCCACTCCAGGAAGTACCTGACTCCTCCTGTCAGACTTGGTCTGTTCAGATGTATCTGCCTGTCTGGCTTTTTTTCAGTCTGTTCAGATGCATCTACTTGTCTGTCTTTGCATAAATCTTTAGAAAAGGCAGATCAGACCAGAAATGGAGCACTTCTGCCATATCTGGCCTGGAGCTAACCAACCTTAACTTTTCAGCTTCAACAGAGCTGAAAAGCATTTACAGAACCTTATGGGTGATGAATTATTTTTAACACCACAACCCTTTTTACCACAGGTAATATGTAAAGTTCTCGCTACTCTGTTGCTATTTCCATGGCAAATGTGCAGACATGTTGCATTCCTTAGTTCTACAAGTTCAGAACTTCCATGCCACATCCACATGATCTTGTCAGCCTTATTCCCTTCATATTTACTAGCTAAGAAGGAAGATCCACACAGACAGCTTGGTCATGAGTTTTGTGGAACAGACTCCCAAGAGAATGTTTCCCAGGTCACTCCAATCTTAACTGTCTCAAGTCTAAGGTTAACTGTTGTCTATCCTACATATCCTCATAATCTGCATGTAGTTCCTCCTCTTACATCAATACAACTTTATTCAGTAACACTCTACCTTGAGTGTCTCTTGCCTGCTGCATTGTGTGAACATTTAGAAAAACATGAAACAAAAATGCTCTGCATATTTTATTTTTTTTAATTCTATTCACCCCAAGCAAGGCAGTAAAGCCACAGAGATGTAAGGGGTTACTGGGTGGGGAAGAGTTAGAAAGAGGAACATTGCTAAGGGCCAATAATAGAGGATAAGAGTAATCAAGGCGACAGAGATAGATATTTGCATTGCATTTAAATTTTGGCAGATTAAAGTTGGCTGCAAAGCATGAAGCCAGGAGGTAGTTACACAAGTGAGAAGTGTGAGAAAAGAAACTCTTAGCATAGAATTTACAGTTACATCTAGCCAGCTCAACTGTTAATTGCTGAGACCTTGTCATCAGTCTAGTACTGTGCTTAAATTTGAAGAGTCTAGGCATTATAATGAAGAGCTCAGCTGAATAATTTACCATGAAAGTATTTATAGAGAGGCAACTTTATAGTGGTGGGAAAGTGACTGAAACCACCATGACAGATTGAAGCCAATAATATTGCTGATTCATCTTTGGATTTTAACAAGGATCACTACATAGATACCAAGAGTACCGGACCATATGTAGCTGCAATATTCTAAGCATGGACGAATGGTAGGCTTATAGCTCTTTTCATGATCCTATCTCTTCTGAAAGTTTTCTCATGTTTGCTTTAAAAAAGCATTGTAAGTGTCATCTGATAGTCACATATACCTGGGACTTATTTTAAGAGTCATGTCTTCTCTTTCTTTTATGTGTCATGTCACTTCAGGATGTTGGTGATCATGGCTCTCCACAATTTCCTGTGCTTTGTAGCTCTTAATAAGTTTCATCTTTTTATTATCACTCCTAAATCTTGTTCTGCCATACATGCATGCAAGCTTCATAGATAAGATATGCATTGTTTTCCTCTCTCCCTCTTGCCTTCAATCTTTGTTAAATCAATACCATCAAATTTTCCAAGCCCTCTTTCTTCATTATGTACCTCAGAAATTTCAACTCCCTCTTCCTCATTTTAAGTATAAGTGTTCTTGTTGCCATTATCTCTAGAACTTCATCATGGTATTCTCAGCATCCTTCTGTAGAACCACATTACTGCTGCTTCAAGTCTCTTCTTCATCTGTGAGGAGATTGTCCAGCATTCACTGCCATATAGAAATGATATGACTTTTCTTTGTTTCTAATGAAATTTTTCTGTTTCTTAATATTTTACTTAACTTTTCAAAGGCATCTTTTGCTATCCCAATATGCTTTCAGATTTCTTGCTCCTAAAACACTGAAACCCATTTTTAACAGGACAGTTTGATAATGTGTTCTCCCAATTCTCGAAATCAGCAAACTACATCAGTAACTTCGTGGCCGGTTTTAAAATAATGCCTCAAAATTGCTAGTAATGATAATTTCTAACTCAAAAAGTCAAGTTAAATAATAATTTATGATTTTTTTTTGCTTGTTTACAATGATGTTCATCATGTACAAGACCCAAGAGCCACTCTAGGTAGAGGTTTACAGCATAAGAGTCACAGTCTATGGGGATATGTGGGGGAAGATAACGACTGACCCTAGACTTGAACAGGTTAAGATTGTAACAATTGTGTGAACATTTAGAAAAACATGAAACAAATATGCTCTGCATATTTTATTTTTTTTAATTGTGTTCACCCCAAGCAAGGCTATAATGCCACAGAGACGCAAAGGGTTACTTGATGGGGAAGAGTTAGAAAGAGAAACATTGCTAAGGGCCAATAATAGAGAATAAGAGTAATCAAGGCGACAGAGATAGAGATTTGCATTGCTAATAAATAATAATTTATCATTTTTTTTTTGCTTGTTTACAATGATGTTCATCATGTACAAGACCCAAGAGCTACTCTAGGTAGAGGTTTACAGCATAAGAGTCACAGTCTATGGGGATATGTGGGGGAAGATAACGGCTGGCCCGAGACTTGAACAAGTTAATAAATTTCATCTTTTTGTTATCGCTCCTAAATCTTGTTCTGCCATACATGCATGCATTTTGGGAGATGAAATGAGCTCTAGAGTAAAAATGAAAATATTTTGATACACACTAATTTCTCGACGATTGAAATGTTACATGTTGTTTGATTATAAATGTGAGACACACAGAAAGAATTAAACTGGTATTTGAAGAAAACCTGTTAATTATTCCACTGGAGGAGGTATGCATATTGAATCCTGCATGTACTTACTACTGGGTGTAAACAATCAACAAAATAAGATGAAAGAAATATGAGTCAAAAATTAATAATAATGACAATGCTTCATCTAAGAAACTAAGACTACTTAAGACTATTACATCTACTACTACTAGGTGTAAACAAGCAACAAAATAAGATGAAAGTCAAAAATTAATAATGACAATACTTTATCAAATAAATACTAATATTTTGCAAACTGAATGTGATTGCTTTAATCACAAGCTGAACATTCTAATGCATTTAATGTTCTGCATTTTATTTAGGAATGTATCCTTAAACCACCAGCTGTGAGTCTGTTACATCAGCCCCAAGGGGAGATAAAAATTTAAGTGAGTTTTGACATCTTTCAAAGTTTGTAAATTTTGGTTTCAAACCCATTTCAATTTTCTCCCATTTGACGTTTGACATTTGATCCCCATGTTCACTTTTCTTGTGGCTTCCCTCCCATGTGTGATTTGAACTTTCAAGTCCCTGTAAAATGCATCAGAACTCTCCAGCCTGTAAAACGCATCAGCACTCACCTTGCATTTTGTTCTGCAACCCAGCATTGCTCAGTGCATTTCTCTTCCTGCTTGACATCAGTAGACAAAACTCCAATAAATGATTCATCATTTTCCAATCTAACTTTTCATCTGTCAAACCCTGAAAAGGCCAACAGCCAATCTTGCATTAAATGAAAGCAAAATGCAAGAAATTGACAGTTATAAAGAAAGTAAAATTTAAGTTTAAACTTTAAAAACTTTATGAATTATGCTTGTCTATCTCAGTCAGTTCAAATGTATTTGTCTATATATCTCACTCAGTTCTGATGTATATAACTGCCTGTTTTTTGGGTCAATTCAGATATATCTACCTATTTTTTTTATCCTTTGGATGTATCTGCCTGTTTGGCTTTTTTGGTCCATTCAGATGTGTCTGCCTGTCTGTCTTTTTTGGTCCATTCAGATGTGTCTGCCTGTCTTTTTTGGTCCATTCAGATGTATCTGCCTGTTTGTCTTTTTTGGTCCATTCAGATGTGTCTGCCTGTCTGTCTTTTTTGGTCCATTCAGATGTGTCTGCCTGTCTGTCTTTTTTGGTCCATTCAGATGTATCTGCCTGTCTGTCTTTTTTGGTCCATTCAAATGTGTCTGTCTGTCTCTCTGTCTTTTTTGGTCCATTCAAATGTGTCTGCCTGTCTGTCTTTTTTGGTTCATTCAGATGTATCTGCCTGTCTGTCTTTTTTGGTCCATTCAGATGTATCTGCCTGTTTGTCTTTTTTGGTCCATTCAAATGTATCTGCCTGTTTGTCTTTTTTGGTCCATTCAGATGTGTCTGCCTGTCTTTTTTGGTCCATTCAGCTGTATCTGCCTGTCTTTTTCTGTCCATTCGAGTATACCAGCATGGCTGTCCATCTCTCTCTATTCAGATATATCTGCCTCCTTGTCTGTCTTAGAAATGATTTACTCTAGAAATCCATTACAATTATTTCTACATCAAAAACTTTTATGTGCTCTCACGATTATGTTTACAAGGTCAAATTTCATTATGAATATTAAGGTTTTGAAAATGAAATAGATAACATTTTCAGGATATATCTATTAGATAAATATACCAAATGAATTTCATTTAATATTTTTATTATTAATATATACCAAGTAGTTGTGGTTTTTCAAAAGAAAAAATATATATATATAGTCATCATCCACAGACAGACTGTTTCATTGTATCACAGCTCCTCAGTGTGACTAGACGTCTGATTGCTTCAAGCTGGGATCGAAACTTGACTGATTTGACATCAGTCACATATCTTAGCTGTAGGCCATCATCACACAGCAGAAAGGAAGAGAATTTTAATGTTTTTCTCTATACAAAATACGCCAGTGGTTCAGAGAACAATTTACTTGAAGAGTAAGTTTAATAGCAGTAGAAGCTGCAGTTTTTTACAATCCCCTAATTTATTTTACCTTTACTATATATATATATATATATATATATATATATATATATATATATATATATAGAGAGAGAGAGAGAGAGAGAGAGAGAGATGAAATAAATTCTGTTGGTGTATAATCCAAATGCGTTTAGTAATATAAAAATATTAAAGTTGGTTCACAAAAAGAGAGCTTGATGTATTTTATTTGTACAGAGCAATATATATATATATATATATATATATATATATATATACACACACAAGTTTCTGACTGAAATGAAGTGTGAGAAACTCGCCAAAAGCTCAGCAGATATTCACTGTTTATTCTGTTTAATAGTTAATGTTTAAATGAAGGCCTTGCTACCTAAGTTGACCATTTATACATATATATATCCACAGAATATGTCTTGTCCACAGAATTGATCTGGGAATTTAAATATATATATATATATATATATATATATATATATATAGTACTAGCAGCATGGCCCGGCGTTGCCCGTGCTTGATTCAAAAAACATACAACTCATACAGCAATCACTATCACTTGACTTAAAATATTTTTGCCCTTCCTTGCCTTTAAAGGAGTGCCCTTGCCGTGCTGATGTTGCTACATGCCTTACTTCTTGCCTATCTCACACTGCAAATTTTTTCTAAGCTCTATACTAAACACTGAATCTGTTACAAAAAAAGAACTAAACAAAATGAACACAAAACGATCAGCTTTAAAAAAGGACTTGTAACTGGAAAAACTGAATGAAAAAAGAATGTTAACAACAAATACTTTTTCACACCCAACCCAGTTCTGCGGAATCAGAATCAACGTTGAGTTTAAGCAAGCGAATGAGCCAATTGGAGTAAAGTGCTATGCAGATTTAAATTTTTCCCATTTGTGATGAATGCAGTTATCGATTTTTTTTGCATTCTAGCATGCTACTTAACATTTGTGTCAGTCAGCTGTTGGCTCTCACGCTGGCCAATAGAATCTTCCTGACTATTTGTCGTGGCCAGCTATAGGCTCTCACTCTGGCCAGTAGAAAATGGCTGCAAACTACATGAAAACTGCCGTAGAAGCATGAAAAAATCGATTATTTCCACTATCAATGGGAGTTGGCAAATGCAAAGTCAATCTTGGCCTTCCCGCTAACTTGGAGCATGTGCATGTAAATTTTGGTGCAAATCCTGCCTTTTATAGATAGAGATGACAAATTGGAAAAAGGTTTTGTGATGTGTTTCATCCATTTGGATTTCATTGAATTGGGCTCTGTAAATGTTTCCACATCTACGCGTGCGCATCTTTTTTGTAAGAATATTTTTTTTTTCAATCTAGCCAAATTGATGTGTATTTTTCTTTTTCTCTCCATCATCTTTGTCCCTGGCTATCCCACATCGCGACAACAGAAAGTCTACCAAGAAAAAAATATTCTTTCAAAAATTTTGAAACTACCAGCATCTCTCATTTTGTGTGCATGTATAGACATGGCAACTTCAACAAGGGCCAGTCCAATGAAGTCCATGTCACAAAAACTTCATTCAGCTTGTCATGCTATTTTTCTAAACACTGTTGATATATAAAATTATACAAAATTATATATTGTTATATCATTGTGTGTGTATCTATCTATATATATATATATATATATATGTATTGTATATTTAGGCAGCAATCATTCATTTATACATATTTTATTAAAAACAACAGATATGATTAAACTCTTTATTTAATTTTTCTTGTGTTTGAACAAATGTTTTCTTTTTTGGACATAATGTATGTAGAAACAGTCCAAATGTTCTATAATTCTGAGCGCTTTCAGCTATACTTGTAGTCATTATCAAGGATGATTTTATTTTTGCTTTTTAATTGGTTGTATGGGTTGTGGGTATATTTTTAGAGTCATAGGGATGTTTTATTTTTATTTTCTGAACACAGCCACATTGTGGCTGTGTTCATAGATAATATTAAGTGTTGGCTTTCTCATTTTTATTATTAAGGCTTCCATTATTTTTAATCTTTTTTTACAGGTGGATGAGGTTATTATACTTGTATTTTTTTACTAGTATGTTTCAGATGGAATCTGGTAAGTTTGTGTGTGCGTTTAAATGGGTCCTAATAGAGCTGTGGTCAGATGTAACGTAAGGCATCTGGATAGGCATGTAGTTGTGTGACCAATGTAATTATTTATGAATTCAGTTTGATCAGGAACACAACTTCTTAAGCAACAGTTAAACTTATAGATAATGTTGTAATTTTGATTTTGCTGGTGTGTTGTTATTTTTGAGGATAAGGTTTGCTATCTCTCTTTATTTCTGAGATGAGATATTACGTACATTATTTACATTATTCAGATTATTGTCCTCATCTTTGTTGCCATTTTTATTACAACATTTCGACCATTGTACACTCCGGCCTTCTTCATGTGGTTGGAATGTCGAACTGAACCCTTTATTTCACTCACTGGGGTAGACTGTTATAGTTCCACGTACTATGTTTAATGGATGTCAGTTATCAGTTATCTCCTGTTAATATCCCTCTGAAAGTTCTACACTACCTTAACTAGGTATTGAACTCACACTCTTTTGGGTCCTGTCACTGGATCTAACTAACGCCTTTAGCCACTGTGCCATATGTCCTTGGGTTTGACATTCCAACCACCTGAAGAAGGCCGAAGTGTACAACAGCTGAAACATTGTAATAAATATGGCGACAAAGATGAGGACAATAGTTTGAATAATGTAAATAATCAGGTTAGCTGTTTTAATTTAAATATATAAAACACACACACACATATATATATATATATATATATATATATATATATGTAAGCAAATATGTGGATATAGATCCGACTGTATGAAGAAAAATATGGAAAAACAAAAATCTGAATATGCAAGTATGCTGTTTGCCGAAACGTCTGATGTCGACATTGAAACAACATTAAAACAGCATACTTGCATATTCGGATTTTTGTTTTTCCATATTTTTCTTCATATATATATATATATATATATATATATATATCAAATATGTGGTGCAGTTCAATTTATATTACATTAATCATTCATACATAAAGTAGATTAGTTAAGTTAATGATATAAATGGCGAAAAACATCTTTGCAAACAAATTTATTAAAGTTACATTAACCCACAAACCTCTCAATGAATGTTATGTCCTTGTTTTTAATAATTTCAAGTTGTATAAGTTTTTTTATTTTGCTAGTACTTTCAGCTGTACTTACAGCCATCCTCAGCCATGGAAATTAGTTTGTTTTTTATTTTTTTAGTAAATCCAGGTAGTGGCAGGACACGAAAAATTAAATGTTAATCAAAATATGCTTTTTAGAAATGTATTATTATTCATTTTGGAGTGGGCAGTCGCAACGCTAATTTTGAATTTTTTGGGGGAAATTTAAGAGAGCGTTTTTTACTAATATGGTAATTTGAGAATTTTTTTGTTGTAATATATATATATATATATATATATATATATATATATATACTGGGTGTCCATAAAGTTCGTGTGCACTTTAAAAAATTTATAACTTTATTTGTATTTGCAATAGAAATAATCTGTAAAAATGTTATGAAGTTTAATGTACCTAGTTTTAAGTATAGTTATTGAATAATTTTTAGATAAGTACAAAAATATTTTCTTTTTTCCAGTGTATTACCCTTTGTATTGCTAATGATGGAGGACATCCATTCTTTACTTCTTTCTAATTCTTTTTACAAATTATTTCTATCGCAAATACAAATAAAGTTATAAATTTTTTAAAGTGCACACGAACTTTATGGACACACTGTATCTTTCATTTCTGTATAAAATCTACTTTTATATCTCCCCCAAACTGTTTTTCCAAGCCTTGATTCATTTTTTAATCATGCACCTTCCTGGCATTTTCATTGATTTACTCATAATTCAAACAGTATAAGATGTGGGATATTTCCATTAAGCTAGACATGATCCACATGTTTGATCTCTGCTTGTGTTATTGAACTGACTTTCAAGTCTCAACATGAACAAAATTATTCAAGTGGGATATTTCAATTTCTCCCTTGAAGATGTTACTTTTGCCATTAACTCTTTACTTAGTCATTGAACAAACTATTTTCTTTGAAGGACTTTATGTTAGTCTTTGGACTTGTCAATTCTTTATGTGCATCAAGGCTTGTAAAATCCAAAATTGTAATTTGTTTCATGATCTAATCATCAGAATTTTGAAGAAAAGAAATTTGTCAATGTTAAAGTTCATCTGATCTTAAATGTTATATTCAAATAAAAATTATCATAATTAATAATTTGAAATGTACAAATAATTTAAAATATTTAAAATGTCTTATACCCTGCTTAAATGAGGAGATACAAAGATTCAATATCTCCTTCTAAAATTTGTTTGAAAAAATATCTCACATATGTTATGCAAAGTTGAGGTACCTGGTAGATTAAATGTAAATGATAAGTCTTTTATGCAAAATTGAGGTACCTGGTAGGTTAATGTTTATTCAAACACCATAAATTACCAGTACTTATACCTAGGAGCTTGAGAAAAATACTTTGATGAGAAGCAGGTGAGTGTTATGACATGGGCGCCCCAATCTCCTGACCTCAACCCCATAGAAAACTTATGGAGCATGTTGCTCAACTGCTTTGTCGAGAGCCTGTACTTTATAATGCTCCATAAGTTTTCTATGGGGTTGAGGTCAGGAGATTAGGGTGCCCATGTCGTAATACTCACCTACTTCTCATCAATGTATTCCTTCATCAATTTTGACTTGTGACAGAGTGCATTATCCTGCATATAAATGAGCTTGGTGGGTCGATTTGCACCCTTTTAGCAAAATGGAGCAGACAAGATTCTAAAATTCTCTTGTACTGCTCGCTCCTGAGGGTCTTTTCAATAGGTTTTAAGAAACCAGTTCCAGGAAAAGAAATGCATCCCCAGAACATTATACTGAACAGATGCTTGACAGTACTTACTGCTAAATTCAAAGAGCTTTCAAAGCTTCTTCTTCGAATTTTAGATCGCTTGTCCTTTGAATTTAGCTCAAATTTCGTTTCATCGGAGAAGAGAACATTTAGTAAAAAAAAAATCAGGTGAGTCACTTTTATCGAACAGCACTGTATATTAACCCAAACTTTACTCCATTTGGCTATTATCCTGTCTGACCATGAAATCTTTAAAAATATTAATGAGAATATATATATTCTGAAGAACACGTATCTACTTTAATCTGAGACTTGGATGTTTGTAATCTTTCATTTTTTTGGCTCCTAAATATTTTAAAAGAGATTATCTCTTTTTGGAATTTGCTGATCCCTCACTTCAGAGGTGCTAAATATTCAAAAGTAATTTTTCTTTTTATACCATACCCCACTTAATGCAAATATATTTTGGTGTTATGCATGCAAAATATGAAACGTGTATCTGGTGTACAAAGATATAACATAAACCAAAAGACACTGATTTTATATATAGATTTTATCAGTGAGTTTTTGCATTCTGCTCTGAAAATAACCCGATTGTTTTATTTTAACATTATCAAAAACTTATGCTTGCAGACTTTAGTAAAAAAAATATGAGATAGCTTTCTGTCTTTTAATGTTAATATTCCCCCAATAAAAGGCTCGAGAGCTACTCAAAATAGATTACTGTTAAAATAGTTATGACAAATGAAGTTCACTCTGTACAAGACACAAGAGCCACTCGAGGTAGAGAGTTACAGAGTAAGAAGATATGTTGTGTAGATAATGGTTAACCTTAGACTTGGGCAGATTAAGATTGTATTTATTGGGGAAGCATCCTCTTGGGAGTCAGTTCAAAACTTGAAGAGGTTAAGATAATAGTGTTTGGGTGAGCATACCAGCTGGAGTCAGTTCCACCAAGGGGCAGTTCTTTGGAAAAAGCTAAGAGAAACTTTTCTCTTTTACTTATAGAATAGAAATTCCAGTCTTTTGACTGTTGTAAAGAAAATGCCAAAGAAACTATTAACATTCCTATGTTTATGGGCAACGTCATGATACCAACTGCCTGTAAATTTCAGGGAGTGTCCCTCATGGAAATCTAAATAACTTGGCTCACTTGCTTTTCTCTTATCTTCAAAGTGCTTCTTAAATAAAAGCAAAATTTTGGGTGTTTGCTGCTGTTGTTCTGGACCTATCCCAAATACACACTTGGCCATTATCATAGATCACCCTGCATGCTACCATTTGCCATACTTGCTTTATTCACTGCCTCTACTTGAAGACAAAATTCTTATTACCTTTGAGATTTTAACTCCGAATCCTTAAACCTTTGATAAATAGGCTTCCACACTGTTAATTTATGATGCTGACATTATTAGTTTGTGTATTCGTATGTTCTCATCAAGTGCCTGCTGATTGTTGCTGTATGTCTAGTGAGGGAATGTCCCTTCAGATTTCTAGCAATTTCCAGAGTTTTCATTTGAAAATGGCATTGCAATAGAAAAAGCTTTTGTCTGTGTATGTTCATTGACCATGGAGTTTGTTTCTTCAGAATTCTTGCCTTTATCCTGCAAATGAAATACAATAAATTATCAAACAGATAAGATAAGTAACACTTGCTCTGTCAGCAAGTCCTGCACTCCTGCAGATGGGGTTAGAGCATCAACCAAAAGTGCTACCTACCAAATAAAATCCATCCACAGTTATGCATAAATGGCCAACAATACCTATCTGAACTGTAAATGTTTACAGACTCAAATATAAATGACTAGTATTTACCTATTGCTGAACAAATACTAACTGACCGTTGAGTTTGCTTTATGATAACTTTCATATTTATGTTGCATATGAAATGCGTTAAGTTATCACCAGGGCTGGATTATGACATTCTGGGGCCCCTGGGCTAATGAAATTATGCCCTGCCACCTCAGATGAAGAACACCCTCTCACTTGCCTGCACCTGTCTTGAATATTTTTTACTCATGTTATATTTTAGCGACATTTACAGTTTTTTTACTCATGTCATTTTAGCAACATTTACAGAGCTTGAAGTAAACTTATTGCAAATTCTTTAAATAAACTAGAATAGCGATCTTTTGTTTGTCAATAAAAATATTCTTTACGAAATACCACTCACTATTTTACTCTTTAGCACAAACCAAATTAACACAGATTTCAACACAACTATAGTCAAAAAAAATTTATAACCAGTATTATAATAATAAAACCATCAAAATAAATATGAATTTGTCATATTGATATCATTTCAATTTATGAAACATTTTGAAGTTATAATATTTACAATATTAAAATCACTGTTTTATAAAAACTTTCTAAGATGTAAACATTCTGAACTTAAATCAAACATGTTATCTACTTGAAACACAATGACACAAACTAAAACATTCTTTTTTCTTGTTTTGTTTATTGTAAAGTCAAATAAATATGAGTTTGTCATGTTGATATCATTTCAGTTTATGAAACTATTTAGAAATTATAATATTTGCAATATTAAAATAAAAATGTCCATAAAAACACCGGATTATATATCATACTGTTCTTTCTGTTTTACTATAATATATATATATATATATATATATATATATATATATATATATATATATATATATATATATATATATATAATATTAATACAATACTATCAAAATGTGTTACTCAGAGTTATATGCAATAACAGTCATCAGCCTCTTAACACCAACATCATCATCAGTTTGATGGCCTAGGCTTATGAATTTATGCCTCCCTCTCACCACCACCACCAAAAAACGGGGACACTCTCTTACACCTATATATTGAGTATTTTTACTTGTGATATATTTTAGTGATATTTACAGAGCTTGAAGTAAACTTATTGCAAATTATTTAAATAAACTAGAATAGCAATCTTTTGTTTGCCAATAAAAATATTCTTTAAGAAATACCACTCGCTATTTTACTCTTTATTGCTAACGAAATTAGCACAGATTTCAACAAAACCATAATAAAAAACAAAAAAAAACAAACAGATTTTTTTATAACTAGCATTTATAATTTATAGCAATAAAACAATCAAAATAAATATGAGTTTGTGATATTGATATCATTTCAGTTTCCAAAACTATTTAGAAATTATAACATCTAGAAAATTAAAATCAGTGTTTTATAAAAACTTGAGGGGTCCTAGGCATCAGCCTATACTTACCTAAAAGATAATCTGACCCAGACTATGTGATTGGTAATAATTCAGTTAGTAGATATTTTGAGCATTTTGTAGTAAATGATAAATCAAAATTTGTTGGGATCATTAAGTAATATATACTGGTGTATTATATTCTTAGTAGCTTTTGTCTTTCTTCCTTGAAATTTATTTATCAAATTTCTCTTTACTCTCTTTCTAATATTATTCTTGTTATTTGTTTTTGTTGTTTTTTAAATTTTGATGAGTGACAAGTCAACCTACAAGAGAGTGTGATGCATATGTGGCCATTGTAAGAATTGTTTTTTGATTATTGATATTGGAGATGCAATCTCCCAGAGAGACTTCATAAACAGCATTATTTTTTATGTAGAGGGTGTTTTTGAGGTACTATGTTCAGAACCAGACTATGACTTTTTGGGGCCCCAAAAGTCTAATCAAATTATGGGACTTGCCTCAGAATTTCCTTCTAACTCACCCACAACCATCTTGAATAATTTTTTTTAGTGACATTTACATAACTTGAAGTAAACTTATTGCAAATTCTTTAAATAAACTAGAATAGCTATCTTTTGTTTGTCAATATTTTACTATTTATTACAGTAGTGTCTCGTGGGACAATACTCAGTTCAGAACTTGGAGCCTTAAACCTAATCTTACTGTTGCTGATGACTTGTTGTTATTTTCCATTATTAATGACCCCCATATTTATTTCTATGCTAGGCCTCCTGAGTGTTTATGTTAGAACAATGTGCTGTGCTGACAAAATAGTGAGATGAAATGAAACAAAATCTTGAAAGTGTATTGTCCAATGAGACACTAGCCTGGTGAATTAAAGTTTACATTTGTGAATTTGTTGGCATAGTAATTGCAAGTTCAATCCCTGTATCAGGTAGGGCTAATTCAGATTCAATGGAAACTGACAGCAGTAATTGAATAGAGCTAAAAAGGACCGAGGGTAAACAATAGAACAGGACTCAGTGAGACTACACCAAGAAGACATCAAGGAAATTGATAAGTTTGTCTACCTGAGGCGTGTCGTCAGCAAAGATGGTGGGAAGACATCAATTGCTGAATCAACAAAGCCTGAAACGCTTTCAACACTCTGCGGCTAATCTGGAGATCAACAACCCTCTCACTTTACAACAAGATCCGGATCTTCAACATCAACGTCAAGTCGGTTCTTCTTTACGGCTCAGAAACCTGATGGTTAACCAAGACCAACACAGACAAACTTCAGACATTTACCATCCGATGTATCAGGAAGATCCTCAATATCAGGAGGCTGGAAGTCATCTCCAATGTCCAACTGTATGACAGGACCAGACAAACCCCAATCTGTGACCAATCTGGAGATCAACAACCCTCTTACTTTACAAGATCTGGATCTTCAACATCAACGTCAAGTTGGTCCTACTTTATGGATCAGAAACCTGACGGGTAAACAAGACCAACACAGACAAACTTCAGACATTTACCAACCAATGTCTCAGGAACATCCTCAATATAAGGTGGCTGGAAGTCGTCTCCAAAGACCAACTGTGGGACAGGACCAGACAAACCCCAATCGAGATTGACATCGAGAAATGAAAATGGGGATGGATCAGTCACACACTCTGCAAGCCTGCTTCTAGTATCACCAGGAGGCCCTTCACTGGAATCCAGAAGGGAAGTCGTCTCCAATGTCCAACTGTGGGACAGGATCAGACAAGCTCCAATCTGCGACTAATCTGGAGATCAACATCCCTCTTACTTTACAACAAGATCTGGATCTTCAACACCAACATCAAGTTGGTCCTACTTTACAGCTCAGAAACCTGACAGGTAACCAAGAACAACACTTACAAACTTCAGACATTTACCAACCAATATCTCAAGAACATCCTTAATATCAGGTGGTGGGAAGTCGTTTCCAATGGCCAACTGTGGAACAGGACCAAGAAACAGAAATGGGGATGGACCTGCCACACACTCAACCAGCCTGCGTCTAGTGTCACCAGGCAGGCCCTTGATTGGAATCTACAAGGGAAGCGAAAGGTGGGCTGACCAAAATAGACTTGCCGCAGAAGTGTTGATGCAGAAGTAAAGGCAGTCTGCACGACACGGGCCAAGCTGAAGACGATCACCTGGAACCACATCCATTATTGTGGCTCTATGTTCCCAAAGAAATAAAGAGGTAAAGTAGTAGTAGTAAAAAGAACTAGACAAGATATCCCTCAGATATGAACATTCTGCCACCATAGATTAAATAAAGGATTTAGTTCAAAATTTCCCATAGGTTAACTGGTTAAAAAATAACCTGAGGAAGTCTGGAGGGCTTAACAGTTGAAATCATGGGATAAATAGTAACAAAGATGAGGAAGATTGTCTGAATATGATTACTGTAAATAATGATAACTCTTGATCCCTGAAATTCAGACAGTACTTACCTGTCTCTGAGTCAAGTAAATGCTTGTAGACTCCAATATGGGTGACCAGATAGATGCTTATGGAATCAGATATAAACAGGAAAGACTAATTTTAATGTTAAATAACCCAGCAGATTGCAAAATCAATAATGCCCTACCCATCTGATTTTCAGACATGTTACCTTTACACTATCTGATGGAAAAAAAAAAACAATTTAACTGAAAATCAAGTTTAGCAACAGAAAGAGATTTTGATAACTGAATAATAAAAAAATTAAATTTATTTAAGCCTTTTCTTAAAAAAACAAGAAAGAAATATGGAACTTTGGCATCAAATAAGTCTTTCTATTTTATTCTTAATTCTAATTTGAAAATTTTTGTTTAGATTTTTTGATTCTGACAGTCTTCTACAAATCAATTTTTTTGTCCTTGTGCACCTGTTACTCATTTCATGTTGATGTATTAAGTTACCAGTCAGGCCAACATCACTTGAAGATTATCAACAGCAGCAAGAACTTACAAGGATAGCACATTTACCTTGTAGAGAAAATAATGACGTAATCAAGATGTTAACATTTCCCACAGCACCAAATAAAAGGTGAGGAAGAAAACCCCTTGGTAACAGATACTCGACTGGAGAAACCTGTTTTTCTGAAAAATTATTTTAAGAGAACAATTTTATAAATTTTAACCTAAAGCATTACTGGCTGCTTGATCAGTAAATGCCAAATGTTTCCTTATAAGGCAACAGCTGATGTTACCTTTACTATTTTCCTGGAAAATTGTTGTAATAGAATGATTTTAATATATATTTCACCCAAAAGTAGCAGTGGTTTTTCAAGCAATGAATGCTGAATATTTCCTTATAGGAAAATGGTAAATATTGCAATTACCATTTCTTCCCCTGTTGGAAGTTTGGCACAACACAATCTTCTTGTTATCATTCCTTCCCCCCCACACACACCTCCCAACTAGTTATAATTCACTAAGCTAAACTTAATATTAATTAAACCAATAATAATAATAATAATAATACATTGACACCGTTTTAGGTCAAGTGCAATCAAACTTATAGTCATTGTGAACTCCATGATCTACCTGATTGTTGTGGAGTATACACAATTTCAGGGCTATATAATTCTTCTAGACTGGCTGCCAACCACAGCTAGAGAATCCAGTCTACTCTATTTAACCCTTAGATGGAGGGATAAGAAATGGATCCATCCCTTTTCTAAGAGTATTTGCAGGCAAGTGAATGTAATGAACTCAAAAGTAGAAATTCAAACTCACCTTATTCTGAACCACTATTACACCACTTGTATATTGCTCCACATAACCTTCTGCCTTACTTAGTAAATATCAATTAAATCATTTACTTATTTAACATTTTCAGTGAATTTAAAGTGAATGCTATTGAATGTCATTATTTCTCAGCTAATTTACTAAATTAAACTTGTAGCAAATAAGGATGGCTGTTTTTTTTTATTTCAAGTATAACTGTTTTACAGTCAAGTTACTGAAAGAATGGCTAGTAAGTTTATAATGTCTTTTAAAACTTCATAAAATATACAATGACACATTTTTTTAGAGACAAATTTATTAATCTGATTAAAGATGTTCATGACATAATTCTATTTTATAAAATACTAAAATATTCATTCCATTAATTTTCAGCTGGATCTTTGGGGAATTTATAATAGTAATCATAATTATTATCTATCAATCTATCTATATCATTCCATGCTAATCTATCTTTCTGTCTATATCATTCCATGTCAATCTATCTTTCTATCTATATCATTCCATGCCAATCTATCTTTCTATCTATATCATTCCATGCCAATCTATCTTTCTGTCTATATCATTCCATGCCAATCTATCTTTCTATCTATATCATTCCATGTCAATCTATCTTTCTATCTATATCATTCCATGCCAATCTATCTTTCTATCTATATCATTCCATGTCAATCTATCTTTCTATCTATATCATTCCATGTCAATCTATCTTTCTATCTATATCATTCCATGCAATCTATCTTTCTATCTATATCATTCCATGCCAATCTATCTTTTTATCTATATCATTCCATGCCAATCTATCTTTCTATCTATATCATTCCATGCCAATCTATCTTTCTGTCTATATCATTTCATGCCAATCTATCTTTCTATCTATATCATTCCATGCCAATCTATCTTTCTATCTATATCATTCCATGCCAATCTATCTTTCTATCTATATCATTCCATGCCAATCTATCTTTCTGTCTATATCATTCCATGCCAATCTATCTTTTTATCTATATCATTCCATGCCAATCTATCTTTCTGTCTATATCATTCCATGCCAATCTATCTTTCTATCTATATCATTCCATGTCAATATATCTTTCTATCTATATCATTCCATGCCAATCTATCTTTCTATCTATATCATTCCATGCCAATCTATCTTTTTATCTATATCATTCCATGCCAATCTATCTTTCTATCTATATCATTCCATGTCAATATATCTTTCTATCTATATCATTCTATGCCAATCTATCTTTCTATCTATATCATTCCATGCCAATCTATCTTTCTATCTATATCATTCCATGCCAATCTATCTTTCTATCTATATCATTCCATGCCAATCTATCTTTCTATCTATATCATTCCATGCCAATCTATCTTTCTGTCTATATCATTCCATGCCAATCTATCTTTTTATCTATATCATTCCATGCCAATCTATCTTTCTGTCTATATCATTCCATGCCAATCTATCTTTCTATCTATATCATTCCATGTCAATATATCTTTCTATCTATATCATTCTATGCCAATCTATCTTTCTATCTATATCATTCCATGCCAATCTATCTTTCTATCTATATCATTCCATGCCAATCTATCTTTCTATCTATATCATTCCATGCCAATCTATCTTTCTATCTATATCATTCCATGCCAATCTATCTTTTTATCTATATCATTCCATGCCAATCTATCTTTCTGTCTATATCATTCCATGCCAATCTATCTTTCTGTCTATATCATTTCATGCCAATCTATCTTTCTATCTATATCATTCCATGCTAATCTATCTTTCTATCTATATCATTCCATGCCAATCTATCTTTCTATCTATATCATTCCATGCCAATCTATCTTTCTATCTATATCATTCCATGTCAATATATCTTTCTATCTATATCATTCCATGCCAATCTATCTTTCTATCTATCAACCTTAGTCTGTCCCAATCTATTAATCTGTCTACCTAGCCACACCATTTATATTTTGTCACCATTTTATATTTTTAATTTCATGTGTGCCTGGTGTTTGTTTTTGATTTTGTTGACTGCACATTATAGTAGGTTCAGCTGGGCACCATCTGTCAGAAAAAGTGCACTATGATGCAATTCACTTTAACACAGATTTGGAAACGGCATACTGTACTGCTTGGCATTCACACTGAATTTTCCAATACAAATATTTCAGATTGTTTGTGTATCAAACTGAGAAGAATTCACAGAATTTGGAAGTGTCGGATGAGTCTAATGATGATTATGAAGGCATTTGGCGTGACCACTTGTGATGGAAATATTATGCCTTCATTCATCTTCCCACAGGGCTTCAGACTCAACCAAGAGACCTACATCAAGTGCCTTGAGAGGGTAGTGCTTCCCTGGGTCAAAAGGGTGGCTGCAGTTGAGCGGGAAACCAACAAAACTAAGATGAACCGAAGGCAAGAATTATAGTAATATTTACCAACTTAAACAAGGAGACCATCCAAAAGAGATGCAGGATGTTCCAAAGCCATCTGGAGGCTGTGGTTTAAGCCAATGGTGATTTTTATGGGATAAATCTACTCATTAGTATTTCAAGATATTTTTGTGAAATTTTGGTAAATATATCTGTTAAAATGAGATGTCAGTGTTATTTTCATTGTTAGGTGAGTTAGATAACAATTTATCCAATCGCATTTTGTATCTTTCCTCGGTATCCTGTCTATCTATCTATCTTAATAGGTGTCGACAAAGACTGATTATTATAAAAGGAAGTGTTTTTTGTTTTCGCTGCCAGCCCTGAGGTAAAAGTGTAGGAGGAGAGGCCTTGATATCTGCAGAGAAAATATGAATAACAAGTTTGAAATCTTATTTCCAATCTTTGATATATTTTCATAGAATGCATGAAGCGTCTTACTTTCCTATTGTTATATTGGTGAGGCTCTTTTAATGATGTCTCAAAGAAAGAACTTCCATATTTGATGACATATAAGAACTATCCATTTCAATAGAAAATGTTTAGACAAAAAAATGTTGGATGATACATAGAATTGTGGAGGAATTTGCCATGGTTAAGTGTAATCGGCAAAATTCTCAATTTCCAATAAACAATAAGAAAAGAAAGGAAAAAAACAGGACAATTAAAATCTATTAAAAAAACAGGACATTAAAATCTATTAAAAAAATCCATTAAAAAAGTACAAGATTGTGTTGTGGTCTGTGGAGGAATTGGCCATGGTTAAGTGTAATCGGCAAAATTCTCAATTTCCAATAAACAATAAGAAAAGAAAGGAAAAAAACAGGACAATTAAAATCTATTAAAAAAACAGGACATTAAAATCTATTAAAAAAATCCATTAAAAAAGTACAAGATCGTGTTGTGGTCTGTGGAGGAATTTGCCATGGTTAAGTGTAATCGGCAAAATTCTCAACAGACGAAATTGACAAAGTTTCCAATAAACAATAAGAAAAGAAAGGAAAAAAACAGGACAACAGTACTGAATAAACAATATACGTGTAAGTCAAAATTAGGCGAAGCAACAGTAATAAGGCAAAAAAGTTTGTAAAGGAAGAATCGGGGTCACACGTAAAAGGGATGCAGTTAAGTGTTTATAGAGTTCTGGCTTCAAGCCAAGAAAGAACAAAAAAATATGGCAGATGAGACCAAGAAGTGGTCCATTTTTATTGGGTAGAAAGTTAGTACTAAGTCAGTGCTTGTATCGATCACAAAAGTGGCATTGAGTGTTCGTTGACATCACAAAATATAGAACTAATAAATTTGAAATTCGATCTAATTTCTTTAGATGATAACCGAAGAGTAAATTATTTAAAATAATCTGTCCACATATTAAAATAAAAATGCTAATAATATATTTAACATATATCAAATATAACAGAATTTCTGCCAACAAAGTTGTCAATATAAGACTAGAGTGATAATTATAAAAATATAAGTAAAATATGTTCAATACTTATTGAATGTCAATGCTGTGTTTTGCAATATTAAATCAATATTAAATAATATTAATCAATATTAAATCAATATTAAATAATAATGATTGTATTGATCACCAAAAATCTGTTTTATAAGCACATGTTTATTTGCAATATTTACATTGTTTGGACTGTTGTCTTCATCTTCATTGCCATATTTATGACATTTCAGCCATTGTATGCTTTGGCCTTCTTCAGGATCTGTCTATATTTCTGAGATAAGATATTGTAACTATTTGCACTATTTACATTGTTTCGACTGTTGTATTCATCTTCATTGCCAGATTTATGACATTTCAGCCATTGTATGCTTTGGCCTTCTTCAGGATCTGTCTATATTTCTGAGATGAGATATTGTAACTATTTGCACTATTTACATTGTTTCGACTGTTGTCTTCATCTTCATTGCCATATTTATGACATTTCAGCCATTGTATGCTTTGGCCTTCTTCAGGATCTGTCTATATTTCTGAGATGAGATATTGTAACTATTTGCACTATTTACATTGTTTCGACTGTTGTATTCATCTTCATTGCCAGATTTATGACATTTCAGCCATTGTATGCTTTGGCCTTCTTCAGGATCTGTCTATATTTCTGAGATGAGATATTGTAACTATTTGCACTATTTACATTGTTTCGACTGTTGTATTCATCTTCATTGCCATATTTATGACATTTCAGCCATTGTATGCTTTGGCCTTCTTCAGGATCTGTCTATATTTCTGAGATGAGATATTGTAACTATTTGCACTATTTACATTGTTTCGACTGTTGTCTTCATCTTCATTGCCAGATTTATGACATTTCAGCCATTGTATGCTATGGCCTTCTTCAGGATCTGTCTATATTTCTGAGATGAGATATTGTAACTATTTGCACTATTTACATTGTTTCGACTGTTGTCTTCATCTTCATTGCCATATTTATGACATTTCAGCCATTGTATGCTATGGCCTTCTTCAGGATCTGTCTATATTTCTGAGATGAGATATTGTAACTATTTGCACTATTTACATTGTTTCGACTGTTGTCTTCATCTTCATTGCCATATTTATGACATTTCAGCCATTGTATGCTATGGCCTTCTTCAGGATCTGTCTATATTTCTGAGATGAGATATTGTAACTATTTGCACTATTTACATTGTTTCGACTGTTGTCTTCATCTTCATTGC
The DNA here is from genome assembly GCA_963932145.1 of Acanthosepion lycidas. Taxonomy (NCBI): domain Eukaryota; kingdom Metazoa; phylum Mollusca; class Cephalopoda; order Sepiida; family Sepiidae; genus Acanthosepion; species Acanthosepion lycidas. Next base: position 98,335,932 of record OZ010580.1, read on the forward strand.
CATATTTATGACATTTCAGCCATTGTATGCTATGGCCTTCTTCAGGATCTGTCTATATTTCTGAGATGAGATATTGTAACTATTTGCACTATTTACATTGTTTCGACTGTTGTCTTCATCTTCATTGCCATATTTATGACATTTCAGCCATTGTATGCTATGGCCTTCTTCAGGTTCTGTCTATATTTCTGAGATGAGATATTGTAACTATTTGCACTATTTACATTGTTTCGACTGTTGTCTTCATCTTCATTGCCATATTTATGACATTTCAGCCATTGTATGCTATGGCCTTCTTCAGGATCTGTCTATATTTCTGAGATGAGATATTGTAACTATTTGCACTATTTACATTGTTTCGACTGTTGTCTTCATCTTCATTGCCATATTTATGACATTTCAGCCATTGTATGCTATGGCCTTCTTCAGGATCTGTCTATATTTCTGAGATGAGATATTGTAACTATTTGCACTATTTACATTGTTTCGACTGTTGTATTCATCTTCATTGCCAGATTTATGACATTTCAGCCATTGTATGCTTTGGCCTTCTTCAGGATCTGTCTATATTTCTGAGATGAGATATTGTAACTATTTGCACTATTTACATTGTTTCGACTGTTGTATTCATCTTCATTGCCAGATTTATGACATTTCAGCCATTGTATGCTTTGGCCTTCTTCAGTTTCTGTCTATATTTCTGAGATGAGATATTGTAACTATTTGCACTATTTACATTGTTTCGACTGTTGTCTTCATCTTCATTGCCATATTTATGACATTTCAGCCATTGTATGCTATGGCCTTCTTCAGGATCTGTCTATATTTCTGAGATGAGATATTGTAACTATTTGCACTATTTACATTGTTTCGACTGTTGTCTTCATCTTCATTGCCATATTTATGACATTTCAGCCATTGTATGCTATGGCCTTCTTCAGGATCTGTCTATATTTCTGAGATGAGATATTGTAACTATTTGCACTATTTACATTGTTTCGACTGTTGTATTCATCTTCATTGCCAGATTTATGACATTTCAGCCATTGTATGCTTTGGCCTTCTTCAGGATCTGTCTATATTTCTGAGATGAGATATTGTAACTATTTGCACTATTTACATTGTTTCGACTGTTGTATTCATCTTCATTGCCAGATTTATGACATTTCAGCCATTGTATGCTTTGGCCTTCTTCAGGATCTGTCTATATTTCTGAGATGAGATATTGTAACTATTTGCACTATTTACATTGTTTCGACTGTTGTATTCATCTTCATTGCCAGATTTATGACATTTCAGCCATTGTATGCTTTGGCTTTCTTCAGGATCTGTCTATATTTCTGAGATGAGATATTGTAACTATTTGCACTATTTACATTGTTTCGACTGTTGTATTCATCTTCATTGCCAGATTTATGACATTTCAGCCATTGTATGCTTTGGCCTTCTTCAGGATCTGTCTATATTTCTGAGATGAGATATTGTAACTATTTGCACTATTTACATTGTTTCGACTGTTGTATTCATCTTCATTGCCAGATTTATGACATTTCAGCCATTGTATGCTTTGGCCTTCTTCAGGATCTGTCTATATTTCTGAGATGAGATATTGTAACTATTTGCACTATTTACATTGTTTCGACTGTTGTCTTCATCTTCATTGCCATATTTATGACATTTCAGCCATTGTATGCTATGGCCTTCTTCAGGATCTGTCTATATTTCTGAGATGAGATATTGTAACTATTTGCACTATTTACATTGTTTCGACTGTTGTCTTCATCTTCATTGCCATATTTATGACATTTCAGCCATTGTATGCTATGGCCTTCTTCAGGATCTGTCTATATTTCTGAGATGAGATATTGTAACTATTTGCACTATTTACATTGTTTCGACTGTTGTCTTCATCTTCATTGCCATATTTATGACATTTCAGCCATTGTATGCTATGGCCTTCTTCAGGATCTGTCTATATTTCTGAGATGAGATATTGTAACTATTTGCACTATTTACATTGTTTCGACTGTTGTCTCCATCTTCATTGCCATATTTATGACATTTCAGCCATTGTATGCTATGGCCTTCTTCAGGATCTGTCTATATTTCTGAGATGAGATATTGTAACTATTTGCACTATTTACATTGTTTCGACTGTTGTCTTCATCTTCATTGCCATATTTATGACATTTCAGCCATTGTATGCTATGGCCTTCTTCAGGATCTGTCTATATTTCTGAGATGAGATATTGTAACTATTTGCACTATTTACATTGTTTCGACTGTTGTCTTCATCTTCATTGCCATATTTATGACATTTCAGCCATTGTATGCTTTGGCCTTCTTCAGGATCTGTCTATATTTCTGAGATGAGATATTGTAACTATTTGCACTATTTACATTGTTTCGACTGTTGTCTTCATCTTCATTGCCATATTTATGACATTTCAGCCATTGTATGCTATGGCCTTCTTCAGGATCTGTCTATATTTCTGAGATGAGATATTGTAACTATTTGCACTATTTACATTGTTTCGACTGTTGTCTTCATCTTCATTGCCATATTTATGACATTTCAGCCATTGTATGCTATGGCCTTCTTCAGGATCTGTCTATATTTCTGAGATGAGATATTGTAACTATTTGCACTATTTACATTGTTTCGACTGTTGTCTTCATCTTCATTGCCATATTTATGACATTTCAGCCATTGTATGCTTTGGCCTTCTTCAGGATCTGTCTATATTTCTGAGATGAGATATTGTAACTATTTGCACTATTTACATTGTTTCGACTGTTGTCTTCATCTTCATTGCCATATTTATGACATTTCAGCCATTGTATGCTATGGCCTTCTTCAGGATCTGTCTATATTTCTGAGATGAGATATTGTAACTATTTGCACTATTTACATTGTTTCGACTGTTGTATTCATCTTCATTGCCATATTTATGACATTTCAGCCATTGTATGCTATGGCCTTCTTCAGGATCTGTCTATATTTCTGAGATGAGATATTGTAACTATTTGCACTATTTACATTGTTTCGACTGTTGTCTTCATCTTCATTGCCATATTTATGACATTTCAGCCATTGTATGCTTTGGCCTTCTTCAGGATCTGTCTATATTTCTGAGATGAGATATTGTAACTATTTGCACTATTTATTTTCGACTGTTGTATTCATCTTCATTGCCATATTTATGACATTTCAGCCATTGTACAATCTGGCTTTCTTCAAGTAATTGGAAATTCAAGCTGAACCCTTTATTTTGTTCACCAGGGTAGATTGTTCTAGTTCCACATGCCATGTCTCTTCCAGATGTCTCAGTATCAGTTATCTCCCTTTTAACTCAATCGGACAACAAAGATAAGGACAATACTCTAAACAATGTAAACTGTGTAAATGATTACAATACCTCATCTCAGAAACATAGATATTGAAGCATATATTTATACAGTAGCAAGTGGATGTTTTTTAGTGTATGTGTGTATACTTCCTGAAAACTTATTTTGATAAAGCTACAATAAATTAATGCAACATGTCAAATTTATGTTTTCCTATTTGTTTCTTATTTAATCATATATACAATATATATATATGAGTTGGGATCAAATATAGATCAGAATCCAACAGAAAACTAGATACCACAAATACCACTTTGAACATTGACACCACAAAATTCATAATCCTACCCTCTAACATGCTTTCTAATAAACTTGAAAAAAATTAGTTATCCTTAATTCTAGGATCATTACCATCACATTGAAGACAACTGGATATAAAAAATTAGGAAGAAAAATAAATTCAACACCAAATGCCAGTACTTATCAAATAAATTGCTTACAATGTAAAAAAAGTTTATATCAGGGAGACATCATGTGATCTAGGAGCCCGTTTCTATGAACACAAAAGAGATTTATGTTTAGACAATCCTTTAAACTCTCTCATAATACACAGGAACAATACTCACCATAACTTTGATTTTATTAATGCCATTCGAATTGAAAATGAACATAATTCCTTATGATGAAAGTACTTTAAGAGTCTGCTAAGAACAATATTACCAACTACAACACTCACATCAAAAACATTAAATTACATGGCCAAATTTTATTGAATCCGTTCTTAAAGAATCTAATGTTTATCTAAAACAAGTGGTATGATACAAAAACATTCCCAAATCAACATGCAAAAACCAACAAACATAATGTCTACTAGACACACACACACAGACACACACACACAATATATCGTCTGAATCCCACATAGAAAACTAGAATTATTATATATTTACTTACATAAATCAATATTTATGGTTTTCAAGTTGGCTTGGAATCTTGAGACTTAAGATGGATGTGTCATTTCTCCTAATACCAGAATTTCTTTCTTCATTTTCTCAATATTTTATTCTCACTAGAAGCTTTAATAAAAGTGAAACATGTTAGATTGATAAATGTTTCCTATTGTTGTTGTTGTTGTTCTTCTTCTTCTTCGTCTTCTTCTCATTATTATTATTATTATTATTACAATATATAAGTATGGGTGAGTAATGGATTGAGGAATCAGAGTTGTTTGAATTACATTACATGCACTTAAGTACTAATACCCTTGAGAAAGGTATGAATCCATCTCTTTCCCCCCCCCCCCAACTATGGCAGGACAGACTGGCTTCTATAGCTTTCGGTGGCAATAGGGTCTAGGGGAAAGACAACTCTGAATTCAAAACCTGCGGAGGGTAGTTTGAGTCCTTGTGGCATATTTTGCACCAGTTCTCTGTTTTCGGCTCTTCCAAAAAGTTTAGTTGGTACGGTACAAAGCCTTCACCACTATAATCAAATGATATGTGCAGGTAGACTGGGTGTTGATTCTAAGAACTTAGTTGCTTAACCATCATATAGGAGAATCTATAATATAATTAAAATATAAGTAAAAGCTTACTTAATTACAGTGTTTCATAACATTTGAATCACCCATCGGGACCTTAAACAAAAATGACTATTTATATCAGAAAATCTATTTCATAGATACCTTTAGTGAATAACCATTTTCACATACAAATTTTAATTTTAAAATTTGCAGGATATTTCAAACTGTTTATGGTATCAGTTTGTAGTGGGATATTGTTTAGTTGGAGAAAGAAAGAGAGAGAGAGAGAGGATGTTATACGAGACTTATTGGAAGGTATAGAGAGAAGGTGGCAGTGTTACTGGAATTATATTATAAAGGTAGGGGGAGGGGGAGACTAATGAGCGGAGCTACTAATGGTCACATGGCCAATATTTAATTCAATGAAAATTCACAGAAATTAACGAAAACATGAAAAAACAATCAAGAGGTAACTTTAGTAAAACAAAAGTGAGTTAATTCGGAATTATTAGTCTTAAACTTGTCCATATATCAGAGCTCAAGGTTTGGGGTGAGTGTTTTCAAAGATTTGGAGGAAATTTGGAGATGTATGTATACCTATGCGTTAGCCCACATTAAGAATATCTACTCACATAACTGTCTATACTAACATACACTTCGTTTCTAAATTAGTTCAAACGAACGAATTTGAACAAACTAATTTCAAAATACCACCACCACAGGATATTTGAGCTTACCTTGACTCCCATTGAACCAGCATGAACTGTCATAGGAGGACATTCATCTGGGAATCTGTGTTCCTCCCCAGTCTGGACTGAACACAATTGAACTATTTTCCCTTAACAAGAGAATGAACTGATCAATGAACTGTCACACTGCACATCTGACTTCTCCTTTCTTTTTATACCCTTACCAATTTCCCATCTGCTTCCGTCCATATACATATCCATCACTAAGACATGAATAATTCTTGATGACTATCAATAATTTCCCCTTCTCATTGTTTCGGTCGTCCTAAAATTGTTTCGATTTCCTTTTCTCATCCTTGAGATTATCTATTTAGTTATCTTTGTAGGCATTAAATCACCACCAAATGGATTATGACATAATAATAAATGATTAGATAGTCTCTGGATTAATTAAATATCATGTAACAACAGGTTTTGAAAGATTAAATAAGTTCTTAAATTTGGATGCATATGCGAATATATGTGCATGCTGGGGTATGTATACATGTATGTGTGTATGTATGTATATGGGTGTAGATGTAGGGATGTAGGTGGAGAGAGAAAGTGAGACACACACACACATATACATATATGTCAGCCTTATATCCTATAGATAATCATTATATACCATTCAGCAAATCCAATCTTAGGTAATCAAATTTTACTACCATCATAAGACTTCCTAATATTTAACATATGGTGCATACGTTAATATAAGAATTTAATAGGTAGTGTTTAAAGGGTCACTTATTGATACATATTAGATTACAGGGTTGAAGAAGTGATCTAAGAATATATATCTAGGGAAATAATTAGTGAGTAAACATTCATACCGAACAATAATTTTAATTTGTTCTCACTTTTGTCTTGTAATTCTGTCTAATTATGGCTAAGTTAATACCTGGGCTTTTCTAACTTAACTAAACTCCTCTTATTACCTTTCGAAAATATTTCATCCTAACATATTTGTAGATACATGTCAGCTATAATATATGTGTATGTGCTTGAATATAGATATCTAAGTGTATTTTAGTGTAGACAGCCATGCGAGTAGATATTCTTAACGTGAACTAACATATGGGTACGCATATATATATATCCAAATTCCCTCCTTGGGCTCTGATACATGGACGAGTTTAAGACCAATAATTCTGAATTAATTCTCTTTCATTTTACTAAAGTTACCTCTTGATAAATTTTTCATGTTTTCGTTAATTTCCATGAATTCCCATCGACTTAAACTTTGGCCATGTAACCATGGTCAGCTCATCAGTCTCTTCCTCCCTCCACCTACCCGGGCTTTCCCACCTCCATAATATAATTCCATTAATGGTGCCTTCTCCTCTCCCTACCTCCCAATAAGTCCCCTATAACATCCTCTCTTTTCTTTCTCCAACTAAACAATATCCCACTACAAACTGATACCATAAACAGTTTGAAAAATCTTGCGAATTTTAAAATTAAGATTCGTATTTGAAAATGATCATTAACAAAAGGTATCTTAATTCCAATTGTAAAGAAAATTTTGCTTTGTTTAATAAAAATTGTGAGTCAGTTTTAACATATTTCAAATTTTATGTTATGTTACATGGACTCCCCTGGATTATACCAATGGATTGCTACTCTGTGTGTGTGTGTGTCTGTGTGTCTGTGTGTGTGTGTGTGTCTGTGTGTGTGGATATATATATATATATATATATATATATATATATATATATATATATGAGTGATTGCTTCCTGAAGACAATTATCGAATTCAAGGATAATTATTAACACAACATTGTTTTTCTTTTTTTAAACATATATATATATATATATATATATATATATATATATATATATATATAGTTAAACCTAGAGAGCCAGACAAACCTACCAACACATGGGTATATATACATCTCCAAATTTCCTCCAAATCTTTGAAAAAACTCACCCCAAACTTTTAGCTCTGATATATGGACAAGTTTAAGACCAATAATACCAAAGTTTTTCCAAGCAAGTATAGTTTCTTATACTTGTAAGATTTCTATTAACAATATATATATATATATATATATATATATATATATATATATATATATATATATATATATATATATATATATATATATATCCTCACTAGTTTATATATATGTATGTATATATATACCTGATCATTGCTCGGAAGATCTATGAATGATTGTTTATGACTGACAATTTTTCAGCCATCTTATGGGAAATAATTGTTTATCCAATCATTAAAAAGTAAACATTTTTTGGGGGTTTGTTACAAAATAACTAAATTTAGGAAAATTACACTCTACCAATACCATTCTTGGGGCTGGGGCTTAGGGGGCTGAGCATCCCTATATCTCTATTCAAAAAGGTACTTTAATTTAAACATAATATATTTAAATTCATGAAACAGTTATTCAACATGACTGATGTTGACTGTAACTCATGTCTGTGTCTCATAATTTTTATTTAACTATTTTTTTTTTATTTTCAAATACAAATATAACTTGAAATGTGGACATAATCAGATTTCAAAACTAAATTTGCAATGTATCTTGTTTCTACTTTCTTTCAAAATAGTAACTAAATTCATTTGTGGAGAAATGTTTGCTTCTTTAATGTAATGTTTAAAAGTAAAACTTTATTTACTTAAAAAAATCTAAATGTCCCTCCAAAATAAATAGTAAATAATTATTTTTTGATGAAGTAATGCTCAGTAAGGTATTTGCTTGAAAAAAACGATTAAATTAAATATATTTAAATATATCTTAATTTAAGTTTATTTACTTTATTTAGACGTTTTTAAGTAAATGGGTGTAGAGGAATTACGAACAGAAACATTAATAATGAGTAGAAAGTGAAAAGAGTAATCAAGAAGACAATATAGGAATTTGCATTTAAATCTCTGCAGATTAAAGTTGGTTGATGAAATCTCACCACTGGTCCTATATTGCATTTAAATTCATACGGTTTAGGTACCATAGTGTACCATAGTCAAACAGTACTCTGCTAGAGCCAGGTCTGTCAGACTTTGTACTTTTGTACAAAACTTGGTAGATTTTGCTTTCAAATGAAGCTTTTGGTACGATCAGTACAACTTTTACTGAAACTTAAAATATTTGGTGCTATCTGAAATAAATTAAATTTTATTATATATATATCGTTTCCAGTATAAATTAATATTACCATAAAATATTACAGGTATGTGACACATTCAGGAAAAAAAATGCCTGTCTGCCATATCAGATAATATGAAAAGCACTGCTCTAAAATATACCAGATCAGATGCTGGTCACTCCTACAAAGAGAGCTGCAGGTTTGAACTCTGCTGAAGGGAATGTTTTCTTTACAAACTTTCTTGAGTTTAAAAGGCTATTAGAAATAGTAGATAAAGACAGGACATCTATTTCAAACATGGACATCCACTAAAAGTAATGTTTGATGTAACAAAAGTGTCAGATTAAAAATACACTAATTTTTTATTGTTATACAAGTTTAAAAGTTTGATTCCGTCAACAACTTTCATTAAAAACAACTGACACGGTTTATTTTATTAAATTTTAATGATTTTCTCTTGTTATTGTACAAGATAATGGGTGTTTGGTTCCAATGAAAATCTGTCAAACATGTGTTACCTTCTTAAAAAAAAACAAGGGAAATATCAGTAAAAATTATGGAACCAAAACTTACTGGATTGTGAGACTAAAGTTAATAGAATCTTGCTGGGTTGTGAGACTCTCTGTGGTCAAGTGGTTTAAAGCACACCAGATCTGAATGAAGGGAAGTGTGCTAAAGGTTAATAGAATCTTGCTGGGTTGTGAGGTTGTATTCTTTGTGACTGAGCAGTCTAAAGCTTTCCAAACTATACTGCTGGAGAGTACATTTTCTTAATTTTTCTCAAGTGTGCAGGATGGGAGTCATAATAGACACTGTTTAAAAAACAGGATGTTTATTCAAACAAGGGTATCCATAAAAATAAAGTTTTAAGTTATAAAAGTAAACATTCTTGTATTCACAAAATTTTAATTTTTCAGTGGCATATAGAAATTTCATCCATGTTCTCTTTTTGTCCAAATTAAAACTGTATTTTTGTTCATTTATAACAATTTTATCAAATTTTAATACTTATGGGAAAAAAATGAATCTAAGGCCATTTAATATGGTCATTCACAGGGAGTCATAAATTAGACAGATATGAACACACAAATTAAATGATAGTGTATTTTGTTTTTAAATACACCCTTGTGCAAATTAATTGAAACAAAATGAATAATTCCATTATTATTTACTTTTTTCATATTTTCCCAATGAGACATAACCCAGTGCATATGTTAGTACTTTGCATGTCCATTCCATGAAGTTATTTATTGCAGATTGACCACAGATTCTCAATTATATTAATTTATATATTTTCCTGACCAGTCTATAGTACTTTGATTTGCTCACTGGTAAGGCTTGCCAGTGTGATCGTGCAGCATTACAGTTTTTGCACACTTCCTTGTAGTAACATTCATTGCAGACAATGGCATAGGACAACTTATCAACAGTTGAGACAATAGTGTCTGGACGTGATGAAAATCTGATGCAATCATTGGTTGCACAATATTTTTCAAGGTCAAACAAATTTCCTCATACACCCTGAAAATAGATTCATATTACTGCACACCACTGCAAATGAACTAATCTTTAGAAACAAATAGAAATCAATAACACTCTGTCACTCCAGTGGGTCTAAAACTGACCGGAAATTAAGTCAGTTGTTTTGATTAATTTGCACAATGGTGTATATGTAAAAGTAGTTTTTGTTTGTTTTGTTTAACAGTATATCAACTCGTTTATGGGTCATTTAATGCCAAAATTTAATTTTCTTTGGAGCTTTAAAGTAATAAAATTTTGACATATTAATCTGCTTTCACAACTGAATACATGGTAGATGATACTCAGCTTTTGTGCATATACATATTGTGTGGATATGATTACTAGAAGGAGTGATATGTGTGTTTTATATTGTACTTAGTTGAAGTTATATTTTGGAATATAGTTTGATTTCTTTATGAATTTGTAGCATATTATATGGACTAATATCATGAAAGAGTTCTTTCATTTTGGTTGTTTCTATTAAGTGGCATATCAACATCTCTATAGGTGATTTAATGCCGAAATCGAAATATTTTGAAAACAATTTTATGACTTCAACTATATATATTTTGAAGAGAATTGTATGCCTTCCACTACAAATAAAATTTATTGTTGGTCATTTTTCTGTCATATGTATTATTAGTAATTCTACTATAAAATGTCTTATTGGTCATTTTGCTCTAAAATTGTATTACTAGTCATTTTACTATAAATATGTGTTGTTGGTAATTTTTTTATGTAAATGTATATCAGTAAATTTTTTTATATTAAAATGAATTTTATACTTTCATAGTATTTTCTTTATGCTTGGTGGTTCACTATTTGCCTGTAGCTGGGACCCTAACAGGGTGATACCACCCAAGAACAACAGCAATTATGAGGTGGTTCCACACTCCTTAAAACCTTCGATCTTTTGGTCAGAGGCATTGCTGCCAAATGTAAAGATAGACTCTTTCGCGTAACCAGTCAGCAATAAGACAATGGAAAATCGTTTCATGCCAAATATTTCAGTTGTTTCTATGAATTCTGTTTTGTTTGACTGTAAATTCCGATTCCTGTTGCTAGATATTTATGGAATTAAATTCTTTCTTTGTTTATCTTTCACTTATCTGATCCATCTCAAACCCTCCATTTGAACAGTGAGGCATTTGAATGCCATACAAAATGTCTTTGCTTCGTATTTAGCAAATGGTAAGTCAATTAGTCAAGTAGCTTGCTGAACACCTCTGTCAAAGTGTTTATGATTTTAGTCATAATATTTTTGAAACTTATGAATTTATTTTTTTTTAATATTAGTCTTATTGATTTTTTTTTCAAATCATAAATATCTTAGAAATATTTTTTTCTCATCATAAACACCTTAGAAATATTTTTTCAAATCATAAACACCTTAGAAATATTTTTTCCAAAATATAAACACCTTAGAAATACTTTTTTCAAATCATAAACACCTTAGAAATATTTTTTCAAATCATAAACCCATAGAAATATTTTTTCCAAAATATAAACACCTTAGAAGTATTTTTTCAAATCATAAACACCTTAGAAATATTTTTTTCAAATCATAAACACCTTAGAAATATTTTTCACACCATAAACACCTTAGAAATATTTTTCAATCATAAACACCTTAGTAATATTTTTCTCATCATAAACACCTTAGAAATACTTTTTTTTAAATCATAAACACCATAGAAATATTTTTTTCTCATCATAAACACCTTAGAAATATTTTTTTCACATCATAAACACCATAGAAATATTTTTCAATCATAAACACCTTAGTAATATTTTTTCCAAAATATAAACACCTTAGAAATATTTTTTTTCTCATCATAAACACCTTAGAAATATTTTTCAAATCATAAACATCTGAGAAATATTTTTTTTTCAAATCATAAACATCTTAGAAATATTTTTCAAATCATAAACACCTTAGAAATATTTTTTTCCAATCCTAAACACCTTAGAATTATTTTTTTTTTTTTTTTTCAAATCATAAACACCTCTATCAAGGAGTTTACAATTTTACTCATAATATTTGTGCGAATTACAAGCATGTGAGCTGAAAGTAAAGACTGTAATAATTGCAATAAAATACTTAAGGACAAGTTAAATTGATCGTAAATTATCTTAAAAGATAATACTGAAGATAAAAGGAAATCTATTTTTGTATGATTGAATTTTTGAAACTTATGGATTTATTTTTTTAATATCAGTCTTTTAAATTCTTTATTAAATTTTTTTTTTTCAAATTTTTATTTATTCTATAGGGACCAGGAAGAACATTTTATAACAGGAAATTTAAAAACTAAATGATATCTCTATAATATTTTAAACATGTTTGTAAAGTAAATATGGTCTGAAATAATTGCGCCATAGACCTATGCAAAAGAGATCAATAATCAATAACAATTTTGTTCATGGTGGTCCTGGGTATGACGATAAACTATATCTGGCAGCAAGGCCTCTGATCAGGAGGTTTCGAGATGCATGGAACCACCTCTTAATTGTTGTTGTTCCCAGGTCCACCAACTATGGGCAAATAGTTAACCCCACCCACCAAACTGGATTTAAAACATGAAAATATAAAAATACATTAGAAAAAATTACCAGCAAAACATTTTCTTTGGAAAAAAATTAAAAAATAAAAATTTACCAGCAAACATTATTGAGAAAAAAAAATTACCAGCAAAACATTTTTGGAAAAAAATTACCAGAGTTCACAAGAAAATAAAATTTTGAATAAATAAAAGAACAAGAATTAAGAAGACTGAATATAACAACTGACATTGCATTTAAAATTTTGAAGGTCGATGTTGACTGGGAAACAAGAAGCTGGAAGAGAGTTCCACAGGTGAGAAGTGCAATAAAAGAAAAATAGAACTTTCTGTTACATCCAGCCATTTCAACTTTAAAATATTGGCCTTGTAATTCGTTTTTCAAAATAAAACCTTTGTTTTTTATTTATTTATACTATAAAAAAAAATTGAACATACCAAATATATTAGGTTGGTGCAAAAATAATGACGTAATAATGTCGTTTTTTGACGTATTTTTAAACGTCAAAAAACGACATTATTACGTCATTATTTTTGCACCAACCTAATAACAAATAGAAAAACTAAATATTTTAAACTGGGTGTTTCAAAATGCACTTGATGATAATGTTGTGAAAATGTTCTGCAATTTTAATGCCGAGTCAAATCAATTTTCATTCTCCTTTCCAAGTTGGTTGGAAATGAGCAGCAATCCTGATTTGTGTAAAGTAACAATGGTTTTAATACACTTACTGTATTTCTGAGATGACTCCTTGTCAATTTTGCATATATATTTTCTACAAAACTCATATGATGTAGGCAAGTTGCTTGCCAGTTTTAACCAAAGAGCAAAGACCCATTAACACAATAAAGGTTTTATATTTTAAAAGAGATTTAAAGTTGAACAAAAATAAAACATGTAAACCCTTGTATGTAGAATCAGGAAGAGACAGTTGAAATTTCTAAGACATATAAAGAGGAAAGAGAGTTTGGAAAATTTGTGACTCACAGGATCTGTTAAAGGTTGAAAAAGAAGAGAAAGACATATAAATTCATCTACCCAATAAGTTTGTTTAAATAGATAGCAGAATAGGGCATGGAGTAAGAAGATAAAAATTGCTGAGAGCTAAAAAGAACAGGAAGTTGTGGAGAGCAATGATCGCTCACATCCTGAGGGAAGAAAGTAGATGAAAGAAGAAACATTTATTAGGTCGGTGCAAAAATAATGACGTAATAATGTCGTTTTTTGACGTTAAAAAATACGTCAAAAAACGACATTATTACGTCATTATTTTTGCACCAACCTAATAAAATTAGTTTCATGAGGGGTAGCTAAATAACAATTTTCATTTCACAAATAAGAAAACCTGTGTTTATTTCCGTTCTTCAGAAAGTGTCCATCTTCATGTAAAAGTTATTTTGGAATAAGTTCTTCATTCATATGGAACCAACAAACTCTGGCTTTCCACTTTCCTGAAGACCACCAGCAAAGATGTTTGGCTAAATTCTAAAACATTCCATAACATTCTCCTGTTGATATTTTATCAAGTGTACTGAGAGAATTTCTTTCTCCAAATTTTTTCTTGCTTATTTTCTTGAGCTTACAAAGATTTGGTGCTGATAGTTTAAACAGATTCGACCTTTAGTAAGCACCAAGAGTTACTGTATGTTCACTTTTATGTTCTTGGCCTTGCAGATCACTTAGTAATTCACTTCGTCCAAACAATTCTTCAAATTAACTATTGATCTCATTGTTTTTGCTGTTAATATTGTTTCGACCATAAATCAACAAATCTCTTCTTCAGTGTTCTTCGATATAAAATGCCCTCAGGATTTTCCATGGTAGAAACATAGACTGAGAAACAAAGTTTTAAGGAAGATAGAAACAAAAAGGATATTTTACACTTAGAATGAGAAAGAAAAGGTTAAATTTCTAGGAAAGAAGGTTTGGAGAATTTGACACTCACATGACTTTGAAGTCAAGAAAGACAGGGAGACAGTAACTTACTTAAGTTTGTGTAAATGGATAGCAGAACATGGAGTTTGTAGGATGGTAAAAACTTAAACTTTAAACAAAGGATAGGAGGTTGTGGAGAGCCATGATCTGCCATTTCATGAAAGGATGATAGATATAGAAAAATTTTCTCCCTAGCTATGGATAAAAAGCAAGGATTATAAATAAATAAAAGGAAGAGATGAAAATGTCTGCCATTTTGAAATGTTTGTAAAATCTATTTTAAATATTTATTAGACTTTCTAGGAGGATCCATGACACAGGATTTGGTTTTATATGCAGATCCCAAAAGACAAAAATTCTCCAGTCATCACAGCCTAAGCTGCAAATGCATCAGGAAAAAAAATACTCTAGGGTTTTATTTACATTATTTACATGAGGGCTATTGTCGTCACGTTTGTCCTTGTCACAATGTTTAGTCTATTGGCTTAAAGTGTTGGTTCATGAGTATGGTGACAAAGTAATTGTCAGTTCAATCTCTCGGCTGGGCAGTACCAGCTTGGACCCAGTAAAAACAAGGCAAGCAATAACTGAGCAATAATAAATAAGAACTCAATGAGATATCCCTAGACTCAAGTAGCAGAACAAGAACAATCTACCCCTGAAAATAAAATGAATGATTCAGTTGAAAATTCTTGGGAGCCTATCTGGATAGACAAGCATCTGATGAAGGCTGTATGCCACAAGGGCCAAAATGCCACAATAATAAAAACAAAGATGAGAACAATAATTGCTCTTCCTAGAAATTCAGGCAGAAATTATTGAATTAGTCAAGGTTTTTAGTACTACAAGGTGTCACGTTGCAATCAGAATATGCAGAGACCAGCACATTTACAAGGATTTTGTGTCTTGCTTTAAGTCGCAACAGTACTTATTGCAACCAAAGTGAATGTAAATTCAAGCATAGCTTTTCTTATTAGAGAGTTCTTCTCTATGTCTTTGGTTATGAGCTAGCTTCAGGAAAAGTCTGCTGGTAACTCTTGGAATATTTTTGATGGCTATTCAAATATTGATTAGAGGAAATGCTGAAAGTTTCTTTCAGAGTTTTCACAAATCAATTAACTTTTTACTGTTCAAATCTCCCAAGATTTAGTCATATCATGAGTTGTAAAAGACTGATTTTGATTAACTAATTTCTTCTTCTCTCATGGGCCATGACCCTTCCAGGCGTCGATGATAATGGCTCTCCACAACTTCATATTCTTTGTAAGCTCTAAGTAATGTTTGTCTCTTTCCTATACCTCCCTATTACCTCCCTATCCTTGCTCTACCATATGTTTACACAAGCTTGTTACATAGGCTTTTTAATGCTTCCCTCTTGCCTTCAATATGCCCTGTGAGTATCAAATTCTCCAAACCCTCTTTCTTCAGTATATGTCCATTTTCTCCTCACCAATCTACTTGCTAAATAGTAGGACTTGTTTCTGGACTAGTTTCTGGAAAAGTTATCATTATTCTCAAAAATATTCACATATTTTTTCTTTTAATCAATTCACCCCAAGCAAGGTGATAATGCCTCTAAGATGCAAGTGGCTACTGGGAGTGAAAGAGAATGAGAAGACTTCAGAAGGAACTGAAAACACACTCATAAACTGGGAATCAGGGATGAATTATTTGTATAATCCAAAATGTTTTAACTTTAAATCACCCATGCAGGATCGATAAACCTTAAAAACCAAATCAATCAAAGGCAGAAGAGAAGTGTCACCGTAAAACTAGAGTTTTTCTCAGCTGCCAGGCCTTTTTTTGCAGCTGACAAAAGATCCCCTGCCTTTCCGGATCCTACATGGCCAACAGGGAGAATGCTATAAATGTAAAAATTCTTCCAAAATTTTCATCTGTAAAGTAGAAATAATATTTATTCATATAACTATGTCACCCATGCATTATTAATTTTTAACTCTCTTTGTCATCTATCTCTGCATAATCAATATTTGAACGACAAAGTAAGGTTCATTGGGTTAATAATTATTCGTATCCTTGTTAGTGTATTTTTAAAAAGTTATTCTCATCTTTTTATGCAAAGAAAAGAAGAAAATCTTAAAGAGAAACCTTTTTTAAATTTTATTTAAAAACTTGAAATATGTTCATCGATTCTTTGTAAATTACATCCAATGAATTTTCTCTACAATAAGATATCAATTATGATTCACAGAACCCATGCAAGTTTAATTTGACACAACATAATTATCAATTAACAAAAGATAATTACTAATTATGTAACAAGATTAACTAAGACCCTTTTTATATTTCAGGACTAAATCTTGAGTGCATAAAATTGGTGTTTTAATTTCTTCACAGATGAAGAGTAAATATACAGCAGAACAGGAACAAATCTTGTTTAGAGCTACAAAGGAGAGGAAGTTGTGGAGAGGGATGATCGTCTGTGTCCTGAAAAGATATAAGCATTAGCCAGTCAGATATCTGAACTTAATATGTAAGACATCCTCATTTGCATTTAATATTACAATATTAAAGCTTCTCCAATCATATTCGTATTCCTTTGGTGAGATGTAAGTTCCACTTGAACAGCTTCTTCCCACAAAAAGCTGCTCTGTGGAACCGACTCCCAAGAGGATACTTCCTTGATCACTACAATCTTAATGTGTTCAAGTCTAGGGTTAACATGTATCCACATAAACTATGCTTCTTACTCTGTAACCCTCTACCTAGAGTGGCTATTGGGCCTTGTACTGCATGAACATTATATTTTTTTTTAATTATAGAGTTAGTCTTCATACAAGTACTGGTACTCTATAGCATCAAGTAAACATAATCCTACCAGATAATTCGAGTTCACATGTCAGGTACTGGAGATAGTTTTTGAGCTAAAAATGTTAGGGTACATTTTTATATGTCCAAAAATATATTTTATTTTACAGGTAAGCTTAAAGACATCTTTCTATAAATATTTCTATAGATCTAATATCAGCAAATTAAGCTGATTTTCAAAATTGATTCATTAATGACAGGTGTTTCTTTCTAGTTTAAAAATAGTCTGTGCTCCTATGTCTCTTAAAGGCAGAACCTTCAAGCAAAAGCTAGCAACTGACATCACTCTGATTTTGGACCGTGAAGTTTTATAGGATTTTGTCCCACTCCAAATCAATATTAATCAATCATAACATCATGATATGATTTAGCTGTGAATAATTATATCTATTTTTACAAGTTCTAAAAAAAAAAAATTAACTTTGTGGATGTGTGGCTACTGTAAAAGTTATCAGCATAGAAAACGAACTCACAGAGCGGAGTTCAAATTCAAACCTGGTCTGTTGCATTCTCTTTTGCACACAGACTTTTGGGGAAAAAACATCTTCTCACTTGGCATGTCAGGTAACCTAGGAGAAGAGCTACCTTAAGTCCTAAATCATGGAGAATGTAACAGGAAACCACTCCCAAGAACCCTCATATATGGGTTAAATTGAAAAGTAGAGTTCTTTATCATTTCTGTTTAAATGTCTAAGAGAAGGAAAACCCTGAATTCTAAAATCATGAAAAAAATCAATAGGAAACCAGGAAGGAAACATAATAATTCCCAGATACTAAAGAAAGGGAACCTATGGAGAGCCATGATTGCTTGACATGGCATTTAAAAAATATTGCGAAGCAAACTAGTCATATATGTATATTTTTTTTCATTTTTGTTGTTAATATTTTAATAGTGTCACTCATTTTGATATTTCTGTTGCAAAATCCAATGAGAAATCTAAGGGCAGGTAGTGCGTCATAGGCACTGCTAGGGAGATATGCATTTGCAAATATCATTTTTGTCCTTGAATATGCAACAAACAGGTAACAGGTGATTCCTTCAAAGATCAAATAATCAGTTAAATTTCTGAGTTGGTTTCAGACCATAACATTTTTGTTTTAAATTTTATTTATCCTGTTGCTTATTTTATATACTGTCCTGCATATGACGATAAATTACATCTGGTGGTAAGGAGATTGATGATTTTGAGGAGTGTGGAACCACCTCTTAATTCCTTCTGTTCGAATGTCTACCCTGACCTAGAATGGTAGCACCTGTTAGTGTCCCAAAACAGTACATTTTTGTAATAAAGTGACCAATAATAGATTTTTATAGCAAAATGACAAGCAATGCAATGCTAAAATATAGAATACATTTTTATAGTAAAGTTACCAACAATATATTTTATGATCTATAAAATATATATTTAAAAAATATATCTTTACTTTGAAAGTATGAAATTATGTACAAAAATTATATATCACAAAACAAAATTAACCAAACAACAAACATGAAAGAATTTTTCATTATATTAGTCCGTATACTATTCTATATTTTCTTAACCACTATTCCAAAATATAACTTCAACAAAACTACATTAAACATACACATATCACTAATGATGTCCACACAGAAATGCATATGCACAAAAACAGATTATCATCTACCATGTATTCAATTGTGAAAGCAGAATAACAAAACTACAACATAAAACACACATATCACTGCCTCTAGTAATTATGTCCACACAAATGTTTATGCCCAAAATCTGAGTATCATCTACCATGTATTCAATTGTGAAAGCAGAATAACATATATCATATTTTTATTACTTGAAAGCTCCCAAGAAAATTAAGTTTCAGCATAAAATGACCCATAAGGAATTGCTATGCTATTAAACAAACAAATCAATCTTTTATTTATTATTTTTATTTTATGCAATATTTTATCAAATGATATCCCATCTACCAAATTACATTACCTGTTCTGATCCCAGAGGTGTCCAACTGAAAAAAAAAATGGACACACTTTGGTGTAAGTTAATTAACTAAATATTTAAAATCATTACACTACAATGAGTTGACGGTCCAAATAATCGACTACAAATTTGAAAAATATCTTCATTTGAGTGTACAGATCTAAAAATAATCTCTCAAGATTAAAAAGCGTTAGTCTACAATGAATGTACAGTCCAAGTAATCATTTTATCAAATATTTTTGATCTTTCATTTTGGATGTGTGTATCTCAGGAATAATTTGCCCACTTCAATGACTACGTCTAAAGAATTCTAATAAATTTCCTCTCTAAGAACAATGGTAATGTATTGATTATATTTAGACATGATAAAGAAAGAACCTAATGGTAAAAAAATGTTTTTTATCTCAAGAATAAAAATAAAAATAAAAGATTAAGTATATATTGTCCTGACTGACAAAAAAATCACGTTTTCTTTTTCTCTTTTCCTTAAAAGTCATTTTTTAGCATCGAGTTAAAAAAAAATCTGCTAAAAGAAAAAAAATTGAACAAGACAAAATTATATCATTATCTTTACTGTAATGGTTCAAGATAATTTGTGAGTTGTTGCCATAAAATAGAAATGGCTGAAGACGGCAAAAAGAACAGAAGAAAATAAAGAAACAAAAGTACTTTAATTGACCACACAATTATTTTGTAAATCAAATTGATCTTTTCAATCAAGACTCTCTTTTTTTGTTGGGGAGGGTTGCCTTCCACCTCCTCTTCTTAAAGTTAGGAATTTTAGAATCGAATATAAAGAAGAAAAACAAGAAAGCTTCTAACGCCTTAGAATCAGTCCATTTAAGGTACTCGATAAATCAGAAAAATAATTTTTTTTAATGAAAGAAAATTAAAAAAAACCTTTTTGCAATGCTTAATAAGTCTTCTTATATTTCCCTTGTCGGCTTCAGTGTTTTTTACACTTGGCTAAGCATGTGGATGCACAGTTCATGTATCAGTTACCAGCATAAAAAGTGGATGAGCCCACTTCAAATTTGTACTTAATTTGTTGCATTCACTTTCACTCTAATCTCCTTGGAAAATGCTTGAATCCACATATTCTCTTATTAGCTTTGGGTTAAAAAGTAGGATAGTCTGAATTGCAAGGCAGCAGGAAATCAATACATTATCTTGCCCAAGAACTCATCAGAAATCACAGATTATACAGAAAAAGTAGATGTGGAGAGCCATAATTTTCTGTTTCTTAATCGGAAATGTTATTAAAGAAAAGGTCTTGAAACTTTTTATAATTATGAATTAAGTAATTTAACTACAGCTTTTTTAATTACTCTTTTTTACATTTTAATTTTGATTTTAGTCTGTTTATAATATTAGTGTGGCTCCTCTAGTCTGTTCATATCATTTTTCAGCTTTACCAATAGCTACATTTCCCTTTAGGAAATCTATGAACCTATTTCTTCTTCCCAGCAGCTATGGGTAAAATAGCAAAGTAGAGTGTGCTCTCTAGCCTTGCTGTTAACCAGTCTAAGGGAGGGAAAACTCTGAATTCCAAAACCACGGAGAAATCAATGGAAAACCATTCCATTATCTTTCCCAAAAAAGAAACATAATAATTCACAGATAATAAAGAAAGTGAATGCCTGGAGAGCCATGATCGACTACATCCTGAAAGGTCATGTCATTTAAAAGTATTGAGTAGCCAACTAGTCATGTATGTAATTGAGTTTTATCTACTTGTCTTTTTTTTTTTAATTTTTTTTTATTGTTGGTAGTTTTTCAAAAATGTCAGTTCTTTCGAAGGTTCTGTATTTTAACCTAATGAAATATTTGAGGGGAGGTTGTGTATCCTAAACACTGTTGGGGGAGTCATGCTTTTACAAATATCACTTTTGCTCTTGAATGCCTGAAACTGCATCATGGTGGATAACTGATGATTTCTTCAAAGATAAAATCATCATTGTTTACGCTACTGACATGTGGACTATTGCCCTCATTCATATAATGCCATCAAGAAATATAGGAACCCTTCTCTTCTCCCCCAGCTAAGGATAAAGTCACAAGGCTCTCTAGTTTTGATGTTAACCAGCCTAAGAGAAGGAAAACTCTAAATTCCAAAACCATGGAGTAAACAATGGGAAACTGTTATGGGGTCCACCCCTTTTTCATACGAGTGGACTCGACCAGTCGGTACTTGTACTGCTGCCGGTGAATACCCAGGGGAGATACACTGATACAGTGAGAGAGTGAGGTAACCACTTTGTAGGAGTCACAGTTGCGAGCACATAGACTCAGAAGGAAGTCCTACTTCGATACTGAGTTTCTCGGACTGTATATATATTATTATTGCTACTAACCGTATTTCTGTATCTACTAACCGTATTACCAATTGTATTATTGCATCAATACATTTATTTGCTATATTTCATTCCTGCATTTGTCATTCATTTGAGACCGGATTTCATCTCGGAATCCACAAGAGAAATTTACTCCATTATCTTTCCCAAGAAGTAAGTATAGTAATTCACAGATAATTGTGCTATTTTTCTCTGTAAACTGACAATTGTGCTGATCTGTCCTGTAATTTGACAATTATGCTCTTCTGCTCTATAAGCTGCTAGTTGGGCTACTATGCTCTGTATCTGACAATTGTGCTATTCTGCTTGGCAATTTGACAATTGTGCTATTTTTATGCTCTCTGACAATTGTGCTATTATGCTCTGTAAACTATATTCTCTACTCTGACAAATTTTGTCAATCCTCCTATATGGCAGTGAATGCTGGACAATCTCACAGATGAAGAAACTTCAAGCAACAGAAACAAGGAAAAGACGATAGAACTTTTATATGATAGTGAATGTTGGACAATTTCTTCAAAGATGAAGAGACTTGAGCAACAAAAACGTGGTCCTGCAGAAGGATGCTGAGGATACATTGGACTAAACATATGAGCAACAACAAAATTCTAAAGAAAATGGAAACAAAAAGAAAAATTTACACTTCACTTCATGAAGAGACAGTTGAAATTTCTGGAGCACATGAGAAAATCTGATATTCACAGGTCAAATTGAATGCAAGAAACACAGAGGAAAACAAAACAAACCTACCTGCCAAGCTTGCGTTGGTAGAGTAAGGTTTATGAATGCTGGAAATCTCCTCACAGATGAAGAAGTGACTTGAAGCAACAGAAATGTAGTTCTACAGTAGGATGCTGAGAATACAAACCATGGATCAAACAAGTGAGCAACAATAAAGTTTTAAAGAAAATGGAGACAAAAAGGAGACATATTTAGCATCAGGAAGAGATAGTTGAAATTTCTGAAATGAGGAAAGAGGGATTGGAAAATTTGATACTCACACAACTTGTTGAAGGCAAACAGAGACAGAGGAAAACAATGCATAACCTACCTAGCGAGCTTGAGTAAGTGGATGGCAGAGCAAGGTTTAGGAGAAATAATTTTTTCTTTCTTTTTATGTGCCATGTCCTTTCAGGACATATGCGATCATGGCTCTCCACCTCCCTTTATCCCTAGCAGCTCTCAACAAGTTCCTTCCTTCTGCTTCCTCCTCCAGACCATGTTCCGTCATCCACTTGCTCAAGCCCACAGGTATGTCATGCACTGCTTTCCCTTGTCTCTCTTTCCCTCTATTTGACCCGTGAGTATCAGATTTTCCAGGCCCTCCTTCCTCATTATGTGTCCCAGAAACTTCAGCTGCCTCTCCCTTATGTTAAGTATAAGCCTTCTCCTTGTTTGCAACCTCTCAAAGACCTCATCATTGCTCACATGCTCGGCCTTAGCATCCTTCTGTAGAACCACATCTCCGGCGCTTCGAGTCTCTTCTTCATCTTTGAGGAAATCATCCAACATTTGCTGCCGTAAAAAAGGACAAATGTGACATATTCTTTTCTTTGATACCAGAGAAATCCTCCTGTCTTGCAATTCTCTGCTCAGCTTTTGGAATGTGTCTTTGGCCATCCGAATACATCTATGGATCTCAGTGTTGCACTTCCCTTCCTCTGTCAATATGCTTCCCTGGTACTTAAACTTCTGCATCTGCTTGATTCTAGTGTTCCCGACCTGCAAATCACATTTTGAGCTCTTCCTCTTACCATGCATTCTCTCTTCTTGTAGTTTAAAGAGGGATAACAAAAAGAAAAAAACTATCAAATAAAAGGACAGGAAATTGTGGAGAACCATTATCACCCAGGGACATGAAACAGATGAAGAGCAGTCATTTCAAGATGATTGATCATGGCCCTCCACAACTTATTCTCCTTTATAATTCTAAGTAATGCTTGTCTGCTTACCATCCCCTTACACATGCTCGCTAACTATAACATTCTTTTAGTGGATCCATTTTAGAGATTTCAGACTATATTCTGCAGAATGGTTAAGTTCATTTCTTCAAGCAATTTTTGGAATTTTAAATCGGAGTTTAACTGAATAAAAACAATATATGTGATTAAATCAAAAAATTGGCATTTTTATTTTTTATTTTTTTGTTGGCATCCAAGCAAACATAAATGAATTCAGTATTCAGAGTGTTAAATGGTTTGAGGTAAGCCGAAATAGTTCTTCCTCTCCCGGAATTTAGCAAAGTTGACAAAAATCCGACACTGGAAAAAGCAAGACAAAAATGGTTCTGCATTTAAGTTAGATTTTTGTCTACAATTTTGTTATTTTTACTTGATTTTCTTTTTAGACAAAGCTTCAATGAAAGAAAGGCACTTAGATGCCCGAAAGGAAGATGCATCTTCTATTGATTTCGCTTGTTCTTTTTTTCTTGTATTTTTATTTTTTCAGAAGACAACATTTAGAAAAAATGACAGACACAAACAGAAAACAATGTTTCTTCTTAGATGACGCAAAAAAAAATCTCCATTGAGTATGGAAGGGGGCTAGTAAAAAAAAAAAAAAAATAAAATAAATCTAAACCATTTTTCTTGGACCAAACTGAAGCAATTCATTCAACTTAAAAATAACATGATTTAAGAAAAGTGAGGTTTGTAAAAGTATTTCAACGGAAAAAGAGAGAGAGAGAAAATGAAAAAAAAAAAAAAGAAACAAAAAAGGTTGTTAAAACCAAATAAATACATACAGGTATTCACACATAAGTTTGCATTCAATACATAAGATAAATAAGCATTTATATAAAGATGTGCATGTGAGTAATATATATATATATATATATATATATATATATATATATATATATATATATATATATATATATGGAGAGAAAGAGATGTACTGGAAAGATCTCAGTTCAATCCACTTTGAAGAACATGCCAAAATGACCAAACATAAGAAAATTGAGTATCCCTTCTTGGTCAAACAAAGAACATTTCAGCATCCACTTGTGAGTATATATATATATATATATGTATGAAAGCGAGTTGGAATCATATTTTTAAATAAATAATGCGAGTTGGAATCATATTTTTAAATAAATAATTATATATATATGTATATATGTACATAGTTAAATATATTCTTCGCCCGTCCTCGTTAGTGATTTGCAAAAAAACAATATAGTTTACAAATTCAAGTAGTGGATTAAATAATATTTATGTTGGTCACACCACAAACTCACTTTCACGATGCTTGACTTTACATTTGAATCATAACTCTAACATTTTTAGGCATTTAAAACAGCATGCCTGGCCGCGTACACAATTCCGGAAAATCCTTGTTGAAAACACAACTATACTTAAACATGAAAACAATAAACAAAAACTAAAATTTCTTGAAGTTATATACATGAAACAGTTGAAACCTAAACGGAACAAAATAAACTACGAAATCTCCACAAATATTCTTAAATGCCTATAATTGATAACAGTAGCCATTGGTTTATACCAACGGCTTCCCATAGGTAATACTTCTCGTTTTCACTCTTGTGTGGTAATGTGTGACGTCACGAGCTGTGATGCAATTTTTGCTTCAGTGTCTCGTATACAAAAACAGACTATCATAATTGTTTTGTCCATGTACTGTTTGATATATTGAAGTGTAACTGTCATCGTTGATAATGGTTTATGTAAGCTGAAAGCTTAGATCAGATTTAAACATGTATCAATATGATAATTTCCTTTTGTCTTTCAATGATAATGTTCTTAAGCTTATCAGACAATATGGAAGGAACTTACTAAAAATAAATAGACACAACTTGTCTATATTATTTAATGAAATATGCATCAATATATATATATATATATATATATATATATATATATATATATATATATATATTATAAATTAACTGATTTAAAATATAGTTTTTTCACTACACAGTAATAACCATGTTTCAAAAATGGAAGCTAAAAGCTTCAAATTTAATTTTGTAATTAAACTAAAAACATTAGTTCCATTTCATCCTCAAGCAAATTTTGGAGTAACTTATTTTTTAAAATTTACTGAGTTTTAAAGGCAATGAAAAATTCATAAATCACTGTTTCCAAGGATACAGAGAGATCCATTTAATCAGACAAGGGGTGATAGCATGTTCATTTTTATTAACTTTTGTTGTATCAGTTATTAGTTACATTCGAAAAAGGGGTTATGTTTAGGTAGGGCAGGGATGTATTTTTCAACGAATTCTGACATCCATTAAATGCATGTCTTCTGGAGTTTCTTAAAAATCTTATTAACAGGAAAAAATTCTTACAGCATTTTTTCTATTTGTATACTTAAAGATTTTTGGGGGATGTTTAGGTTTTATTTAACTACAATTTTAAAATATTTTCAATTTTAATTTTTAATAGACTATATTTCTTTTAAAACAAGTAAATGTACTAGATTTACTTGCAGTATACAAAATTATTTTCTCATATCAAGTATAAGTAAGTATATTACCAGGTTACATTTATTTTTTAATTTTATTTTTAATTGTTATTTAAAGCAAATTTTTGACCATGACAATTTTAAAAGATGTCTAGGTTAGAATTCATCTTATTTAACTACAATTTTAAAATATTTTCAGTCTTAATTTTAATAGACTATATTTCTTTTTAAAACAAGTAAATGTAATAGAATTACTTTCAGTATATAAAATTATTTTTTCATATCGAATATAAGTATGTATATTACCAGGTCGCACTTTTTAATTTTATTTTTAAATATTATTTAAGGAAAATTTTTGACAATGACGGCAAAAAAATGGCTATTTCATTTTTCTGATTCAGTAAATATTTATATATATATATATATATATATATATATATATATATATATATATGTATATATATGAATTTATTTATATATGTATATGTATATATATGTATATATATATGAATTTATCATATTTGATTAAATTAGTTGGGGGTAACATGATGTATATTTATATATATATATATATATATATATATATAAAGAATATATATAAAAATATATATATATATATATATATATATGTAGCAAATCTGTAGAGGTATATATATATATATATATATATATATATATATATATATATATATATATATATATATATACCTCCACAGATTTGCTACAAAATGAGTATAAAGGATAGAAAAAGTGTCCTAAACTTAATAAAAAGTTTTAATGTCAAAATCTTTGTTAATATTAAGCAGAAAGACCAAAGAAATTTTTCAGTCCTTTTTAGAACGTTCAAAATTTCAGTTAATCTCTTCTTTCTTTTTTATAAATTAGAATTGAAAATTTTAGTGTAATTTTGCAGTGAAAAACATATCAATTTGGAAATTCTTGCAAAAATCAGATAATTGTCCCATTTTAAGGAATCTTTAAGGAATAATGTGGAAAGAAGGCTTGGAGAAATCAACACTCATAGAAGATACTGAAGGCAAGAGCAACAGAGGAACGCAGAAATAACCTACCTAATGAGCTTGTCTAAATGGATAGCAGAACAGGGATTACTAACGATATATTCATAAATTAAATAATTTTGGAAATGTTTTTTATTTTACAAAATCTTGGTAAATTTTTTTTTTTTTGCATGTTACGCCAGTACTAAATTAATTTTATCAAATTTTCATTTTTTTACATTTATACAGGGGTTAATGTTATCAGCACAATTCATTGGAGATTTTAGGTCTTCAGTTTGTTGTGTAAAATAGGACCCCCAGTGACAGAAAATCTGCTCTGAATCACAAAATAAAAAAATGCAATAAAACTAAGACATTTATTTAATTAGAGAAGCTTTAATGAATAAGATATTATGGATACTATTGTGTTAAGAAAAAAAAAATTCAATGAATTTTTACAAGAATTGTTTTCATTTCTTTCAAATTTTAATTATAATAACTATAAGGTTTAAATCTTTTAAAATTCTGTACTAATTTGTAGCAGTTAGGTGATATGTTTATTAAGTAGATAAGTTCACATATCATTTAGGACACACTCCTACTCCGTCTTTTGAGCATTAATAGAGGTTTATACCTTGTTCTCTGTTAAGGATTCAGTTTCCAGTTCTTTCTAAAGTTTTTTTCATTTCCAGTTGCTCTTTGCATTTTAATGACATATATATATATATATATATATATATATATATATATATATATATATATATATATATATTAATTGATTCATCGAGTCTGATAGAAACCTCAGGAAGCACTGGATGGCCGTTTCGTCCTATATTTGGGACTCATCAGCAGTGCGCATCCACTACCGAAGGAATCGAAACCCCGACAGTTAGGTTGGCAAGCGAACACTATACCAACTGCTCCGCCGGGCCTCGGTGACGAAGAGATTGCAAATCAGACTCTAAGAAGCGCCGCTCACTCCCACATTCCGTGGTGGAACTCAACTGAGATTCTCTCTGACCATAGGACTGAGCCTCCTGGAGCCACGACTACTCTCACCAAGCTCCAGTTCACTCATCAGGAGATATCAGCAACTGACTGCTTATACTTCTCAATCTTTCTTTTTATATGCACTTTTCACTGATGCAATTTTGTTTTTCATACTGTATGTATGTGTGTGTGTACATTAGCTCCCATCTGTACATATGTGAAGAAGAGATTTAAGGCAACAGAAATGTGGTTCTACAGAAGGATGTTGATAGTACCATACACACTGATCATGTGAGTGACAAAATTTTAAGGTAAAGGATACTTTTACTTAGAATCAGAAAGGGATAGATGAAATGTCTAGGATACATAATGTGGAAAGAAGGCTTGGAGAAATCAACACTCATAGAAGATACTGAATGCAAGAGCAACAGAGGAACGCAGAAATAACCTACCTCGTGAGCTTGTCTAAATGGATAGCAGAACAGGGATTACTAAGGATATATGAAAGATAATTACTAAGAGCTACAAAAGATAAGAAGCTGAGAGGAGAAGAGCTGGATTAATCACTTTCTCAAGGGTATTTGCACAGAGTGAAAATAACAAACCCGACTGGAATTGGACCATGGCTATCTAATTTCCAATTCCAAGCCGTTATCCATTACACCACATGCACACATCCAAGTTTACATCATCTGGTATTCCCAAGGGATCATCCATCTAAGTACTGGCCAGACTCGATGCTGTTCAACTTTGATGATTATTTGAGAGCCGGTGCTTCAACATCATATGACTGTTAGCCGATTTTCCCAAAGGGACAATTTTGAAGTTGATCGTGTTCAAATTTAAATCATATATAAATTATATTATTTCCATGTATACTGGTATAGCTATTTATTTAAGCTGAGGAACATCCTGATGCCATTTGATGTATTCTTTATGGGATTTAGATTTTTCTGGTACAAGGCCATGGAATCTGGTACAAGGTTTGGAATCTAAGTGGATATCAGAGTTAGCAACAATATTCTGAGAGAATAAAATACTAAACATTGGTAAGGGAAGGTGTTAAGAATGTTTTGATAGATCAGAAGAGATAAAAAAAAAAACAATATTTTATTTTAGGTCTATAAATACTTTCACAAACATGTAATTAGAAGCAAATAGAAATACAATACTGAGATATGGTGTTTGCAAAATGTCAGTTGCAAATCAAATTGAAAAGGGGTCATCAGTAATTATATGCATTATAATTATTTTTCTTCTGCAAGGAGTATATAATTATCAAAAGCAGAATTGCATTTTATCTCATATCAATAAAAAAAAACAAAAAAAAACATTGTCCTGATTCTTTCATACATTATTGTGACCATGTCTTTGAAAAATAAAGGGTAAACTGCATAGTGAGTAAGCTTTATCTTCCTTTATATAATGATGACTTGTGTTTTTCGAGTTTTTTTTTTCTTATTTCAAGAGTATAATGTATAATAAAGATAAGTTTTAGCACAATAATATATGCAGATAAATATATATTATAACATTTAATTTTTTAATGAGGAAAAGACCAAAGTAATTATCGTTGTCCATCATCTATGGCAGGGATCGGCAACTTTTGGCTAACTATGTGCTGACTTAATGTTTTAAAATCATTCAGTGTGCCAACAGCATACATATTTTTATACAAGTCAAGGTCAATATACCTGTTCTGCAATATATTTTATATAGTAATATATAGTATATATACTTTAGTATATATTAAAATTGAAACAGCTAAATATCTTTGCATTGTAGTAGTTATTGGTTCAGACTTTGTGATGTCATTTGTGGCTGGAAATTGCTTGACATGCCACAGGTTGCCAACTTTGATCTTCAAAAATTTAAATGCAATATCAATCATTAACTTCAGTTTTCTTAATTCATGTTCTTTTATTTTTTTTCTCTCATTCACAATCAATAATACCTTGCATTTTAGTGGCTTTATTGCCTTGCTTGGGCTGAAATGATTAAAAAAGATAAAAAAAAAACATTTAAGTCTACATATAAAAGCCCGTTTATATAATTACTAGCAGCCATACCCAGATGGTCAATCAGAAAAAGCATTCAATTAGAATGGAGCAAAAACAGCATCATGTTTAAATGTAACAGTCTATCTTCTTCAATTACTCTAAAGTACTTTTATTAAAAAACATTTTGAATAAATGCAATTGCTGGTATAACAGAAGTAGTCTGCATTTATTCAATTGAAGTTAGATGAGGACATGAAGAGGTAAAACAGGCAACATGAAGACCCATTTCAGACCACAATTATTTTGGAGTTTTTGAAATTCAATTTGTCAGTGTGCTACTAGGGATGTAAAAGAGGATACATTTATAAAGCAATTGTTAAGTCTGATGAAAATTGGTTGAAAGATCAACAAAAAATAAGAAAGAAACCAGTAAAAATCACCATTTTTCACTATTTACACAGGTTTTCACTATATGGGTGGACTAAATGAATGTTAAACAATCAGCTTATTGTTGTCTACAATTGTGTGAAGTTTGTATTAGATTGCTTGAAAATTGAGGGAGTTTAAAATTTTTGTTGAAATCGATTTTTCATTTTTTGCCAAATGCAGTGGCATAGAAATAAAAATGAGGTATCACATTTGGCTTGTCATGATGTAGGTAACCTACATACTGAGTTTGAACAAAATCAGAGGAAAATGTTGAATTTGTCGATTTTTAAAAATTATTGATTTTTTACACTAAGAATCTATCTCTTACATTGTACAATGTATGTGCCAGCTGGACGGATCTCAAGTGGATAATATATCACACAGACAGATACACTGACATCCTCTGTTTTTATATATAGATCATTATTATTATTAGGGTTGCACTAATTAAGCACAAATGATAATTGTAAAAAGATTGGCAAAAAAATGAAAGAAAACTCTGAGTTTTATCTCTGTGCAAATTTCTGTTATGGGAAGTTACCCTTATTTACTTTCAGACTAATATCCTCATCTTTGTTATTATCATCACTAAATTCCAAATGTTGTGCCCTTTGACCTTCTTCTGATCCAGGTAACCATCAGAGAATTTTTGCCCTGAATCCTTTCTTTAATCTATGAAGCTTCTTTTACTGTTGACCACATCTCATCTTGTTCTTTAGTCCCGTTCAGTTATTGCTTTCCCTGTTGTCTAATTCTGTCTAGACAAGATGAGATATCCCTAGACATGGACAGTGGGATGAGAACAGTCTACCAATGTGTGGATTATAATTTTCTCATGTCAATATTTACTTAAATGACCTTCTCTCATTAACACTAACGAGAATGCCAGCTGGAAGGCATGGTGGTGTAAACCAGAGCAATGGTAACTGTGAAGGTGGTGGTGGTAGGGGGTGCAAATGACACTTGAAAATAGGAAACTAATGCCATTACTGGCATTAAAAAAAAAGAAAAAAACAACTTAAATATTTTTTTTATTTATTTATCATTTTTGTGTACATTTCCATTTTTAAAAAAATATTTTTTGTACATTTTATGGTATTGAACATTAGACATATTACTAATGTTATTCATTGCTTTGAGCAAATCATTCTCTTCTTAAAACATCAAATCAAGAATTTCTTTCTACTGACTTTCATTATATGTCATTTCAATGCTTACTGTGGAATAATGGTAAAGAAACTAATCTTAAATGGTTATTGCTTGGCTATTTGATCCTCACTAAAGTACACAACACTATGTTCTTGTGCCAGACTTAGCTTAGCTGTGTAAAGATTTAGTTTACAATTGAAACAGTCATATTGAATTATATTATTAGAAGCATTGTCGACCATTATTCATTTTTGACTAGTATTTCTCTCATCTTCATTTCTGTTGCTTTATTTCCACTACTAGTATTAATAGTATTAATATTATGTTGAATTTTATTTTTAGATGAAGCATTGTCAGCCATTATCCATTTTTGACTTTGCTTTTTCAAACTAGGATTATTATTAGTAGTAATATTTTCTTGAATTTTGTTATTAGCTGAAACATTGTCAACCATTATTCATTTTTTACAAGTATTTCTTTGATTTTAATTTCATTTGGTTTATTTCCACTAGTAGTATTAGTAGCAGCAATATTATCTTGGATTTTATTATCATTGTCAGCCATTATTCATTTTTGACTAGTATTTCTTTCATCATCATTTAATTTGCTTTATTACCTGTGCTTTTTTTTTTTGGTGCTTTCTTCAATGTTTGGTTAAATGTATGATAAAGAGATCCTTGGACATTTGTCCTCATCTTTATTGCCATATTCATGATGTTTCAGCTGTTGTACACTTTGGCCTTCTTCACCAACAATGGCAAACATGTGCATGGAATACTTCAAAGAAATGACATTAGATTTCACCTGAATAAAGCCAACCATATGGTTGAGATACATTCATGACACCTTCATACTGTGGTCACACCAGGAAGAGTTCTTGCTACTGCTGGACCATGTGAACTCAATAAGATCATCGATACAGTTCACAATGGAGAAAGGAAATGATGATTCACATTCCTGGATATACTAATATCTCGAACAGAGCATGGGTTCAAGACATCCATATACCCCAAGCCAACATTCACTGGACAATACCGCAACTTCAATTTGCACCACCCATACAATGTAAAGAAAGGGATCATACACTGCTTACAACACTGAGCAAAAATCATAAGTGGTGACCCAGAAACATATGAATAAGAAATGGTCAATATAAGCAGTACCCTACAATTTAGCAACTACCCTGGGTACATGGCAGTAGCTCTGACAAACTGGGATAGAAAGGTACAACAAAATAACAGCATTGGGAAAAGAGTTTCAGTCTGCCTACCCTATGTGAAAGGATTATTGCAAAAAATACAAAAGATCTGTGGTCCATATAACATCAGGATGACCTTCAAGAGTGGTTCAACACTTCACAGACACCTCTTCTGAGTATGATCTTGCCCCCCTCTCATAAAGGAAAACATGTCTAAAGGCTCTGTATGCTATCCTGTGATAAGCAATATAAATTTAAACACTGATGTTCTCAAGGACATATGGCCCATATATAAAAGTGTTTGTTGACTTAAACCAAAAAGTTGTGAGTTCAGTATCTAGCGACTGCACTGGTAAACAAAATCTTGGAGAGTTGAGTTATAGGAAGATAACTGAGACATTCAGAAGATGCATGGCATGTGGAACTAGAACAATCTATCATGGTCGATGAAATAAAGGGTTCAGTTTGAAATTCAGATCACCTGAAGAAGGCCGGAGTGTACAATCGCTGAAACTTCATTTTAAACTTCTATTTAAAATAGCTTAATCAAAGAATAATGAAAAGAATTATTTGAAAGAAAAAATAGTTTAATACTTATTTATTTATTCAATTACTAATGTTGTACCATTACTACTTCCACACATACACCGTTGTGCAAATTAATTGAACTACTTTAATTTCCTTTCTTTCAATACATACAGTCAGTTTTAGATCCACTGAAGTGACAGGGTGTAATTGATTTCTATTTTTACCTCAGATTAGGTCATTTACAGTAGTGTGCAGCAATATGAATCTATTTTCAAGGTGTATGATGAAATTTGTTTGGCCTTGAAAAATATTGCGTCATCTGTGATTGCATCAGAGTTTTATCACACCCAGACACTATTGTCTCGACTGTTGATTAGTTGTCCTATGGCCATTGTCTGCAATGGATGTTACTCCAAGGAAGCATGCTGAAATTGTCATGCTGCATGAGCACACTGACAAGCCTTTCAGAGAGATCACAGACTGTATGATGAAAGAGAAGCTTGTGATAGCCATTACATTGCATGGTAACATGACCCCAGAATCAATGAGGACTGCTCCAAATTAGTGGATTCCATGCCAAATCACATCAAAAAGCTTCTAAGAAATAAAGGCAGATATACGAAGTGCTAATATGTGCACTGGGTCATGTTTCATTGGAAAATAGAAAAAATGTAAATACTAATGGAATTATTCATTTTGTTTCATTTCATTTACACAAAGGTTTATATATATATATATATATATATATATATATATATATGTGTGTGTGTGTGTGTGTGTGTGTGTGTGTGTATGTGTGTATGTATGCTGTGACAATATTTCATGGTACACTTAAGAGGAACACAGAGAAATTAATGTGCCATGGCACAGCTGTAGAGAATCACTCCATTAAACAAAAGGTTACGAAGGAAATCCATAAAGACAAGTCATAACAATGGACTTCAAAAAACATTTTCCTTAACTGTTTTAAGAGGAAATTTGATAAATTTCCAATGAACTGTTCAGTTTATAAATGCTGAATGTTTCCTTATAAGGAAGACAGCTGATCCTAGCATTACCATAATGCTAATAATTCAATATTCTGAATGAGTGAAAATGTTCTTACAATACAAAAGAATATGTAACTGAATAATTTACTACACTTTTACCTAATAAAATCTACTGCTAGGAAAGTTGTTCACTGTGTTGTTTCTGACAATTCTGCTTGTCAGAATCATGACTGCACATTTATAAATCTACTATTCATCTTTTCAGTGAATACTGATCACATATTTGGTCTGGTACTCTTACTATGTATCTCTAGACTGTAGACAAAATTCAAAGGAGGGCTTGTAACTACTTGCATTTTTTACATTATTTGGACTATCCTAATCTTCATTGCTATATTCATGTTTCGGCTGTTGTACACACAGGTCTTCTTCAGGTGATTGGGATTTCAAAACAAACCCTTTATTTTGTCCACTGAGGTAGATTGTTCTATTTTCACATACCATGTCTCTTCCAGATGTCTCAGTTATTACCCTTCAATGCTCCAAGTTTTGGTTCACCACTGCTGTGGCCTGGTATTGAACTCAACTCTTTGGGTCCAGTCACTGGATCTAACCATCATCTTTATCCACTGGGCTATGCATCCTCAAGGTCATTTGGCCCAGTGCATAAAGGACACATGGCAATGAAGATGAGGATAGCAGTCCGAATAATGTAAATAATGCAATAATCATAGTATCTCAGAGATATAGACAGGGCTTGTAATGTTATCAACCTTGACCTGGTATCTCGACTTTAGTTACTTTCCAAGCATCATGACATGGTTTCATATTGTCTTTTCTACAAATATTTTTATGGCAATTGTTCTGAGAAGCTGTTCTCCTTAGTGCTACAATTGCATGAATTTAAGCATGCTACTAGATTGGCAAGTAGGTCTCACAGTTTTACTGTTGAACTAACAACTAGCTGCAACCATATGTTCTATTCATACACTTCTTAAATTGGAAATCTCTTCCTATTTCTTACTTCCCATCCACCTACATATATCAGTTGCCATCTTCTGTCTTCTTGAATCCTGTTTCTTTATTATCCTTTCTCTCACTTCTCCTCACTAAAGACCTCTCGCTCTCTTTCACTCTCTGTAACTTCCTGTGTCCTAGTGGCTTTATTGCCTTGCTTGGGGCGAAATGATTAAAAAATAATTAATTTTATTTTTTCATTTATGAATATAAAATGAAAGAAAAAAGCACACCAAGCATCAACTTTGTATTTGCAAAAGATACAAATTTTAATGGCTTGTGTATTCACTTAAATTGGTCTAATGGAGCCCATTTATTTGGAGATTGAATGTCTCTTACACAAGGAATCAATGACTCATCCACAAGAGTAATAGATTTAGCTCTCTATTGTGCTTTGGTCAGAATCCTCATCATAAATGATATTGTCATCTGATGCATTCAGGCTGTCAGAAGTTTGGATTTGGGTCCTAAATTTCAGACTGGCTATTCTGTTAATGACCTTCTGGGGTTTAATCTTGGAATGACACTGTTGTCAGTGATGAATTTGTCTATAATGTATGCAAGCAACACCATTGATTATTCCTAATGGAATCTGGCAGAATTGGTATTGCTGAGTGCAGGCCTCAAAACCAGTAGAAGGTTGGTCTTCATTGAATATCAAGACTTGATCAAAGGCAGATTTTAAGTTAATTGTAGTAAAGAATCAAAACTATGCCTAATGTTTGCCAGTTCAATAATTCTTACTTGGAAGGAAGCATCTAACTGTGATAAGGTTCTCACTTTGAGAGTAATCCTCTACCATTCTTGTGTAGTAGTCAGAATTTAACCTCATTAAGACGGATACTTGACTTATTTGTCTCTTCTGTAAGTTGCAATAAAGTGTTTACCCGGAAAATTGTTTTTTTTTTTTATCATTTCATTCTGAGTAAGGCAATAAAGCCACTAAGATGCAAGGGATTATGGAATGTGAGAGAATATGGAAAAAAACACTATTAAGGAGAGAGAACAATAAAAGAACAGCAAGTAAGAAAACAGAAGCTAATGATTGATATTGCATTAAAATTTTTGAAGATCAAAGTTGACTGAGAAGGAAAAAACCGGAAGTGAGTTCTAAAAGCAAGAAATGCAATAGAAGAAACAGTTAGCATAGAATTATAGTTACATCTAGCGAATTTAGTTTTAAAATGATGACACCCAGCTGCCAATCTAGTACTGTGTTTACATTCATAAACTCTAGGTACCATAGAAAAAAAGTTCATCAGAACAATTACCATAATTCCTCATGTATAATACGCATTTTTTTCTAAAAAATAATAAGCAAAATTAGGGGTGCGTATTATGCACAGCTACAAAAAATCTTTAAAAAAATTGCCATTTCATGGGTTGAGATTACAGTTGCGAAATGACAACTCACCACAAACATACAACAATTTGACACTAACATTCGGTGATTGCAACCCCATAATGATGTCAAATACAATAATATGTACCTAACAATACTTACAAATGTAAAATAAAATAAGAATTATCATAAAACTAAATTAGAATAATATTATTCTATGTTTAAAGCCATTTTTTTTAAATAAGAGTAGGAAACACTGGCTGTAATGAAATTGGAGAGGTACAATTTATAGGGTTTGATTAGCAAACAAGGGGTGCATGAGTAGAAGCATTTTCCCACACTTTCAGCACAATTTTCAAGGTGCATATTATGGATGAATGCGTATTATACATGAGGAATAAATCTACACACTAAAACCCATCTTTAAAAAATTGCCATAAAATAAAATAAGAATTATCATAAAACTAAATTTGAATAATATTATTCTATGTTTAAAACCATTTTTTTAGATAAGAGTAGGAAATGCTGTCCGTAATGTAATTGGAGAGGGTACAAATGTATAGGGTTTCATTTTCAAACAAGGGGTGCGTATTATACATGAGTAGAATCATTTTCCCACAATTTTAGGGGTGCACATTATGGATGAAGGCATATTATACATGAGGAATTATGGTACTATGAAATATTTATAGAAAAAGCAAAGGGAAACTACATTATTTTTTATGTTTCCTTAATTCAGAAGCTATTGGGCAAGAATCATTGGTAAAAATAGCAAAAGGATAAAAAGAAGAAAGTGGAAAGATTTCCAATACTCAAAATTTAATGTACTTTTCTCTCTACTGAAATTTAGAAATATGCTCTGAGTTATCTGGTATTGCTGACAAAACTAACCTGGCTGTTGGTCTTGAAAAGGACCTCCAATCTGTAGTTGACTGGGACAGCAAATGGCTGGTTAACATTAATGCCTCAAAAACAAAACTGCTATCCATTATCCATCACAGAGAACCCTCTCTGCCTCCCATTAAATGACTGATGCTCAGCTGCTCGAGAGCACCTCTTTGTGACTGCTTGGTCTCACACTGTCTGCTGACCTGAGATGGAACAATTACATTGAATCAACAGCTTCATCTACCGCAAGGAAAGTTGGTTCCCTGTGTCGCACCGGAAAGTTTTTCTCGTCCGAGTCCATCCTTCAAATCTATAAATCAACCATTTGTCCTTGCATGGAATATTACTGTCATATATGGTCTGGAGGTCACGCTGTTTGTTTTAAGGTCCTCGACAAAATCCAGAGACAGATATGCAATATGAGTGTCCCTGATCTGGCATTTCATTTGCAGTCGCTCTCTCGCAGACATGCCGTTACCTCCCTCTGTCTTTTCTACAAATACAGTAACTGCTCCTAGTTCCCAAACTACATGAATTTAAACATGCCACTAGGTTGACATCTCAGTCCAATAGTTTCATGTTTCGCACTTTCTGTCTGTGGAACTCCTTTACTCTTACTTACTTACTTCCCTTATAGCTATAATCTCCAACTATTCAAATGCAATGTCAATTGACATCTCCAGATGCCTTGATCTATTTTCCCATCCTTCTCTTCATCCTTTCCTCTTTCACGCCTCTTTACTCTTGCTCCCATTTTCTGTAATCCCTTGTGTGCTAGTGGCACTCTCGACTTGCTTAGGGTGAAGAGCTTTAAAAAAAAAAGATTGTTTTAAAAAGTTTTGTTCAACATTGACCTCAGCAAACAAGTAGCCTGGCTTTCTCTTATTGATGTCCCCTCAATTCTACATTTACCAAACAATAACCATAAGTCTTAGAGTTCAGTGAAAGTGATGTCACAGATACAGTATTAAGAACTGGACGTGTGTGCAAATATAGCCTTTAGGTTTATGGCCACATCACATTGAAACACTAGTTCTCATACAAGGTTAAGCAACATTGAATCTACTCAGTATGTAGATGAGTGACCACTTACAATACCAGATTTTGTAAGCAGTGATATAATGGATAATGATTCAGATTTTTTAACTGGAGAGCCGACTTCAAAACCCCATTGGGTTCATTATATTCACTTATAAACAAATACCTTTGGGAAAGGTATGAATCCATCTCTTCTCCCTACAGCTATGGGTTAATTAGTAAAATATGTACCACTAAAAGTATTATCTCACAAAAGACATAAAATGAAATAGTGTACAAAAATCAAGCCTGGATGTGCATGTGGTGTAATGGATAAGGGTTCAGAATTGCTATTCAGCAACCTGAGTTCCAATTCCAGTTGGGTTCGTTATATTCACTTACGCACATATAGCTTTGAGAAAGGTATGAACCCACCTCTTCTCCCTTCAGCTATGGGTTAATTAGTAAGAATTGTATCACTAAAGTATTATTATCTTCAAAAAACAAAATCTTACAATTCAAAAATATTTTCTGACTTTAAATAACCTGCCTAGCAAAGGAATAGGCATAGAAAGTTCTCATGACTTCCTGTCTCCATATGTGCTTTGAACGTCTTTCTATTTAATGCAATATTTCTGTGGCAGAGGCTGTAAGTTCTAAACTGAATGTCACACCATTAAAATTACCCTATTTTACTACATTTACTCCATGCAACTTCTCCCGCAGGACATTTCCAGTGAAGATAACTATTATTCTCATAGAGGAAACATTTATATCTTTTACAGTCAGCAGATGATGTTTTAGTTTTCAAATTAATATTCTTTGGAGAATTTGTCACTTGCAAAACATAATGATGACAGACATGGGCAAAAGAAAGTGTAGCAGCAGCACTCATCAGCAGGCAGGCTAGGCTTAAGGCGCCAAGTCCACCACAGGACAATAGCCTAGTGGATTAAGTTGTTGATTTGTGAATTTGCTGACACAGTAATTTGGTATTCAAATCTTGTTTACTTAGTCCCAGTGGAAACATAATGAAGACAGGCATGGGAGAGAGAAAGAGTCAGTGTAGAACAATGGTGAGACAGAAAAGTAATAGGAAGAGGAAAAAAATCAATTATGTCCTGACCCCAAAAAGAAGAGCTATTAAGCAAAATTTCATGGGAAAGTTAGCTTTTTGTAATGAAATGTCCCACACTTTCTATCACATATGTGGACTGACTATATTGGTATATATATATATATATATATATATATATATATATATATATATACCTGTATACCTGGTGACTTGCTTTGTGAATTACTAGCTTGCTAACTGATTCCCTGTCTTTCAGTAGTGTATTCTCTTTTACAATAAACCTCTCTTTCTTTCATCTACACCCGTGTTGCTGTTCCTTTCACTCAAGTACCACCTTTGTCTGTTTGTAACCTTCTTTAAGGATACAACAGTTATAAATTAATATTTTTCATCAATGATTGGATGTTTTTTTAAATGTTTGGAACAAAATTTTACTCTTTTAAAATGTTGACTTGTTCATTTCTGATATTAGTGATGATGTCCAAGTTTCCTGTGAAGCACATAATTCCCTGATAGAGTTGTGCCTTCTTTTCAGGAATTAGTGGCTTGGATTGCATCCAAAATAAGTTGATCAGACTAATCTATGAACAATCAACCAACTTCACACATCATAAATACAGCCCTCAACTCACACAATCATTTCTGCACCCAACACCCACCCACAACCAAAAAAGTTTAATGCTGTCTTAGATGGTCTTCTAGTGCACCCTGTGATACTAGGAATTATTTCTTAAAAATATTTTGTTCTACAGTATTTAGTTTTATGCTCCCCATCCTTTACCCAGATTAGAAAAATTTGGCTTGCCATTTGTCCTGGAGATATCTTCTTAATTAAACTGCTGACTTTCTTTTAAAAACTAATTTCCAGGCTAAATTATCACTAGAATATCTAAACCCAGCATTATTTAGACTAAAATGGGTCTCAAGTTTTAAGGATTTTTTAAGGACATCTAAAGACTGAGTAATTAAAACAAAACCAATCACAACAGAGAATGCTGCTTTAATCATGGTTAATTATTTTATTTGTTATTGTTGTAATGGAATGTCCCACTCTCCCTATCGCCTATTGTGGACTGACTATATCAGTAGATATATATATAGTGTGCACGGGTAATACCTGGCAACTTGCTTTGGGAATTACTAGCTTGCTAACCAATTCCCTGTCTTTCAGTAGTGTATTCTCTTTTATTATAAACCTCTCTTTCTTTCATCTACACCTGTGTTGCTGTTCCTTTCACTCAAGTACCACCTTTGTCCGTTTGTAACCTTCTTTAAGGATACAACAGACAATAGCCTAGTGGATTAAATTGTTGATTCGTGAATTTGCTGATATAGTAATTTGGTGTTTAAACCCTGTCTACATAGTCCCAATGGAAATGTGGTGAGCAATAACTGAGCAGTACTAAATAAGAACTCGATGAGATATATAGGAAGCGGAAGGAGAACAATCTACCCCATACATTAAACAAAGTGTTCAAAATTACCTGAGGTTTACACAGATTGTGAAACATTGTGATAACAACAACAAAGATAAGGACAATTGTCATAGAAACTAATGTACTTATATAAATGAATAGCAAAACAGTGACTCAGTTATAGGGGACAATCATTGCTTAGTGCTACAAAGGATAGAAAGTTGAGGGGAGCCATGGCTGCTCACTTTCTGAAGGGACTTGCCACAAGAAAAAAATTAAAACAAATTTTGAAACCCTTTATACAACGATAATAATAGAATTTATTACAATAATCCTTGAAACACCTGGCATCTTGACTCAAGTCACTTTCTCACAGACGTGATGTGGCTTCCCTCTGTCTTTTCTACAAATATTTTCATGACAACTGCTCTGGTACCCTGACTGCATGAATTTAAGTATTCGACTAGGTTGTCATCTCAGTCCCACCCTTTCACTGTTGAAACAGTTAAATGTAACCACCTTTTCTACTCCAACAGCTTCTTCTGTCACACTTCCTGACAGTGGAACTTCCTTCCTCTTACTTGCTTCTCCTGATAGCTATAATCTTCAAATATTCAAATATAATGTCAATTGACATTTTCTAATGCCTTGATCTTGATCCCCATCCTTCACTTTACTCTTACTTTCACTCTCTGTAACTCCTTGCATGCTAGTGACACTCCCATCTTGCTTAGGGTGAACGGCTTAAAAAAAAATGGAAAAGTAGAACGATGACATCCCATAATAGATTCATATGCTCTGTATGTGACAAGAGTTTTACATGTATGATGATTGGGTGTTCATTTTTGATGGGTTAGATTCTCTGATAAATCGGAATTTTTGGTTTGTCTCATGACGGACTTATCTTGAATGGATAAAATCACAATATCTTTTCTATATAAAATAATACATTAAACAGATGATTGCAAAAAGTCCAGAGGTGACTGCCAATAAAAAAATAATAATGTGAAAAAAAAAATTGCACCTAAAGTAAAGAGGATATTTTTTATTAATGGTCATTCAGAACTATGCTCGAGAGCCACTCAGTGTAGAGGATTACTGAATATGAGGTGTGTGATATGAATCTAAGTAGGAAGTGAATATTATGAGGATATGGAGGACAGGTAAAAACTGACCCTTGACATGAAGATGTCATACTTGGGGAAGTATTCATGTCAGAGTTTATTTCACAAAGCACCAGTTCTTAGTAAATTAATGACTATAAACAGTAAGACATGATGTTTTGGTAGACATTTGTTAAACTGATAGTTTTGATTTTCTTGTTTTATATAATCTGACAGTTGTGCTATTATATTTGTAAATTTCTTGGCACCAATTTGGCAACTTGTATAGCAATTTGCCTGTTTCTTGGCACGTGTAGCAAATTGTATAGCAATTTGTCTGTTTCTTGGCACTGGTGTAGCAACTTGTATAGCAATTTTTCTGTTTCTTGGCACTGGTGCCACAACTTCTATAGCAATTCTTCTGTTTCTTGGCACTGGTGCCACAACTTCTCTAGCAATTTTCCTGTTTCTTGGCACTGGTGCCACAACTTCTATAGCAATTTTCCTGTTTCTTGGCACTGGTGCCACAACTTCTCTAGCAATTTTCCTGTTTCTTGGCACTGGTGCCACAACTTCTATAGCAATTTTTCTGTTTCTTGGCACTGGTGCCACAACTTCTCTAGCAATTTTCCTGTTTCTTGGCACTGGTGCCACAACTTCTATAGCAATTTTTCTGTTTCTTGGCACTGGTGCCACAACTTCTATAGCAATTTTCCTGTTTCTTGGCACTGGTGCCACAACTTCTATAGCAATTTTCCTGTTTCTTGGCCTCAGTGTGGAAACAAGTATGACAATTTCTTAGCACCAGTTTGGCAACTTTTATAGCTATATAGCAACAAGTATAGCAACTTGCAGTGTGGCAATTTGTATAGCAATTTGTCTGTTTCTTGGCAGCAGTGTGGCATATTTATAGCAATTT
This sequence comes from Acanthosepion lycidas, assembly GCA_963932145.1. Taxonomy (NCBI): domain Eukaryota; kingdom Metazoa; phylum Mollusca; class Cephalopoda; order Sepiida; family Sepiidae; genus Acanthosepion; species Acanthosepion lycidas. The sequence goes on from OZ010580.1 coordinate 98,379,288, forward strand.
GTTGGCAGCCATTTGTCAACTTGTATAGCAATTTTTCAATTTCTTGTCACCAGTGTGGAAACAATGTTAGGTACTTGGCCAGAGTGTGAAAACAAATATAGCAATTTCTAGGCACAACTTGGCAACTTGTGTAGCAATTTGTCTGTTTCTTGGCACCAGTGTGGCAACTTGTATAGCAAACTTGGTAGTCATTTGTCACTTTCTTAGCACCAGCATGGCAACTTGTTTAGCAATTTAATTTCTTGGTACCAGTGTGAAAACAAGTATAGCAATTTTTTAGCTCCAGTTTGGCAACATTGGCAGCCATTTGTCAACTTGTGTAGTAATTTGTCAGTTTCTTGGATCTAGCATGGGGACAAGTATAGCATGACAAGTGTGACAATTTGTATGTAGTTCGTTAGTTTCTTTGCACCAGGTTGGCAATTTGTGTAGCATTTTGTTAGTTTCTTGGCCGCAGAGTGAAAACAAGTATAGCAAATTCTCGTGACAAGAAATTGCTATGTGGCAACTTGCAGTGTCGCAAATTGTGGTGTGGCAATTTGTATAGCAGTTTATTAGTTTCTTGGCCCCAGTATGGAAATAAGTATAGCAATTTCTTTGTAGCTGTTTGGCAACTTGTATAGCAATTTGTCTGTTTCTTGGCACCTTTATAGCAAATTTGTGAAAACAAGTGTAGCAATTTCTTTGGATGTGTTTGGCAACTTGTATAGCAATTTGTTGTTCTTGGCCCCAGTGTTGAAACAAGTGTAGTAATTTCTTGGCACCCATTTGACAACTTGTATAGCAATTTGTAAATAACCTGCAAAGGGTTTATAAGCCATAGAAAATCAATCAATCATAATCTTAAAAAAATGCAATGTTGTTTTTTGAAATATAATTATTTAATTTTTTGGAGATAAAGTTGAAGAATGATTTTTCACTCTGGATCCCTTCCCATATTCAGCTCTGAATTCATTCATGGACTGGAGATGCCAAACAATTACCATTATTAATATTATAAGATATGTTATACTGAACAATTTACGATCAAATTTAACTACATTTTTGTATGCTTATGGTGGGATGCAAGAAAAAGACATAAGAAAACAAAGCAAAATTGAAGAACATCAAAATTGATATTAGTCACTATCGGAATTTATTTCCTGTGTGGAATTGACTGTGAGCACCGAAAGAAACCCAAGAAATTGAGGTCATTTCCTATAACATTTTACTTTTAATATTAGTCTTTCTTACCTTAATCATATAAAGAACTGTTTAGCTACAGAAATATATATATATATAAAGATGTGCGTTTGTTGTAACGGATACTGGCTCAGAATGAAAAACCAGAGAAACAATTCACTTACATTCACTTAAGCTTAAATACTCTTGGGAAAGGTATATGAATTCTTCTCCACCCCAGACATGGTTTAAATAGTAGAACAGACAAGGCTCTTTAGCCTTGGCTGGCAAGTCTAATAAAAAGACCATCCTGAATTCAAAACCTGGTGTGGATTGGTCGGGAATCTTATACAATGTCAAACAGTTCTTTGTATTCCGTTCTTTTGAAAAAGTCCAGTTGGTTCTACATAAACCTTCACCATTATAATCGAATCATATGTGAGGGGAGTCTGACTGTTCCTTTCTAGAAGCTGAATTATTGAACCTTCATATGTTAATGGTAGGAGTAGAGGTTTATCCTTTGTTTCCTGCTTAGGGTTGGGTTTCCACTTCCTTTTTAAACATTTTCGTTCTTTCACTTCAGTGGTTCTTTTGACTTGATGGCATTATCTCCTTCCTTGGGGGTGGTGCCTCATACTCTGTTACCCTTACTTTGTAATCCTCTACCTCGATTGGCTCTTATGCCTTGTGGTTTGGTTTGTTTTATGGCATAATGGGTTATTTAATGCCGACAAAATTTTTATTGTTCGTAACATTTTTTCCAAAAATTTATTTCTGGTAATATTTTTTTCCTTCAAATAGTTATCACTGGTAATATTTTTTTTTCTTAAAATATATAGCTAGTCAATTTTATTTTTCAAAACTATATAGCTGGTAATTTTTTTTTTTTCTTTTTTCAAAAATGTATTGCTGGTAATAATTATTTTTTACAAAGTATTTCTGGCATTAAAACCCATTTTTACCCTTTCATAGAGTTTTGACCCCTTGTTTTTGGAGGGAGTAACTATTTGCCCATAGCTAGGGGCTCTACCAGGTGCTACTATCCTGGGTCAGGGTGGACCTGGGAGCACCAGCAATTAATAGGTGGTTCCACGCTACTCAAAACCTCATGAGCAGAGGCCTTGCTGTTGTATGTAGTTAATCGTCTTACCCAGGATGTGGATGTAGTTTATCGTCATACTCAGGACAGTATTCCTTGTGCAGGGTTAATAACATTGTATTATACACACACACACACACACACACACACACATATATATATATATATATATATATATATATATATATATATATATATATATTAAATAGGTTAGTTAATAAAATAAAAGGGTACCAATATAATGAGTATGATAAACATTTATTAAATATTAATCATTAATCACATGACAGAAATGAAGCATGGAGAAAAAAGTTTTAACTTTGGAAATTTTGGACACACTTGTGTCCTTCATCAATGGACCAAGGAATAAACAGAGAAATAGGAATTACTTACAGGTAGATGCTTTTGCACAAAATATTTGGGAAGAGAAAATCCTATCATGTGAAACTTTTGAAGTAACTGAAAATCATATCATGGCTTAACTCTCAAGCCTTGTGAATGAAATTGGATGAACAAAATTATTTGTACACTTTCAGTAGTTGTACTAGCTCAAAGTTTAAGTCATTGTGACTGAGGTGCAAATGTGCAGACCTTGTTCAAATGCAAATTGTGCAAGATCATGCATAGTGTAACTAAAGTCAACACCAAAGTTGCAGTACATACCACTACAGTATATACATGACTCTGTAAGTATTGTGAGAAACGCAAATACGCCTGAGTAGGCATCTGCAAAAGAGATTAGTTAGCTGGAAATGAGCAGACAGCTTATATATGTGTATACACATGTCTGGGTGTTGAAATGACTGAACTCATTTCAGCAAAACATAAGGAATTAATTCAAGCTCAGAACGTTTGTGTGTATGTCTGTTGCTGTGTATTGGTAAATATATATGTTTGACTATATGTTCAAGTCTAGGGTTAACTTATCTTCTCCATATATCCTCATAAACTGTGACTCAGTAATCTTTTGAGTGACATGTGTACCTTGTACAGAGTGAACATTATGGTAAAAATAATATACACTCAAGTTCAAAAGTTTGAAGCTACTCCCAGAATTAGCATGGGATGAACTTGACAGAAGAGTGAAAAAAAAAAAAAAAAAAAAAAAAGTGAAAAAGAGCTCTTAGGGACATTGAAAAACGAATGGAATCAATTATCAAACTTATACTTTGAGAAACTTTTGAAATGAATGCAAATAATTCATGCTGCAGTAATCAAGGCGAGCAAAATTTATTCGTAAAATGTTTTTCTTTGTCATAATAAAATTTCTAATAAAATATCACGTCTCACTTTTTTAACCATGTATAATATTTTTCTCTTATATATGGAGTACAAAACAACTACTTTTTGGACCAATTAAAAAAAATGAACAGAGGTGGCTTCAAACTTTTGAACTGTAGTGTGTGTATGATTTTGAATGAATCAAGCAGTGCATGACTCAGCTATTGGTCAGCACATTTTACATAATCCTGACTACTTACATCAGCATACTGATGATTGTTTCACCATCTTGCCTGTTCTGCTCTCCATTCAAAAATTCTAGAAGTAGTGTGTATTAAAATACGCCAACAGAGCATATGCAGTCTACTCAAGTTATTTGGACAGCGTAAGTAATACTTTTCTCTTTTATACTCACTGGAACTGTCATATTTTATTTGGTAATTATTTTACTAATAAATTGTTTTAGTCATGTTCCATAATTAATTTTCCCTCTTTTTTTTACTAGCAATAATGAAGTTTTAGAGAGGATGCAAACAAGGAGGAAGCTTATAATTAACATCAGGATGTGGCAGCTGAAATTTCTGGGACATGTAATGAGAAAGGAGGGCATGGAGAATCTGATACTCACAGGGTGAATAAAGGGAAAAAGAGACAAGGGACATACCTAGCAGGCTTAAGCAAGTGAATGACAGAACAGGATCTGGGAGTAGTAAAGGGGCAAAACTTATTGAAAACATTGAGGGATAAGAGGAAGTGGAGAACCATGATCACCTACGTTCTGAAAGAGAAGAATAATAATATCATTTTCTGTATCATCCCAAGTCAAGCCAACGATTCTTTCTTTTTGACCGATAGAATAGGAAAATTATAAAAAGAATGTCTAAAGTTCTTTTTAAATCAATATATATATACATATATATATATATATATATATATATATATATATATATATATATATATATATATATATATATATATATATATATTAATTTTCCCTCTTTTTCTACAAGCAATAATGAAGTTTTAGAGAGGATGCAAACAAGGAGGAAGCTTATAATTAACATCAGGATGTGGCAGCTGAAATTTCTGGGACATGTAATGAGAAAAGAGGGCATGGAGAATCTGATACTCACAGGGTGAATAAAGGGAAAAAGAGACAAGGGACATACCTAGCAGGCTTAAGCAAGTGAATGACAGAACAGGATATGGGAGTAGTAAAGGGGCAAAACTTATTGAAAACATTGAGGGATAAGAGGAAGTGGAGAACCATGATCACCTACGTTCTGAAAGAGAGGAATAATAATATCATTTTCTGTATCATCCCAAGTCAAGCCAACGATTCTTTCTTTTTGACCGATAGAATAGGAAAATTATAAAAAGAATGTCTAAAGTTCTTTTTAAATCAATATATATACATATATATATATATATATATATATATATATATATATATATATATATATATATAAGCAGGTATATATGTATTAGCACATGCAATACCCTGTTTTCATCAGGTGTTGACCAGAGGTGATATCACGGTTTCAGTGGCTATGGCGGGACTGCCGCCCCTGGTGTGACCAGCAGCATTTGCCACCAGGCGGGGTATGAAGATAAGCTAATTGATAGTTCCTTTAAGTAAATTCTATCTGTAATTAAATTTTTCTGAACGCATTTGTCGTTATTAACGTGCTCGTAAAAGTCGTTATAGATGACCACGCAAATATTTCACTTGCGCATGTTAGAAATATGTTATATGCATGTTATATATATATATATATATATATAAACTATGCATGTTATATGTATATGTGTATATATATATATATATATATATATATATATATATATATAAGCAGGTATATATATATATATAGATATAGATATATTTCTATTTATATATACATATATATATATAAGCAGGTATATATATATATATATATATATATATATATATATAATCAGGTATATACATACACACACAAATGTATTTTTATGTTATATAATGTGTGTATGCATGAGAGAGATGAGGTACTGAAAGGTAGTTTCTCCTACAAGCAGTGGATATTTGTTTGAAATCTGAGGGAGAGCACATTTTTTAAATTAAGTTTTCTCAAGTGCCCAGTCCAGTAAATGTAATACACACAGAGATGTCTACTCAAACACAGATATTTACTAAAAATAATGTCAGATTAAAAACAAATCCATTAATTCTTTATATATGTGTATAGCATAATGGTTATAAGTGATGCTTACAGCTTTATCACATTGAAAAACCAATTCCCATACGATGCCCAAAATTAAGCAATGTTGAACCTTGTCAGTATCTCGATTGGTAGCAGCTTGAGAATAACAGGTGTTGTAAGCATGGATGCACTGATGGTGTAAAAGGATATTGGCTTGGAATTGTTAATCGGAAAGCTAAGTTTCAATTCCCTGTTGGATTCATTAGACTCACTTATGTGCAAATACACTTGGAAAAGGTCTGAATCTATTTCTTATCCCATCAGCTATGGGACAATTGGTAAAACTTTTTATCATTAAACCATTATTATTATCTTTGAAAAAAAGAAATTCTTACTATCTAAAAATATTTTCTGGTTTTAATAACATGCAAAGTGTTAATAAACTGTAAAAATTGAATCAATTGCTCAATCAATGAAATGCTAACTGGTTACACAGACATATATTTTAGATTTATTTACATCCTCTGAAACATAAATGTATAGAAATTACTATATGTCCACAAAGTGAGGGATCAGTTTATATATTGATTATAATAAAAAATTGATCTCCCATTTTATATCCACATCAAAATTTCTTGTTTGTTTATCAAATTCTGATAATGCATAAATCCATCTCTTCTCCACTCAGCTATGGGTTAATTAGTAAGATTTGTATTACTAAACCATTATTATGACCAAGATAATTCTTACAATCTAAAAATATTTTCTGGTTTAAATAACCTGCAAAGGTTTGATAAGTTGTAAAAAAGTGAATCAGTCAATCAGAAAGTGTGAGTGGCATACTGTGTTAAAATTCCGGTCATAATCGCTGCATTCACTTTTGTATAAATATCCTTAGGAGAGGTATGAATGAATTCAAATTCCAGTCATAATCACTGCATTCACTTTTGTACAAATATCCTTGGGAAAGGTATGAATGAATTCAAATTCCAGTCATAATTGCTGCATTCATTTTTGTACAAATATCCTTGAGAGAGGTATGAATGAATTCAAATTCCAGTCATAATCACTGCATTCACTTTTGTACATATATCCTTGGGAGAGGTATGAATGAATTCAAATTCCAGTTATAATTGTTGCATTCATTTTTGTACAAATATCCTTGGGAGAGGTATGAATGAATTCAAATTCCAGTTATAATTGTTGCATTCATTTTTGTACAAATATCCTTGGGAGAGGTATGAATGAATTCAAATTCCAGTCATAATCGTTGCATTCATTTTTGTACAAATATCCTTGAGAGAGGTATGAATGAATTCAAATTCCAGTCATAATCACTGCATTCACTTTTGTACAAATATCCTTAGGAGAGGTATGAATGAATTCAAATTCCAGTCATAATCACTGCATTCATTTTTGTACAAATATCCTTGAGAGAGGTATGAATGAATTCAAATTCCAGTCATAATCACTGCATTCACTTTTGTACAAATATCCTTGGGAGAGGTATGAATGAATTCAAATTCCAGTCATAATTGTTGCATTCATTTTTGTAGAAATATCTTTGCGAGAGGTATGAATGAATTCAAATTCCAGTCATAATCACTGCATTCACTTTTGTACATATATCCTTGGGAGAGGTATGAATGAATTCAAATTCCAGTTATAATTGTTGCATTCATTTTTGTACAAATATCCTTGGGAGAGGTATGAATGAATTCAAATTCCAGTTATAATTGTTGCATTCATTTTTGTACAAATATCCTTGGGAGAGGTATGAATGAATTCAAATTCCAGTCATAATCGTTGCATTCATTTTTGTACAAATATCCTTGAGAGAGGTATGAATGAATTCAAATTCCAGTCATAATCACTGCATTCACTTTTGTACAAATATCCTTAGGAGAGGTATGAATGAATTCAAATTCCAGTCATAATCACTGCATTCATTTTTGTCCAAATATCCTTGAGAGAGGTATGAATTAATTCAAATTCCAGTCATAATCGTTGCATTCCTTTTTGTACAAATATCCTTGACAGAGGTATGAATGAATTCAAATTCCAGTCATAATCGTTGCATTCATTTTTGTACAAATATCCTTGAGAGAGGTATGAATGAATTCAAATTCCAGTCATAATCACTGCATTCATTTTTGTACAAATATCCTTGGGAGAGGTATGAATGAATTCAAATTCCAGTCATAATCACTGCATTCATTTTTGTACAAATATCCTTGAGAGAGGTATGAATGAATTC